>SJXQ01006289.1:0-207287 GCA_006408695.1 Aepyceros melampus | reverse complement strand
CTGATGCTGGGAGCGATTGGGGGCAGGAGGAGAAGGGGACGACCGAGGATGAAATGGCTGGATGGCATCACGGACTCAATGGACGTGAGTCTGAGTGAACTCCGGGAGATGGGGATGGACAGGGAGGCCTGGCATGCTGCGATTCATGGAGTCAGACACAACTGAGCGACTGAACTGAATTGAACTGTAGGTGAAGGTGAAGACGCTCAGTCGTGTCCGACTCTTTGTGACCCCATAGATTGTAGCCTACCAGGCTCCTCCATCCATGGGATTTTCCAGGCAAGAGTATTGGAGTGGGTTGCCATTTCCTTCTCCAGAGGATCTTCCCAACCCAGGGATCGAACCTGGGTCTCCCACATTGTAGGCAGACGCTTTACCGTCTGAACTGAACTGAACCTCTAAGCACAATAACATTGATAAACATAATACTGACTGGGAAAAAACAGTTCCAAAAGAGTAGAATTGTATGACATCCTCTTTATAAAGGTTTTAAATGAACAATATAATATTTAGTCACATATATGACTGAAAAAAAAAAAACCAAGCAAATAAATACCAACCAATAAACACAACATTTCTGCTAAGTCACTTCAGTTGTGTCCGACTCTGCGACCCCATAGTCAGCAGCCCATCAGGCTCCCCCATCCCTGGGATTCTCCAGGCAAGAACACTGGAGTGCATTGCCATTTCCTTCTCCAGTGCATGAAAGTGAAAAGTGAAAGTGAAGCTGCTCAGTCGTGTCCAACTCTTAGCGACCCCATGGACTGCAGCCTACCAGTCTCCTCCATCCATGGGATTTCCAGGCAAGAGTACTGGAGTGGGGTGCCATTGCCTTCTCCAAAGCACAACATTATGGATAGTATTTTCCTCTGAAATGAGGCAGAGGGATTGGACAGAAAGAAACACAGGGGTGAGTTACAATATAATATATCATCAAGACTGGGACAATTTTGAGATTGAAGTGGGGGCACTGTTCATAAATAGGGATGGTCATAGTAAACAGGGACTGTCCCAGGAAATCTGGACATAGAGTCACTCTAGTTATTGATAAGGGTATTAAGCTATTGAGGGCTTACCTCATGACTCGGGGTAAAGAATCCACCTCTGAATGTAGGAGATGTGGGTTCGATCCTTATACCAGAAAAATCCCCTGGAGAAGGAAATTTCAACCCATTCCAGTATTCTTGCCTGGGTAATCCCATGGGCAGAGCCTGCCAGTCCATAGTGTGACAAAAGAGTCAGACACAAATTAGCGACTAAACAACCAGTTACTGATAAGAACTGAATCATTTCTTAGATTGGTGTGTTCATAAGTAGAGGTCCATTCATGACCAATGATTTTAATGTGTTATGAACCAAGGATTTATGACTGTTGATTTATGATTTACAACCATCAATTCTTTTGGGGGACCATCTGAGGTCCAAACATAATGTGTTGTCAGATTTTAAATATTGGTTATTCACTAGTGCAGGCCTTAAAATTAATCTTTCAATGTATGGCTGAGAAGAATGAAAAAAAAAAGTCTTCATTCAGGAAAAGAGATGAAAGGGAGAAGATTTAGCCATTATCCAGTCCTGCTCAATCTCCTGCTCTCCCCAGATCCTGAAATCTGAGAGTCAAAAATAATAATGTAACAAATATAATGAATCAAATGATAATTTGATTCTAACCCTGACTCAGGTTGACTTAATTACTTAGGAAAATAAAGAATTGAGCTGGGTTCAAGTTCTACCCATTTATTAAGCCAAAGTAATGGAATCCTGATAAAATAGTTGGCATTGCTTTGTAACTATCCTTCAATTGCTTTGAGAGGTTTGAAGTTCAGCTGGATCTTCAGGTTTGCAAGAGGCAACATTTAATCAGTGATGAGAGTACAAGAAACAACCAATCCAAACAGATCCTAGCCATGGCCCAGGAGTAGAGTCTACAACCTTCCTTCTGTACTAGCATAGCCTTTCAGTTGCCAGCTCATAAATATAAGAGCCGGGTGATTTCCAAGAAGTCTCTGAGCTAGAGTGGCAGGGGTGACCCCTAAGGACATGGGTTTTGGCTAGTAATTAATCAGTTTTGTGAGTAGGTCAATATTTTAAGTACTGATACAACTAGAGTGGATAAAGAATTTTTTCTGTCTAAAAATTTATATAATTTGGAATATATTCAAGAAGGAAGTAAATAAATAAAGAAAATCATCATTACTAAAGTCTCTCCTAGGACCTCTGAAACTTAATCATGATTAATTTTATAAAAATCCACCTCTAGCTATGGCCACACCAAAGCATATCAGTTGAGTGCTTGCCTTAAGTCTGCACTGAATATTCCAGACCCTACAGATTTTTAGACTAAAGCAGACCATGTCAGGACATTGTCACTGTTGATGACAATGCCAGAGTAGACACAACCAGTACATTCGGCTACTGGTGTTTAGTTTATGTGTGATTCAATTGTAAATTAAATTTGACCTCTGATATTAGGATTCCAATCTTCAGGAAACACCAAGGAAATACATAAATATTATCAGCAACAGTATAGTAGAATACAAAGCAACTTTGGAATCATTTCCACCACCATAACACCTTCATAATTTCTAACAACTTCAATTACACCAATGCGTAAAACATAATGAGGCACATAGTACACACCCATTGTTTGAATAAGCAAAGGTAAAGGAGTTTAAACCCTGGATTTACCTTTAGTGCTAAACCTTCTTTACTTCTTTTTAAAATGGAGAAAATAATATATTAGAAAACTGCTATGAGGACTAAAGAGCATGATGTCTCCAGCTCATAATGAAAGGATGTGCTGTCTCTGCTAAAATAGTTCTAAGAACCCAACTGGCCAGGGTTTCCAATCATCTAGAACGTTCTAATTAACCACGTGTCAATGTGTTGACTAAGTCTGAATCACTGTGACTCAAGCCAAACTAAGGTTTATCAAAGAAAGTGAATTCCATATCAATACAGAATTTCACACACAAGGGAGTGTGTATCTCTAAACCATAGTTTTAAAGAAGAGAAAGAGAGAAATCACAGCATTTAGTCTCAACTAATGGAGCAAAAAATGAAAGACAAGGCTGCTAAGATAATGCCCAGGTTATTAATGAATATAATAAAATGTTTGTCACAAATATTTTTGGAACATGATAGGTTATATTTAAATGAGAGATTAAGCTAAATTAAGAAAGTCAATAGAAATAGGAGAGAACGGAGGAGGGAAAAAAAAACTAACCTGCACTGTGGTTGCTAACTCTATTACTGAGTATTGAGTAATAACTAATGATTACTGAATTACAACTAATTTTATCACTGCTACTGCTAAGTCGCTTCAGTCATATCTGACTCTTTGCAACCCCATAGACGGCAGCCCACCAGGCTCCCCCATCCCTGGGATTCTCCAGGCAAGAACACGGGAGTGGGTTGCCATTTCCTTCTCCAATACATGAAAGTAAAAAGTGAAAGTGAAGTCACTCAGCCATGTCTGACTCTTAGTGACCCCATGGACTGCAGCCTACCAAGCTCCTCCATCCATGGGATTTTCCAGGCAAGAGTACTGGAGTGGGTTGCCATTGCTTTCTCTGAATTTTATCACTGAATTATGTTTAAGTTCTTATACCTTATATGTAGTGAATATAATATTTGTTAAATGTATGTGCCTTCCTTCTAGGAACTAGCTCATGGTGTCAGAAGTTTTGTATTTCATAATTTCATTCATGGGCATTTAATCTTAAGTACCATCGTAAGTTACACCACCTCACCCATTTGGTAAAGAAATTTTATATGCAAAAATCAAGGCTTTTCAATTATATTTTATTCACATTTTAAACTTTATTTTTTATATCCCCAATTATAAACAAAGAGATCATGAGAAGTAAATCCATTTCCACTTCTAGCCACATTTCAAAATATAGAATATTAAGTCTCCATGGAATGCCCAACCTGAGAAAGATTTTCCCATGTGTCTCTCAGGATAATTTTACAGCAACTTAGGAGAGAAAATGATATTTTTTATGATCCTCGGGAGCTTTGGATGGGCAGAAGACCACCAAGAAGTGGGATAAATTTTCAGTTCTGTGGGTGTTACCAGAAGAGATTTGCTAAACCTACAAATTTCCTCCTCAGGTCACTATTAAGTCAAGGTGACATATATATAATATCTAATGTGTCGGTGATATAAATTATTTCTGTCAAAATGAATTAAAAATATATTTTTAGTCTAAATATTTCCAAAAAATATGTGAAAATAATATTTTTCTATTTATGAGAGATCACTTTATTACTTTCTATAGAGGCTTTAAGGATTATATGAGATTTAATAAAGAAAAAAATGCTGTTTTATAACTATAATTATTTCACCTTTAAACCTGTATCTCAGTGTTTTCAGGGGTAGAATTCCTAATGCATATATTGTGAATATTGAAAGTCCTTAAAGAAACAGAAAATAAAAAGTTGACCATCAGTAAGGAAAATGAGAAAAAAACAAATTAATAACAACATTATTATAATAGCAGACTGCTGCAAAGTTTTGGTTTATGCAAGTATGTGGTAAGCAACAATTTTATTCTTTATATAATTTAATCTTTATCAAAATCTTATTTAAAAAAAAGAGGAAAGTCAAAATTAGATTGCAATTCAGATAAGTGAAATGTTGGAGAATGATAGTGGGAATAAGAGAATAAAGAAAATTTTAGACTATTCTATTTTCTATAACAAATCATTTCTCAAAAAATGACCTTGTCTCTGCACTCCATTTCTCAAGATAACTCAGAACTGCAATTTGGCAATATCAGTGAAAAGACTTGAAGCCTGCCAGAACCAGAAATTCAAACTCTATAAATTTTATCCTAAAAAAAAATATTCTGAAATGAGTATAAAGTACACATGCAAGGATGTTCATTGAAACATTATATAAGATGATAAAGATTTGGAAACAGCACAAGCAATATGAGATTTGTTAAATAAACTATGATAGACATGTGATAATCTATTTGCTCTACTGTAAATTATATAATAGAAATAAAAAGCTTCTGAGCATAGGAAGAATGTTTATAATGTGTTGTTAACATTAAAAAATACATGGTATTTTGGATAGAATAAAAAATGTATATGTATATTTGGGAAGATCCTAAAAAAACACACACACCAAAATGGTAGCGTGTGACATGTTCAGCTGTGCCCAGCTCCAGCACCAAAAGCCTCAGTGGTGTAGCGGGAATGGCAGCAACTCAGTGTCCTCATGGACAGAACTCTGGCGTGACTGTGGACATTCTGGATGGTGGAGCCTGCTCTCTGGCCATCATTAAACTCCAAAATATTCTTTAGACACTCCATTTTCTGCTTGATGTATCCAGATCTCACATCTGTAGCTTGGGTCAAGGATTCTGACAGACATACATGCTTCAGCACCTCTACTAAAGTCCTATGGGAGACAAAGTTTTTCTCCATGCCAGACTTCTGGGAGCATATGGGGGAAGAGGTTCAGGTCATCTGTTAAAAATGACCAGAATAAATTATTCTCATGATTTATAGAATTATAAAATACAAGTTGTCTGACCCAAGATAAAATTTTGAGCAATGGTAGAGACACTGGAAAATTACTGAGCTAAACGGAAACTAAGGAAAAAATAAGCAGACTTCTAGAAGCTGATTCCCCAGATACCACCTAATGCACACTTACACTATTTGTACATTATCCACATACACTTTGACTAATAAATGTAACAATTATTCCTACTGAAAGAGTTCCTCAGTTCAGTTTAGTCACTCAGTCATGTCCAACTCTTTGTGACCACATGAACCATAGCACGCCAGGCCTCCCTGTCCATCACCAACTCCCAGAGTTTACCCAAACTGATGTCCATTGACTCAGTGATGCCATCCAACCATCTCACCCTCTGTCGTCCCCTTCTCCTCCTGCCCCCAATCTTTCCCAGCATCAGGGTCATTTCTAATGAGTCAGCTTTTCCCATGAGGTGGCCAAAGTATTGGAGTTTCGGCTTCAACATCAGTCCTTCCAATGAACACCCAGGACTGATCTCCTTTAGGATGGACTGGTTGGATCTCCTTGCAGTCCAAGGGACTCAAAGTCTTCTCCAACACCACAGTTCAAAAGCATCAATTCTTTGGCACTCAGCTTTCTTTATAGTCTAACTCTCACATCCATACATGACTACTGGAAAAACCATAGCCTTGACTAGACGGACTTTGTTGGCAAAGTAACATTTCCACTTTTTAATATGCTGTCTAGGTTGGTCATAACTTTCCTTCCAAAGAGTAAGCGTCTTTTTAATTTCATGGCTACAATCACCATCTGCAGTGATTTTGGAGCCCCCCAAAATAGTCAGCCACTGTTTCCCCATCTATTTGCCATGAAATGATGGGACCAGATGCCATGGTCTTAGTTTTCTGAATGTTGAGCTTTAAGCCAACTTTTTCACTCTCTCTTTCACTTTCATCAAGAGACTCTCTAGTTCTTCTTCACTTTCTGCCATAGAGTTCCTCAGAGCAATTGAATATCAAGGTCAGGGTCCAGATTCAAGAAATAAGATGCTACAAGGCACAAACCTACACAGACAAAACAACACAGAACCTCTGAGTGTTTCACCAGGGATACTTCACTCAGATTCTCAGCCCTTGAAACCAGCACCCATGTGAAGTATAAAGCTATTTCTACATAGGTTTTCCTAGCCCCCCAAAGATGTGATAACTGAGAAAAAATAGATATTTAAATAACCCCAGAGAACCAGAATAGTGAGATGGTCATTTTGGAGTCAAATAACATTTCAATTAAGTATGCTACCCTATCCTTTTTTTTTTCCAGTCCACACATATGACCTATTAGGGAGCTCCTATCACCACCGGACTGAGAAAGAAAATCTCAGACCTCATTACCAACAGGTGGCATGGTGCAGTGGAACCAGCCAGCCATGGATTTCTGTTCTGCTACAGCTCTATAGTTGACTTAAAGAATACGAACCCCCACTCAAAGAACATGATGAAGGAATATCCTCTCTCATGGGCAAAGTTTCAGATAATAAATCTGGTGATCTACTTTACCCAGGATAATATGTGGCCTGAGGGCAAACCTGATTCATTGGCCATCAATAGCTTTCTGGCTAGTTGGCCAGAAATTGGAACAAGAGCATTAGAAGATTGGTGGACATTTTCTGGGAAAAAGTTAGATTAATGTACTAAAAACAGGCACAAAGCATGAAGGTGTTTGTATCAAAATTAAATGCTCATTGAAAGACATCCACAGTTGAGAAACTCTCAAATCAGATGGGCAAATAATTTATACAATGGATATCAGGCAGCATCCTTCCCTAGATACTTCAGTACTTATTCAAGCGATCCATGTACAAAGGTACCATCATGCCAGAAATAGAAGTTCATGAGGGTTCAACTTCACCCCCACCGTATAGAGTCCAAAGCGTAACCTCAGTGACCAATGCTTTACCCCTCACACCGCAATATTTTCAAAGAGATCAGTAACTTCCTGAGAGCACGTTGAAGACTGTGACCCTCTATAATTCTGAAGGGGCATCAAGTTCTGACTTAAATATATACCTATTCTATAAATAGATTTGCTGTGATCTGCCAGCACTATCATCCATGAATTTATGAAAAAAACCTTGTCATTCATAGAATCCTATAAGACATTGAAGCTTATTTCACAGCAAAAAGTGCAGCTTTCCACCCATGAGATTCACTTGTATTGCAACGTACCCTGTTGCCTAAAGGGAACTGACTTCATAGAGTAGTGAGTGCTTACTGCTGATTCACTTGTGGAAGACCACATCCTGGTAGTGTTGATTGCTTTGAAAAGTAGACCAGTATAAGCTCAACTTCTCCCATGGGCAATAATATAAGCGTTTAGGAACAAAGAAATGGAAATAGGAGCTACTGTTTTCATTATTATACCAAAATATCTATGCTTGAATTATTTTTGCTTCCTGTCCTTGTACCTTTACATACTGAAGTTCAGAAATCTTAGTTCCCAAAGAGAAATACTTTCATTAATGACACAACAATTGTCCTATTGAATCATACGTTGAAACCACTATTTGGATTGTTTGGGTTTCTCCTGCCATTGAACCATTCGGCAGAAAACAAATGTGAATATTGATTCTGCTTAACAATATGTTGGAATCCACTTGGGACCTCCCTCCCTTAATAATTCCAAACCCAGTAGTAAAATCTACAACAATTAACTGATAGAGCTAGAACCATGAAGTATTCAGATCCTCTTATATGAAAACTGTTGGTGATACTTAAATTTACATTTTCATTGACAGGCCGCCATAGATTGAGAAATCACATGTAGATCAATGAAGGAGGTATTACATCACCTAGAGAGATTCAACCTTGAGAGTGAATGGTGCATAATGATGAGACCTCATGTACCCTTTTTGTGAGGAGGTGTGCTGGTTTTAGTTTGGTTTGTAGTTTCTTAGGTGGAAGCATGAAGTTTTTATTACATGAGAATAAATTTTGTATGGTTGGAGACAATGCATACTACATAGTAAAAGGTGTGGATTGTGACAGTCGCAATTTTATGTACAGATTCTTTCCTTATACTTACTCTGCTGTCCAGGAAATGGCATTTTGCAAACATTTCCAGGCTACTTTTGTCCACCACCCTCTAGCCAGGTAGGGCAAATGTGAAGCTGTGATATGAGTTTCAGGCTAAAAAAAAGGAGAAATCAAACCCACCACTCCAAATGTCCCACTGCTTCAGCAGAATGTCTGGTACCATCTCATCTTCCCATGGTTCTAACTCTAATCAGACAGACCCTTCCACTGTGATTTCCTTTCCTGCCTGGTGGCCCTGACTCTTTGGCTCCTCATAACTAAGAATGGATGTGCCTTGCTGATATACTTAATATTGCAGTTGAGATACCATTCATATTTGGCTTTTCAGCTTTTATAATAACTTTGTAATACATTTTATGTTCCTAAAGTTCAGTGACCAGGCATTGACTTGACCCTGATCATGAGGCTATTTCAGTAGTTCAGGTGAGAAATGATGGTGGTTTAATCCAGGGTACTAGGGTGCTAGCAGTATTGATCAACAGACTTGGACAGAGTTGAGGACTTATTGATAAATAACTTGCAGATGTTGAGAAAAGGAAGGAATCAAGGAATATGCTTGCTTTTCTATTTGGGGAAACTGAATCATAATAGTGCCATTTATTGAGATGGGTTCATGGTGAGATCCCTATAGGACAGCAAAGTGGATTTCTTTAATTGACAGATGGTTAATGGAACCTGAGATTTGTGGAAAAACCTAGCCTCCTGATCTTTATCCTATAGTTCTAAACTTTCTTTTTCACTTATAATTAACTCCTGAGTAGTTAGATCCCAGCTCTTTTTGTGGCTTTTATCTCACAGGGGGAGAAATGGAATTTCTAGGAATAATTCCATTTAAACCACTGTGCTCCTATAGAGTAAAATAATTTGACTGACTGCTTCAGTTTACCAGAAAGTATTTTATCTGATTCTGGAATAACAAATATACATGAAGACCTAAACAGGGAAACCTTGAGGCAATACTCAGGTGCTTGTTTGGATGTTCTGAAAGCAGTGAAAGACCTAATTACTCAACAGACAATTGCTTTTAGCAGGCTCTTAAGAAACTACCCTCAGTCAACACTCTCTTTTAGGACATAACCAATTTTCGGCCTTAGTCTCAGCTAAATTTCAGATTAAAGACAGAAGGGAAATAGGAGGAAAAATAGGAGGTCTGCATGACCTAAGAAAGAGATTCTGGAATCTAAAGTAAAAATTATAAGCACTTTGGTGCTCGATTGAAGGATATAAAAGAAGTTAAGATTTAGCTTTATGAATTTAGTCATACTCTTATGTTTCTATTCCAAATAGTTATAAGTCATTCACATATAAAACATAATCAGAAATCAGGGACTATTAATAAATTAAAAATGTGGAATAAAACATAAAATATTATGTATTTCAGAAAAGGAAATTAGGTGCCAAAATATCTGTCCTCAGTTTCATTCATTTATGTGGGCTGCTTTGTTTGCTTTCAACATTCATGCAGTTTATATAAGCTTTTTGTGACAGTATCTTCCAAAAAGTTTTGTGGTGGGATTAAGGTGGGAATCCGATCTTACAGCCAAGCTTTTCTTTATAATTATGCAATATACTCGGAATTTCCAGAAAATGTGTTGGGACTGGTGTGAGTGTGTGTGAGTGTGTGTGTGTGTGTTCTGAATGCATTATTCCCACTGACAGCCAGCCAAGTAGGGGGAAACAGTGATGAGAAGTAGAGAGGATGGGGGTGGGGAATTTCCCTTTCTAAGCTGTCTTATGAAATTGAAGATTCCCATGTTTTGAAAGGTCAAAGAAAGAATATAATACACTTAGGAAAAAGAAACAGGCTCATCATTAATCTAGTTATTCTTGGCCCAGTCAGCAGAAGAAATAGAAATGCTGTCATCACTTACATGGGAGATAAGGATAAAAAGTGGGAATGTATTGGTTTACTGCGAAGATCATTCTTTTGGTTTGAGAACATTGCTGGAAAAAACCTGAGCTGAGAAAAGCTCCCTATGAGGAATACATGTTATGAGAAACTGTTAAAGGCAAAGTTTGGTCACTGACCTTCTCGATATAGTTTAATCAAGCTGCAAAAGCACCACACCAAGAAAGACAGCTGCTTAAAGAAGGAAGCCTTCAACAAGCCAAGACATTTTACCTTTTCACTATTACACGAGTCAGGGAGAAGACACGAGTGTGCAATAAATCTCTAGTTCATGGGCTCAGAGGCTGCACTATAATAATGATAGACTATAAATCACACACAAAAATGTTACCTTTATTTTAGAGAGTCAATAGCTAGAAAAAGTGCTCACCAATAGCACAGATGTCTAGTAGATATAAAAACAAATGCTTGGCAGTTGTTTAAAAATAGGAAATACAAGGATCTGACCTGAAATATATCAGAAAAGAGCAGTTTCATCATTTTGTCAGGGTTCCAGTTTTACATTTCATTATTTTTCTTAAAAATTCCATGTCTTTTTTTGTTAAAGGTAGGACTACAACTTTAAAAAGGCGAAAAACTTTTCTGTCACGTGTTTCTCAAAGAAACTCTATAAATATTTGGGAACTGTGTATACGTACATGAGCTTTTATGCAAATTTGACGTTCTTTGAACATCCAAGGATAACTGACTACTGAGAATTGAAGCAAGATGAGGCAAACAAATGGGAGGCTCCTACAAAGGACCCGAGGGGGCTGGAACTAGGATTTCAAAATGCCAACTATTAGCTAATTATGAGGATGACACGGTTCTGGCAGACTCACAATGCACATCCCAGCGCCCGCCTCAAAAAAGCTGTTTTAAGAAGAGAATGCTCATTTCTTGCAAATGTGACGAAGAGCTCTGAAATCTAGATATGTGCATCGGAAATGGAGGTCCCTCAAATGACTGTGACAATGTTAAGGCTCAAAGAAGCTTCTGGCACCGCTCTTGGAGAGGTAGGGAATGCAGGATTAGCAGGCTATAGTTTATTTACCACATTTTAATTCTCTTTTAATTTAATACAAGTTGGGAGAAACTGGAAGCTTATGGAAACGTGAATTATGCTTTTTAGAAAGTCTTTTTTTTTCTTTTTTTCTCGTACCCCACCTTTTTAGGTGGGGTTGGGAGTGGGGGTTATGGTCAGGAAATTGGGCCAGTTGACATAATTAAACAATTGAAACTCTAGAGAAATCTGAATCTAACTTCCCAGAGGTTGAAACTAAAGCTCAGTTTCCTGTGATTCTACATTTCCTGGGTTTAACAGGGACATGGATCCCAAGAATTAAAATATGGTGAGAAAGTCTGTCCTACTAAGATTTTCTCACCCCAGCAGGAAAGTACCATACCAGAAATTTCACAAGAAAATCAGCTCTCATGAGACTCACAGCCAGACTTTTAACCATTTTGATAAGTTCAGAAGAGCTTCAATCAAAAAAGCTTTCAAATCCTTGTCCCAAATGACCCCACAGATCCCTTTGAGAGCCACCCAACCCACTTCATAGTTCCCATAAACACTTGGACCTTTCCCTGTGAAAGCTGACAAGTTTTCCCGAAAGTCCTTACATACCACCACGCTCAGCCTCATCTTGCCAAATGTGCTATCTCAGTGGAAACTGTTGGAACTTTCCAGACAGATTTTATTCTAAAGGCAAAAAGTACCTCAGTCACCAATGTACCCACACTGTTTCCTGGGACTGACGATACCTCGCAATTTTATATGTTAAGTAGAAAGTCCTCTACCTTTTTCCTCCCTATATGATCAAGTATTGCTCTCATAATACTTTATGAAAAATGTTCATAACTGCAGTAATTACTGATGTCAACACCCCTGTTAATATTCTCGAACTGCAAACATTTCACATCAAATCTCCATGTGGAAAAGGGGCTGTTCACCTCTACTTTGTAAATTAGGTATATGATTTATCTGTGGGAAACATTTCAAAAATATAGATTCAGAAAGACATCTACCACATGATGGCTTTTCCATATGGCATCTCATAATTATTTTGCTGTGTGTGAACATGATGAAAACAGTTTCATAATTCTCCAAGGGTCAGAGTAAATTATTTCAATTAGACATATTTCAGAGCAAACATTACCTTAGGGTTTATTAATAATATTACCTGAGAAGGAACAGCTGCCTTTTATACATAAAAAGCTGTCAGCTTCTTACCACTCCTTACTATAGAAACCCTTGTGTGACTTAAAAAAAAAAAAAAAAAATGGCAGATTTTCTCATGCTTTACCTAAACACAGAACTTGGCAGCAGGGACCTGGTTGTAATCCTCAGCATGGGAGCTAGTGGGTGGATTTTTTTTCTCTATAAACTCTTGTATAAACCACACCAGTCTCCTGGTATTTATTCTGGGTAATGCTGGAAATTGTACACAGATCCAACAAGCCATGTAAAGGAGTTTTGTAACTTCCTGAAGCCCTTTTATGCAAAAGCTTTACTCTGAATGCAATTGCAGAAAGATGGGACATTACAGCAGCTAAAAAGGAAAGGTTTATTATTCTGCCTCTTCTTCTTTCTCATTGGAGTCTCACAAATATGAAATAGGTCAATTGGGGCAACATAATAACAGCAATTAATATGACATTAATTGACCTATATTGAAAATTCAATGCTCTTTGAAACGTCTTCAGAGATAAATCACATAGGTAGCTATAGTAATATTAATTAAGAATTGGAATTTTTCTCTATAGGTTGGTTGCCACTTTATAAGAGTTAGTTGAAGCTACATATTACTGCAGGATATCAATTAAGTTTAGCTTTATTATAATGATTACTAGTGTCTGAACTTGCATTTTAAAAGATTCAAGGCATAAGACAAGTGTAAAAGAAATAAGAAAATTGTCTCAGTGTCCAAGAACTGTATCACCTTACCACAAATTTTCTTTCCCTCCCACCCCAAAATAATGATGATTATAACAGTGATATAATGATGAGAGGTTAATATTGATAAGTGATCCTCACCAACATGTTCTACTGTTGACAAACTCTTCCCAAGCCAAATGCTTATTTATCTCAGTAGAACTAACAAAGATTTTATTTTGTAGGCATCTGTTACTGGTTGGGCTTCCCAGGTGGCTCATATGGTAAAGAATCTACCTGCAATGCAGGACCTGGGTTCGATTCCTGCATTGGGAAGATCTCCTGAAGAAGGGCATTGCAACCCGCTCCAGTATTCTTGCCTGGAGAATTCCATGGACAGAGGAGCCTGGTGGGCTACAGTCCATGGGGTTGCAAAGAGTCAGACATGTCTGACTGACTAATACTAGTGTTATTGGTTGGATGAAAGTTGTATGGTAGTAACTAACAAAGATTTTATTTTGTAGGCATCTGTTACTGGTTGGGCTTCCCAGGTGGCTCATATGGTAAAGAATCTACCTGCAATGCAGGACCTGGGTTCGATTCCTGCATTGGGAAGATCTCCTGAAGAAGGGCATTGCAACCCGCTCCAGTATTCTTGCCTGGAGAATTCCATGGACAGAGGAGCCTGGTGGGCTACAGTCCATGGGGTTGCAAAGAGTCAGACATGTCTGACTGACTAATACTAGTGTTATTGGTTGGATGAAAGTTGTATGGTAGCTGCTAGAATTAATCAACAGGTACTCTTTAAAATGTTACTCTCTTGGCACTGCAGCCGCATGTGTCTTAAAATTCTCAAGGGATTCTAGCTGGGACCATAGCTATGACCTTACAATCTTTTTCTTGAAACAAACTGAATTTAAGCACTGAACGGAATTTAAAGGGAAACCTAAATAAAAATATATCTTTGAATACCTGCAACCAATCTTCCTTTTCACAAACATACATGAAGTTACAGTTAAAATGGTCCTCCACCCAAGCCAGCAAGGAAAAGCTGACAGCAAAGAGGATTATTAGAAGATTGACTGTCACTTGTCTATTTTGCCACTAAACACATAGCTGTGGGTGAAGCACTGTACTTTAATAAAAATAAAAACTGTAATCAGAAAGGTCATCTTTAAAAAAAACAGGGACATTACAGAATTTTAAAGAGCCCTTGTGTTGTCTTTCATATTCCTGATAGAAGAACAGAATATATCTTTTGCTTTGTTGTAACCATTCCAAGAAAAAACATTGCTCTGCCACTAGCATGCTTCTCTTTCTCTGCAATTGTATGCTTTCCAGTTCTCATCTCTCCTCATTTGGCATTCTGGCATGTCACATGCTTATTTTGTACTTATTTTAGTCCCAACTAAATGATGAAGGACTAAGAACTAAAAGCTAGCTATAATTGGGTATGATGAGACTAGAAAACTCTATTATGTCATGCATGAGACACTGGCAATAGGTCAATGCTTCTTATGACACCATTTTATTTCTTGAAATAGTGGCCTCAGTAAATGTTACCATCATCCATGTAGTTGCTCTGAACCCTGAGAGTCACTGTTGACTACTCTCCTTCTCTCACATCCAATATCCAAATCATTAGCAAATCCAACAACTTTTCATCATCCCAACGGCTATCACCATAAGCCAAGCCATTATGACCACTTATCTCTATTATTGCAATAGTCTCCTCACTACTCCTCAAACATTTGATTCTACTGTTTCTCCCTACTGTTTCACCTGTAGACAGTAGCCAGTGATCCATTCCTTTTAAAAGATAAAGCAGATTATATGATGCCCATACCCTCAATCTTCCAATGCCTTTCTGACATGCCTAGAATAAGGTTTAAAGTTACTATTAACCTCCTAAATTCACACAAAATCTAGCCTCTGGCAACCTCTCTGACTTAATTTCCTACATATTTCTCAGCTTATTCACTGCATTCCTACAGCATTTCCTTTGATGATTTTTTTTTTACACCCCAAAGCCTTTCCCATCTAAAGTCTATTATACTCTGCTTGGAATACTTATATCCCAGATATTTGCCTGGCCCATTCTCTCACTTCTTTCACCTGTCTATGAGAAATTAACTTCCCAGAGTATAATATTTACAGTTCTAGAGCAGCTCTAATGGCATTATCTTCTACCATAACTTAATCTTTATTTTTATAATTTACTTGCATTATAATATAAACTTATAGATTATAGTTATTTATTTACCTAATTACTTTCTTAATTATTATTTTCTCCTCCACCAGAATTCTAAGCTCCCAGTGGTCAGAGACTTTATGTGTTTGCTTATCACTATAATCTCAGCACCTAAAACATTGCCTAGCACATAGCAGATACTAAACACACATTAATGGTCTAAATGAGCATTTTGTTTTCAATTTGAAATTTTATAATATATGAAAATAAGAGGTAAGATATGCCATATAGTCTCATTACCCATTTTATGTATTAAAATAAGTAAATGTATATTAATAAATGGTTAACAAAACTTGCTGATTAGCATAAAGACAGTTACACCTTGACTGCCACAGCTTTCATGGCTCATCTCTACCCTCAATACTACATATACATTGACTGTTTCGGGGGCTGTATCTACTCATGGCTCAGTCAGAGCATGTTATCTACTTTTCATGTTTAGCTCCAAGATCATAGTTTCAGGTTCAGTTTATCTACCAATAGAAAGGGTGAACTCCCTAATTTTCAAGGTCCCCTCAAATTACATAATTTTACCAAACATTTAAGAGATTTAACCAAATATTTTAGAAAAAGATTAAAACTTAATGGTAATTCTCAATTTTATCTAATATCCCATAGGTTTATTTCACTAGCTTCCCTACACATAATTTTAATATACGATTAAAGTCACTTGAAGCCTAGGTACTCACTTGCCAATGGAGCTACAACTTTCCAAGTTTGGCATTCTTATTGAATGTCCCTAGCAACACTTACAATCAGTTGGCCAGCTCACGATGAGAAGAATGAGAGGCCAATCAGAAGATTATAAAAGCCATAGCACTGATATCTAATACGTAATTCACTGTTCATCCCAAGTAAGTTCTTTTTGTTTGTATTTTCATTTCCTAAACTATAAAATAAGGTGGATGCACAGAACACTTATTAGAAAGCCTCAACAAATATGGTCATATTCATAGACTAGATTTTCTGGAAGTAGGCACTGAGAGGGAATTTGGCAAGCAAGGTTGGGCAGGAGAAAAAGCATGGCCATGGAAGTTCAATAACGCTTTGTCAGGAGAGCTCTGGGGCATATATTTCAGAGTTGGCCTATCTTGGGAAGAAATGGATGGATGCTTATATCTGCTCAGTCAGTCTTTAGATAGGGATGGAGTTGGGGTGGGGAGGAGGAAGAGAATGTCTTGGAGAAAACCCATAGAAACTTTGGCAAACCATGAAAGAGCTGATAGGTGGAGACTGTCAGCTGGCATTTGGGTCAATAAGTCCCTTCTTGTAGAGAGATCTGACACATTTCCATGTTTTCCAGTTATACAACCATCTAGCAAATCCTCTTATACCTTTTACATTAACAGCAAAGAATAAGATATATCCTACATGGGCACTTTACCAAAGATGATCAACAGATATATGTTTTAATGTACATTCAAGTTTCAATCTGTAATAGACAATAGTAATAACCATTATCATTTAGATTGAACTATACCATATCTTGGGCTTCCATGGAGGCTCAGACAGTAAAGAATCTGCCTACAGTGCAGGAGACTGGGGTTCGATCCCTGAGTTGGAAAGATCACCTAGAGAAGGAAATGACAACCCATTCCAATATTCTTGCCTGGAGAAATCCATGGAGAGAAGCATGGCAGGCTACAGTCCATGGGGTCACAAAGAGATGGACATGACTGATCAACTAAGCATGCACTACACATATCTGTAAATGGCCATGGGCTTGAAGGGATAAGAAGGAGAGTTTGAAGTATGCCAAAGGTTGTCTGTAGGTTAATATCTATAACAGATAAGAACAGTTATCAATTTTATGAATTATGCTTTGGCTAGACTTCTTCCTCTAGACTTATCAAGAACACTGCATTTACTTATGGGGCTATGTCATTGTGTTTGAATTTTACAAATCTTACATCTCACATCATTGAAAAAAGTTCATCAGTACATTCATAGATGTAACTATTAAAAAAGCACAGGTTTAACTAAATATAATTCTTGAATTTTCTAAGTGTTCTTTGCTGTAAATATCATTTGTCCTGGGTTAATCATAGAATATACTATGATTTTTTTTCCTCCCTCTCTCCCCTCCCCACTTATTTTAAAATCTTGCTGGCTCTTTTCCCCTTGTTTTTTAAAATACTCAATCAATTGGCTTAGCCTACATTTTTTTTTTTTTTCTGCTGTGTCACCTTTTAATACTGGTTTTCATCACCTCTGCAAAAGGGATTTTTTTTCTCCCTAGTGAAAAAGATGTATTGGTAAGAGGTCCCACAGCCTATAAACTGTTTCCTTTTAATTCGGGCCCTAGCCGTTTGGCCTGGCTCACGTTCAGGTAGTATTATAACTTGTCTGAACCCCTTCTAAAGGGCCTCCCGCTTGTGTATTTATGCCTGAGCTCTTGGGTGAGCTTTGAAATAGCTTCTCTAAAGACTGATGGGATCTGTATGTTCACCTCCAGTCCACATTGTAATAAAGTATGCCCCTTGCTTTAAACTCCAGAGGTTCTGACCTCACCAGGTGAGGCTTTCCCTGGAAATGGCCCCCTGAGGCTATTCCCAACTGCACAGTTTATATGTCGGATACCAATAACAGTGTTCTCTCTTAAGGGTTTTTTTCCCCCCCCTTAACATTGTTAGCCACTTTCATGTTCAACCTTAAAGTTCTGCATAGGAAGTATTAGGAGGAGATTTCTAAAACTACTAATGCTAAACCTGTTAAAGCTTCTCTTAGCATTCAAAATGGTCAGGGTCTTTGTGCAAACTGCAAATTTTGCAAGTGTGTTCACTTTAAGTAGGGTGGTATCATATGGGAAAGAACAAAGAAATCTTTTGTCATTAATGTTATCGCCAAGAACAGGAACTGATGTTATTCGAGCTTTGATCTTTGTTTTCTTCCCCTTCCCCCACTGCTTAATTCAATTATGTATCCCTCCTTTACATAATACAAGTACCACTCCTCCTCAGCTCCTCAATTACAGACTATTCAGCAATCCTAGCTGTCCTGAGATTGAGCCAGTGTATTTCGGCATTTTTTTATTCTAACCTCTAACAGGTACTGCATGTTCCAGACAATTTTCTTTTTAAGGCCCCCAAATATGAGACTATATAGATAATAGCTCATTCAGTAATCAGTAGATTATGAAGTGGTTAAAATGTAGATGAAAATTAATAGATAGTTTGAGACAAGAGGCTACTTAGATTCCTTTGATGAGAAGATGCATCAGCTTACATCTAACCTAACTGTCTGCTACTCCCTTGCACCCAAATAACTAGGCAATTGCAACTTTTGTGAAAACATTTCAAACCATATTTATATGGTACGACTGGTCAAATGCAGTTTTTAAATAACTGTGGTCAAGGATTGACAATGTAAAAAGGAAAACTAAAACTTCTTTCATCTTTATACCTCACCTTTTTACTATCATTTGGATTAGTATCAATTATTGTGTTCCTTTTTTGGCAGGGGGCTGGGGGACAGCAGTGAAAGGTGGAGATTGATAATTGTTTAAAAGAGATAGCTGGCACACCTTGATAGATTTGTAAACATGTATCTGTGCTTAGCATAGTACAGAGCAAACTAAACTCAAAAAGATTTATGTCTTCTAGAAGCTTATGATCTCTGTATGGAAAAAATAGACATGAACAAATGAAAAAGCACTAAGCAATCATTTCTATAAGTAGTTAGATGTAAAACAAAACAAAATGAAACTGAGAGTTGTGAAAAAAAGGATGAATGGGAAAAGAACCTGAGAAATTAATTTCAATCTCTCTTTAAGGTTTTATAGCAAAGGGATTTTAATTGTGATGATCAAGTATGAGTTTATTGAACCAAAGCTGGGAAGGTCTCCCAGACACGAAGTCTTGTCTAAGAAGAAGAGCAGAAGAATGAGCTGCTAGAGAAACTTCTTCCTTTTCACACAGGGAGCCAACTCCATCTTATCACCCCTGATAGTGACATTGGGTTTTTCTTTCTTGGTTCAAAACATTTCCATAAATTGCAATTACTTCCCACAGTGTCGAATACATTTTCCCTGACAAAGGTGATTACTAGGTATTAAAGTCTAATCCCATAAGAAATTTGTGAATTGTTAAGCCTATTTCTTAACTAGTCAAGAGCAAATCCTTCCTTCTCATATGTTTTCATGCTAATGTTGCACGTTATCACCTGCATGTCAGGAGAAAAATTTTCAGGCGAAGATGGTCCTTCTTGAAAAGAATAAGGACACTTACTTTGCTCTTAAGAGATCATTATAGACTTTGATCTTTTCAGTTCTCATCAAAGGACTTTTACACAGAAAAGTTGTCCATAAGTTAAATTGCATGGATGAAAATATTAGTGTAAAACTAAAATGTATTTCAAAAAGTAATCAGATTACAAAAGGTCATTTATACAGAAAAAGTGCACTTTACAATAATAATAAAATTGTAAAAATATCACAAATCTTTATATGCTAAATGAATAGCACTACAGAACACTATGTAAAAAATAGAAACATAACCTCTGTGAATGACTTTAATATTGTTCTCCATCTTTGATGCCTCCCATAGATCTAGAAAAAAATACATATCATTTGAAAAAAATAATTAATATGATTAAATTAATAATATATTTAAATACAAAGTCTATAACATGTGATATAAATATTATTCATGAAACATGTACAAAAATATTATCTATAATTTCACAAATAATTCAAAATATTTTGCAAAGCAGAAATTATGCAGGGCACATTCTCTGCTATAAAAGAAGAAATAATAATGAAACATAAAGAAACAAAACAAACAAAAATTCTAACTATGAGAAATTTACAGTAGTTTTGCTAAATAATTTTGTTTGGGTCAAGAATAAATAAAAATTAATGGTTTAGAAAATACTGAAATTATTACACTACAGTTTAACACTAATGAGATGCAGCCAAGGTGATACTCAGAAACAAAATCACAGCCTTGGAATATTTTTATAATTACATGAGAAAAAAAATATAACCAAGCATTCAATTCAAGAAATGGGTGAAACATTCTTAAGCGAAATAGAAGAAAAACAATAGTAAAGATAAAAGCAGAAATTATTAAAGAGAAAGATAATAGAAATGTTAAATAAATATAAAAAACAGAAAAACTTCTACAAATAAAACCAAGAGGGAAATGATCATGATGATAATTATAACAATAAACACCTATGATACACTGTATGCTTCTCTGTAGCAGATGCTGTCCTTAAAGCTTTGTATGTTAATTCAGTTACTTCTTAAAGCAAAACTGAATGTTGTTAAGGTGATCAGATGCAACAGAAAAATGATAAAGTTTTTAGCTTCTTGAATATTAGAAATAGTCCATTTATGTCCTATTTGCGTCTCAGTATGTCTAAGAGCAGAAAAGAATGACTAGCTTCCTGGAATTTAAAGCCTTTTTAACATACTGCTACCAATATGAAATTTTGGTAATATTTCTATCATTCATAAGCAAAAGTATTATTGTATTCCACCTAGGCATTAGAGTCTATCCTGATGCAGAGAAAATAGCACTGGAAAAGACCTACAAGTTTCCATTCTTATGAATTTTATCATTTATTGGGGTGAGTGGAGCAAGTCTTGATTTAAAAGAAAAAGAAAAATATACAAGGAAACATCTGAGAGTAAAAAGTGATATAAGGAATAAAATGGACCAACAGGCTGCAAACTCATGGGCTAACTTTCCTCAGCAGGTGATATTTAAGTTGAGACTTGAATGATGTAGGCAAGATACATAAAGATCAGATTAAAAAGAACTTCAGAAATAATCTCATATTTAACTTAAAACTTAATTTAAACTTTACATTGGATTTTATAATATGTGCATGCTTATTTTAATGTAAATGTAATGTGGGATTCTTACCCTCTCCAATATTAATGTCATATTTATTGAAATATCCATTTGAACTTAGCCTTCTGAATTTAGCTGCTTTGATTTCATTTTGACACTTCTTATGAAATGTTAGAAAAAGGCAATGGCATCCAACTCCAGTACTTTTGCCTGGAGAATCCCAAGGATGGGGGAGCCTGGTGGGCTGCCGTCTATGGGGCAGAGTTAGACACGACTGAAGCAACTTAGCAGCGTGAAATGTTAAATATTGTCTTCCTCCTTAAACTATCTTCTCATCCTTTTTTTTTCCTTCATCTTATCTCTGGCTCTCACTGCCATCTGAACTCATCACTGAAATGAAGGATGGGGTGAATCATTTGAGATATTACTTGTTAATAAAAATTGTGACATCAGAAATGGCCTTAATCAACTATGTCCACATAATTTAAGGTAAAATCAAATTGACTGTTTCAAAATACTCTATTTTACCCCTTACCAGACTATCATTCATCTCTAACGGTGACCATTTGGAAAAATATTTATGACTATAACAAATAATTCAATTCTAATTCTAATAAAAACATGGCAAAAGATTAGATCTGAGATCCCACCTCTTTTGAAAACTATACTAGAAAGAAAACAACAACTGCAAAATTCATGAATCCCATTCCAGGGAAATTAGAACATACGTTTCAGATTGTGTATATGCTAACTAGGCAGCTGAGATTGGCAAAGCCTTTCAATCATCCTTACAGAAAGAGGCAATAGGAGTGATAGTGAAAAATGAAAAACAAGAGGGTGAGAAAGTTAGTGGTGGCAGATCTCAGAAAGTGTCAGATAAAAACATCTTCTATATATTGACTATATCTATTGATGATAATGGCCATGAACACACTGAAGAAGCTCAGAAATGACTGCAGAAACATTGAGGGAATGGGTTAGGTTCTGAGAGGCAGAGAAGACATGGGCACAAGAAGAGTAGTTATTAAGAAAGCTTTTATCCACAGACAATGATATTTGTAAAACTAGAGGATGCCATCCCTCTACAATCTCACAGGGAGCTTAAGATAAAAAAGGACTAATGTCAAAGAGATTTGTACACATACCTTTTGTCTAATGGAGTAGACTATTAATTGATAGATAAGAAATCAAGAAGTTTAATTATTAAGCTGAATCAAAATGGACAGAAATCACACAACATAAAAAGATATCAGCTTTAAAACTCAAAATTTCTACGGATATAAAGTATGCTGGGATAACTATGTAGATTCAAATATTGGGAATTTCTAATGGAAAAGGACAAATGATTCAGAGGGAAAAACTAGGACCTCAGAGAGTATAGCCAAGGCTCTCACAGAATCATTATTAGGGAGTTGAATTAGACCATGAACACTGCTGAATTTCAGAATTTCTGTGAGCCATTGACTTTTATGTGCCTCCTGTTCTTCGTTTTCAGTCAGAGTATCTACTGATTCTATCTTGAGCCTGTCAATATCTGTGGGGGTGTGGGTGAGGGTGGGATTAGAGAGCATACAGAACAATTTATTTACTTTTAAAAATTGTTATCACTTTTTTCATTTTTTAAATTATGAAAATATGATAACACATATACAGGAAACTTGGAAAATATACAACAAAGTTACATATAGTTCCACTATATATGACAATTGTTTTTTTAAGTAGATAAATTAAGATTTTAATTAGAGTTTCAATATCAAACTCTCAAAAATTAATGGAGTGAATATACAGAGAAGTAGAAAGACATAGTAGACCTGAAAAGCACCATGAAGCAATTCACCATAATTAAGATTTATACAATTTTCACACAAGAGTAGGATACAAATTCTCACATAGTCCTGATTTAGATGATGAAATCCTGGAGTGCACATTGATACAGTAAGAGGGTAAGATTTTTGCAGATCTTGGGAGGAGATTAAAGTCTTTCAGATATGGTAGAAAGTAAATAATTTGTAACCAGAGGATGAATGGTGAGATTAAAGATAACTACAAATAATAATCTACTCTTCTCATTGAGAATTTGACTCTAATTCCCTTCCCCTTAAATCAGAGCTGAATCTAGTGACTTGTTTTCTCATTAGAAGACAGTTGAAGAATCATTCAACTACTTCTGAAGTTGACACTAGTTTGTAAGAAGCCCTCTAACTTCTACCCAGGCTTCATGTAATACTATTTGTGCCATGAGCTACCATATAAGTTTGACTGCCATGATAGAAATAACACTCAGAAAGGCCCTACAAGTACGTGGGAAGGGAGAGGGTCCCGAATGAGCCCAGACTTCTGGCTCTCTCTTCCAAGTCATCAATGTGTAAGTTATACCATTTTAAAACCTTCAGACCAGCCAAGCTATCAACTGAATACCAGCAAGTAATTTCACTTGATGAAATATGGAGTAGAAGAATTGCCAGCTGAGCCCTGTCTGAATTTTTATCCACAAAATTATACAATAAAATGTTGCTTTATGCTAGGATGGTTTGTTAGGCAACAATAAACGGAAAACTTTCCTAGTAGAAAAATGTTACACTGTCTGGGAAAATAGGGGAATAAGGGTCTTATAATGAGGTCTCATTATAAAACTAGCCACTGGAAAACAAATACAAACCTTATGAAAGATCAAAGCCTCAGTGAGGAAGAAGCAAAGAAAACACAGCATTGTGAAAGACTTAAAATGCACACAGACATACATACTATGGGATTTTGCAAAGGGCATATGTTTCTAGGAAGCAATTTGTCAATATACATCACAAATCTTAAAATTTACTATATATTTTAAACTGCTTACACAGAAAAAAAATCTTGCAAAATAAATCATGAGAAATGTTTGTAAAATTATATGTAAAGGTGGTTCATATATAATAGTAGAAATTTGGAGTCATCATTACCACTCTAAGTGTGATATGACTTAATAACTTGTGGTTTAGCATGTAACAAATATGAAACCACCGAAAAGCATGTTCTTAAGAATATTTAATAGCATAAAATCCCCTCTAGATGAATGCTAAGTGCAAAAGAGCAGAAAACAAAACTCTAGTATGTGATGATATTTTATAGGGAAACAAAAAATTTAATATATAGTTTTATGAAAAATTGAAAGACAAAAACAAATTCTATGCTGCTCACCTATGAGGTTGTAGGAAGAAAATTTTATATTATCTTGGGGATACCCTCTTGTATTACCATTCATTATGTTAAAATTATAAAAAATATTTAAATTATTAATAATTACATCCTCAAACTAAGGATCTGCCATCTTCCACAGAGGAAGCCATCTATGCCTCTACAAGCTTCTACAATTATGAGGTGAAGTCTAGGAGAGGTGATGGTTGAACCAGCACAACTAAAACTCACAATTTATACCTTGTGGAGACATGTTTGGATCAAAATTCTTAAGCATAATTTATTCCCTGGGTTTTCTGGAGTATCTATTGTTCCTGAGGTGCCCATGGATCTCTGGTTAAAGGGGGAATTCTCTAGCTACCTGACCAGTCTACACGCATTTTAGTTTTCTCAAAAATAAATGCCAAACCTTGCTTCTAGGGGCCACCATCTAGCCAGTTAAACTTTCCTGCTTGAACTTTGAACACATATTACTCAATTATACACAACATGGAAATATCATACCTCTGACAAGCTGTGCAGTGTGTCTATATTTGATTCATGGTCCCTAATAAAACTGGATAGTTTGAATATACTTACCCATATCTTAAACATTGCAGAAAAAAAAAAAAGAAAGTTTCCTAAGACACAGCTCTCTCTCGGTTTTCTATTACTGTTGATCTAGCTCTTTCTTGTACATTAGGTACATTTGAAAGTTGCATTAATTATTAGGTTACTCATCATGTTTTCATTCCATTGTCTCCTGGTACCTTGAAAGAGTTAAACCTCCTCCAAATCACCATCTAAGAGCCATGTGCACAGCAGGAGCATCTGCTCATTATTAGATTATGTGACACTAGTCAGGCTAGAACTCCGAGCAGACTAATAGCAGTGGAAGCACAGTTGTGGAGAAGCAACCCAAACTTGAATTGCCAGGACACAAAATTACCCTTTGGTCTTGGCACAGAGATGCCTCATTTTTTTTTTTTTTTTTTTCTATGCTGATCTTTTCACTTCGAACAAAAAACATTTAAACTCATTAATTTATGTTACTTTCAATCAAAGATTTGAAAATATGAAAAGATTAATTTTGAAATGTCTAAATACTCTGTCTTCTGCCTAGTTTTCTCATACCCTATTTTCCCACCCAGAAAGGAAGAAGAAAGTGCCTGGTATTTAACTGGGCCTGAAATCAGAGGAGCTGAGTACCACAAGAAAGGCTGCTCTTTTGATATTTTTGGCAAATGCCAGGGGTGGATGTTCTAGAAATCTGGCCAAATTTTCAACCCAATTTTGCAGACTAACTAACTTGTGAGGTTCTGAGCATTTAAAAAGAAACAGATAAGCAACTCAGCAACAGATTTTATTATTATAACTAGAAGCTAGACACTAAAGTTCTTTGGGTTCAACAGAGGTGACATTTTTACAACTCACATAGCCCTATTGCCTAACTTCATAGACTAGTCCAAGGTGAACTTGAAGGCAGGGCAGATTCCCCACATTAGGGGACAGACTCACCGCAGAGCCAGAACAGGATTTTCTAGTGGCTTGATGAGTCTGGTAACCGATGCACTGGTCAAAACTAGACGCCACATAGAATGTTTGACAATCCTGCTCTACAACAGCTTTGTTTGTAAATGCAACTGTGAACACAACTTTTGAACATAAGTTTTCTTTTTATTAAAGAAGCATATTCTTTAATACCACTCCAAGTTGCATACCCCTCCAAGAAACAAAGTAAGAGGGAAGTGTGCAGGAATGTGTAGAGAAATATTTTATAGGACTTTTCTAAAGCAGAAACTCACTGATTAAAAATAATCTCAAAATATTTTACAAATAATGAATTTAGCCTGAACTGAGGAAAAAAATAAGGTCATTGTCTCATACATAACAAGTGAACCATCATGTTGGAATGTGAACAACTGCCCACTTTCAGTTGAGTTAGGATTACTTTTCAGTGTATATGTGTTAGTTGCTCAGTTGTGTCTGATTCTTCGCAATCCCATAGACTGGCCTGCCAGGCTCCTCTGTCCATGGAATTCTCCAGGCCAGAATATTGGAGTGGGTAGCCATGCCCTTCTCCAGGGAATCTCCCCACCCAGAGATCCCACATTGCAGGCAGATTCTTTACTATCTGAGCCACAAGGGAACTACTCAGACCTTCTCCCTATCAACTATGTTGGGCCATACCTCACTAGAGAAATTATTCAACATTATTTTTTCAACTGGTACCATGTGCTGCTATGAAGATTTCTTTCAAAATGTAACATTTTGAAAGGGAAGCTATTACAATATTAATTGTTTAACACACAATTTGGTTTTCAGATTAGTTAGCTGAACACTGAGGGATCACAGATGAGTTTTTATTTAAAGAAAATAAATGACTCAGAGGTTTTTCTGACCAAGGTGGATATTAACTATAATAAATGGAAGCACTGCCAAGAAAGTCAAACTTTAGTTTGCCCCTGCATTCATATATTGATTTAAGACAGGAAGTCTTTGTGGTGTGCACAGAAAAAAAGAAAATAGCAGTAGATCCAAAATGGAGATTCAGATAATGAGTGGCCATAATTGCAGGGGACTGAGTGTTCTTGCCTGGAGAATCCCAAGGATGGGGGAGCCTGGTGGGCTGCCATCTATGGCGTCGCACAGAGTCGGACACGACTGAAGTGACTTAGCAGTAGAGAGTCCAAGATGAGGTGAAAGTGAAACAGTGAGTGAACTAGGAGCCAGGAATTGTCAAATGTTAGCTCATACTTGTAGTCTTGTATTGTCAATTATTTGCCAAAGTGCTTCCAATCCAGAAAGATGAAGGTAAAGGAAGAAATATGAAGATACAAACCCCACATTACATGTCATGTCCCTCATCCTTTATTGCATTTCATTCGTTAAAACTAATACAGTTTAAAAGACCTTGGAGTTACTGTTACTATTATTGTTCAAACATCAATTATCGTTTAGCAGACTATCTTTCCTCCTTAAAACAATAGTATTTCCTTGCTTTCTTTGACACTACTCTCCCTCAGCTTTCCTTTAACATCTCTCAATACTCCTCAATCGTTTATTTATTACACCTCTACCTGTGGTAGTACCCAAGACCCATCTCTCTTCTCTAGGGGACTTTATCTGGTTTCATAACTTTGTTTAATACCTTTATGATGACAACTCACAAACATATCTGCATTTCCAATCTTTCTCTTCAGCTCCAGATGTATAATTGCCTGCAAGCCATCTCCATTTGGAGAACTAAGCCACCAGTAACCTAACTCCTTAAAGAAACCACTCCAGATCACCCTCTCAGACTGGTACCCCTACAGCCTTCTCTTCAGCCCATGTCCACTCCACTCTTTCATTCTTCTAATTGTTCAGGTCTTAAAACTGGGAGAAAATTCCCAATATCCTTGTCTCTCTCACATATCTTCACAACATCCAGTATGTCAATAAATCCTATGGGTTTAAAAGGTCCACTTCTCACTACCCTCATTGCCACTACACTCTCAAATAAATATAGTCTTTTATTTTTTTAAGTTTTGCAATTGACCCCTAAAGTGTCCATGACAGAGTAGAACATGTGAGTGGCAAGGCCCCAAGTTAGACATGTTCCTGGGAGACTAGTGTAGATGACGGGCAAGGAGAAATCAAGTTGAAGGTTGAAAGAAATGGACTTGGAGAGTTGGATGTTGAGCCAGATAATGTCAAGCTTTATAGGATATCATAAGAACTTTGGTGTTTACTCCAAGTAAGATTAGACGTCACTAGAAAATTTAGGTTGTCCCCATTTGGCAGGCATATATTTTTAAAATTCAATGTAGATCATAGCATTTCCTGACCTAAATTTTCTGGTGACGTCTAATCTTACTTGGAGTAAACACCAAAGTTCTTATGATATCCTATAAAGCTTGACATTATCTGGCTCAACATCCAACTCTCCAAGTCCATTTCCTTTCAACCTTCAACTTGATTTCTCCTTGCCCGTCATCTACACTATCTCCCAGGAATATGTCTAACTTGGGGCCTTGCCACTCACATGTTCTACTCTGTCATGGACACTTCTCCTCTAAATATTTGCCTGGTTCACTCTCTTCCTTTAGGCCTCTGCTTTTTTATCATAACATTAGTGGCTTCCTTGACTACTCAATATAAAAATGGAGTCACTCTCCTTTTTCTAATTCAAACAGAATTACTAGATTTGCAGTGGAGACTGGGGATGGGTGGCATTCAGCTATATTTTAATCTCAGATGAACAGTAAATACTTCAATTTTTAGTATATTGACCTAAATATAACAGAGGGCATACTTATACTAAAAATTATTCCCAAATATTGCATAGGACATACTTAGACTAAAAATTATGTTTATCTGAAACTCTCTTTTTACTGTCTTGTATGTTATCTGACCAGTCTAAACCCACTTTAATACCCTCTTTCTCTTTCTATTTTAGTTTTCTCCATAGTACATATTGCCACGTGATTTATCACATATAGCTTTGTTTCTTATCTGTCTCCTGAACTAGACTGAGAGGAAGAATTTGCTTTATTTACTAATCTATCTGAACACCAAGAACAATGCCCAGCATGCAAAGATTTATCAAATTAACGAACAAATGAATATTGATAGGTTGCTGCACAGACCTTGGGGATGTAGTCTACTTTCCCATGGTTTTTCTCCCTTCCCCTTTCCCTGCCACTACCTTCTCCCTTCTCCTTCTTCTTCCCTTCCCCCTTCTCCTTCCTGTACCCTTCCCCCTTCTCCTTCCTCTTCCCTTCCCATCCCTGGCTAGAAAAAGGCCAGGATCTGAAGTCCTGATTTGCCAGTTATGGGGCTCCAGGAAAATTCTCCTAAGCCTCCCCATTGTGAAGGCTCCTTTGCCAAACCTCAGCCAACCAGTTTCATTTTCTCATGCTTGCCTAGTGTTTTTTACATAGCAACGCAGGAGGCGGAGTAGTTTGGGGATTCTTAGTGGGCGATGTTTTCAGAAGGAAAATCCCTGTTGGATAGCGAATGTCATTTGAATTCTTTAGATGTCAGGGTAGAGCTCACAGAAAGTCACTGTTTATGTCTGAAACAAATCTTTATGATGTGATTGAAAATGCTCTCAGTTACTCTAACTTACTTTTATTAAAAAGTTTAATGTGTTTTTACTTCTTTCAGGCAGTAGATAAAAAGGTGTCACACAAATATTGATTTAAAATCCTAGCAAGTTTGCCCTCTTTTCCAAATCTTTGTGTGTGTGTGTGTGTGTGTGTGCGCGTGCTCTTTGAGAACAAATACACGCTTTCATAGATTTGTGTGTATGTGTTAGGATTACTTTGTGTCAGGGAATAAATCACTATCTCTTCTATTTTTAGGAAAAGATATATTATTTTCTATTTTTACATCAACAAATGAAATTCAGCAATCCAATGTATTATCTAATTTATTAAAATTAATGTTATCATTACACATTATATGAAAGTGTGCCTGAACTCAACTACATTCCCTAAGAAATTATGCCCAGCAGAAATTATAACACAAGATATTTTATAGCCTTAACGTTAAACTAGAAATAAGATTAAAATGATAATATACCTGATTTCACAGACTAAGTCCATTTTATGGGTAAAAAAAACCCTAAGATTTTGTAGAATAGTTTAAAAATCTAAAATCAACACAAATGCTATAATTTTTTAAATTATACATTCCAAGTTTCTCAAATCCCAAACAATTAGCACTTTAAAGTTAATGATTACAATTTAAAGAGATAACAATAACTTTTATGATAAATAATCTGTCAGTGTTAATGTCCTAGATTAAATACTAAAGTAAAACTTCAGTATTTTTTTTCATGACTCTATAGTGAGCCATATTATATACGGTTATGTTTTGTCTGAAAATCCTTGTCCTTTATAACATCTTGCTTTCATTCTTCATTGAAAACTATTCCCAAACTCACTGTCTCCTTGAACCCCATAACTAACCTGATCCTCATCCCAATTGTGGAACCCTCATTTCAACTTACAGGCAAGAAAGAACTGTCCCTCTATTTTCAGTTTATCATGCATACACTTCCAAAATCTCCAGGCATGCTTCTCACTTTGAACTTATTAGAGCATATTATACTTATAATAAAAAAAAAAGTAAAAAATTACTATTGTGTGCCAAGGACTTTTCTATGCAATTCACAAATAGTAACTCATTTAATCCTAACACACATTTCTGAGTAGAGCCTTATTTCTATTTCTCAGAAAAGAGGACCGAGACCTACAGACAGAGTAACCTAGGATCCAGCCAGAGAATACAGTTTTAGAAACCTGGCTTTCACCCACTAGAGTGCCTTCCCTTGAACTGTATGACTGTATATCCAACACCTGCTTGTGAAGCTTTAAGTTCAGGGGCTCTTTATTAATAAGCCTTGTGTCTCCAATGCCAGACATAGCTCCTGAATCATAGTAGAAATTACATGCTTGCTTGCAGCTAAGTCATTTTAGTCATGTCCGACTCGTGCGACCCTGTGGACTGTAGCCCTCCAGGTTCCTCTGTCCATGGGATCCTCCAGGCAAGAATACTGGAGTGGGTTGCCATGCTTTCCTCCAGAAGAAATTACACAGTTACTGCTAAATTAAATGAAAGAAAGGAAAGAAGGAAGAAAAGGAGAAATGGTAGGAGACAGGAAAGGAAGACAAATTAGAAATACATCTCTTTTTTTTTAAGCAATTCATTTGGTATTTTAATTGGTTAGCATCCTCTGACAGGATGGTGACATTTATTTATTCTACCATTTATTCTACCAAAGACAAAGAAACAAACAAACAGATAGCAAAACAAATCTTCACCCAACCAAAGCAAACAAAGAGATGAACTAAGTCCTTGTTTAAACATAAATTTCTTCTAGGACATCGAACATAAGACATACTAGAGTTTGAAGCATGAGTCATTCAATCAATCATCCACATGTAAATGTTTATTTAATATGTATTGAGTTAGCCAATTCCTATGGGGCATGTCCTATTTTCTTTTGTTTTTTTTTAGGGAAAAATATCATCTCCTAATGTACATATTTATTAGTTATATTAATGTTAATTACTGGTCAAACCCTTCTGGAATGTAAGTTCCACAAAGTATACTTCTCTGTTTTATTCCCTGATGTATCCTGGGCATCTGCAACTGTGCCTGATATGGATTACATGAAAGTGAAGTTGCTCAGTCGTGTCCGATTCTTTGTAACCCCGTGGACTGTAGCCCACCAGGCTCCTCCGTCCATGGGATTCTCCAGGCAAGAATACTGGAGTGGGCTGCCATTTAAGACAGAAAATATTTCTTTAATCAATGAATCAGTGTGAAAAGGCATAAAAACTGAACAAAGTATGATACATTTAGTAATGGAAAGGAACTGACAGAACTTGGGACCAAAGGGAAATATACTAGTGAAGAAAATAGAGTCAAGAGTCATCAAGAACTGTGAATGAGATTGCCAACAACCAAATAGGGAAATAGGAAAAGAGAAAGAAGATTTGGGGGAAACAGTTGGAGTTAAATTTTGAATAGGTTTGAGTCGCATGTGGAACATCCATGTGAATTCCAGTAGGCTACTGAAAATGACTTCATACTTAAGAATCCCTAGTATGCAAAAGCATAAGGACTAAAGTCTTCAACATCTAATTATGAAAGCCAATATTGTAATAGAGTTCATAGTTGATTCCTTGCTACTTAACCTTCTATTTTGAAATTATAAATAGGTTGGTATATATTTTGAAACCCAAAGTAAAATACAACATATTCTTTAGAACTCAGTCTATATATTAATATGTATGCATCCATTTGACTAGCTAATAGTAAGTTATTTGGAATATGATGTGAAATGCTCCTAATTTTACTGATAGGAAAATTGAAGGGAGTGAGCTAATGATAATTATTTTGTTTTATAAATTAGAATTATGTTCACTAACTGAGACATGGAAAAGACTGGAGTTACAAGAGAGAAAAGACTGCTGAATCAGAAGAGAACTATGGAATTAAGAGTATAAATGAAAATTTAAATTTTAATGAGAAAGGACAATAGAAAGAGATCTAAGGAACAGAAAACATAACTGGAGCACACTGTATGATAATTGATGTCCTCAGAAAAAAATATAAGGCAAGTGTGTCAGTCGTATTTTACCAGAGAAACAGAGGCAATAGGAACAATACACACATAGGATATACATACACAGGTATATGTGAAGTTATATATATATATCCTATGTCAAAGGGCTTTATTTTAAGGAATTAGCTCACAGAAGTGTGGTAACTGGCAAGTCTGAAATTTAGAGGGCAAACTGGAAGGCTAGACACTCACGCAGGAGCTGCTGCTTCTTAAACTGACTGAATGAGGTCCATTCACATTATCAAGGATTATCTGCTTTACTTGAAGTCAACTGACTGTAGATGTGAACCATAATCTATTAACACTGAGGTTTAGGTTCTATTAAGTAACTGGGTATTATAGCCTCACCAAGTAGGAACATAAAATTAACCATCACAGCAAGAATATATACAACGTTCAGACTGACTAATAAGACAAAGGATACAGCTAGTCCAAAGTAACTCCCTGTATGTATCTTACCATTTATTGGGAAAATATGGCAAATGGTAAGAGGAGGTAAAGAAGACTGGGAGAGCAGGAGAGGGGCAGGCACTAGCCGAGAAGACAGTGGTCTAGTGTTAGTGAATGCTGGGCAAAGGCACACGCTGGGGCCACTGCACCAGGAGCCACAAGGCCTGGTTCCCATTTATCAGTCCTTTTAATTTGGTCATGCGCCTGCCTGCTTGGTGACTTCAGTCGTGTCTGACCCTGTGCAATCCTATGGACTGTAGCCTGCCAGGCTCCTCTCTCCGTGGGATTCTCCAGGCAAGAAAACTGGAGTGGATTGCCATGCCCTCCGGCCCCAGAGATTGAACCCATGTCTTTTACGTCTCCTGGATCGGCAGGTGGTTTCTTCACCACTAGCGCTACCTGGGAAGTCCAGTTTGGTCATAAGTAACACCATTTATCTGAGCCTAAGTGGAAATAATTTTACCTGTTCCACTGACATCAAAAAATATTTTTTTCAAGTCACATGAGATAATGTATGTGAAAGATTATGTATCCATGTATCAGTTCAGTTCAGTTGCTCAGTCATGTCCAACTCTTTGTGATTGCCAAGGATGGCAGCATGCCAGGCTTCCCCGTCTATCACCAACTCTTGAAGCTTGCTAAAACTCATGTCCATCCCGTCAGTGATGCCATCCAACCATCTTATCCTGTCTTCCCCTTCTCCTCCTGCCTTCAATCTTTCAAAATACCAGGATTTTCTAGTGAGTCAGTACTTCGCATCAGGCGGCCAAAGTACGGGAGTTTCAGCTACAGCATCAGTCCTTCCAATGAATATTCAGGACTGATTTCCTTTAAGATTGACTGGTGTGAGCTCCTTGCAGTCCAAGGGACTCTCAAGAGTCTTCTCCAACACCACAGTTCAAAAGCATCAATTCTTCAGCACTCAGCTTTCTTTATAGCCCAACTCTCACATCCATACATGACTACTGGAAAAACCATAGCTTTGACTAGACAGAACTTTATTGGCAAAGAAATGTCTCTGCTTTTTAATATGCTGTCAAAGTTTGTCATAGCTTTTCTTCCAAGGAGCAAGCATCTATTAATTTCAAGGCTGCAGTTACCATCTGCAGTGATTTTGGAGCCCAAGAAAATAAAGCCTGTCACTATTTTCATTGTTTTTCCACCTATTTGCCTAAAGTCATGATCTTTGTTTTTTGAATGTTGAGCTTTAAGCCAGCCTTTTTACTCTCCTCTTTCACCTTCATCAAGAGGCTCTTTAGTTCTTCTTCACTTTCTGCCATAAGGGTGGTATCATCTGTATATCTGAGGTTATTGATATTTCTCTCAGCAATCTTGAGTCCAGCTTGTGCTTCTTCCAGCCCAGCATTTCTCATGATGTATTCTGCATATAAGTTAAATAATCAGGGTGACACTATACAGCCTTGATGTACTCCTTTCCCAATTTGGAACCAGTCTGTTGTTCCGTGTCCAGATCTAACTGTTGTTTCTTGACCTGCATAAGACTTCTCAGGAGGCAGGTAAGGTGATCTGATATTGCCATCTCTTGAGAATATTCCACCGTTTGCTGTGATCTACACAGTCAAAGGCTTTGGTGTAATCAATAAAGCAGAAGTACATCGTTTCCCAGAATTCTTTTGCTTTTTCTATGATCCAATGAAGGTTGGCAATTTGATCTCTGGTTCCTCTGCCTTTTCTAAATCCAGCTTGAACATCTGGAAGTACACAGTTCATGTACTGTTGAAGCCTCACTTGGAGAATTTTGAGCATTACTTTGCTAGCATGTGAAATGAGTGCGACTGTGCCATAGTTTGGGTATTCTTTGGCATTGTCTTTCCTTGGGATTGGAATGAAAACTGACCTTTTCCAGTCCTGTGGCCACTGCTGAGTTTTCCAAATTTGCTGGTATATTGAGTGCAGCACTTACACAGCATCATCTTTTAGGACTGGAAACAGCTCAACTGGAATTCCATCACCTCCACTAGCTTTGTTCATAGCGATGCTTCCTAAGGCCCACTTGACTTCACATACCAGGATGTCCAACTCTAGGTAAGTGATCACACCATCATGGTTATCTGGGTCATGAAGATCTTTTTGTACAGTTCTTCTGTGTATTCTTGCCACCTCTTCTTAATATCTTCTGCTTCAGTTAGATGCATATCATTTCTGTCCTTTATCGAGCCCATCTTTGCATGAAATGTTCCCTTGGTATCTCTAATTTTCTTGAAGAGATCTCTAGTCTTTTCCATTTTTTGTTTTCCTCTATTTCTTTGCATTGATCACTGAGGAAGGCTTTCTTTTCTCTCCTTGCTATTTTTTGGAATTCTGTATTCAAATGGATATATCTTTCCATTTCTCCTTTACCTTTCACTTCTCTTCTTTTCTCAGCTATTTGTAAGGCCTCCTCAGACAACCATTTTGCCTTTTTGCATTTCTTTTTCTTGGGGATGATCTTGATCACTGGCTCATGTACAATGCCATGAACCTCCATCCATAATTCTTCAGGCACTCTGTCTATCAGATCTAATCCCTTGAATATATTTTTCATTTCTACTCTATAAGCATAAGGGACTGATTTACGTCATACCTGAATGTTCTAGTGGTTTTCCCTACTTTCTTCTATTTATATACGTTATCTGTTATTGCTATTACCACAATCAAGCCTTTATGAACAGAAGTCTAGGTTATTCCACAGTGTTGAGGGAACAGGTCAACTTAAAAGCATATCAAATTCAACACTGAATGGAGAGTGTCAGCAAGTGCAACCATCCACTTTATGCTGCCCACTTTGTTCCATCAGTCTTCTCCATTAGAGTTGCACAATTAGAGGCCACTGTTGTTATCACAAAGCATCAATATTCCGGTTTAAATTCAAACTCTGATTGGAGTGAATATGTATTGCCCTCACCAGGTTATAGTGATCAATATGGAATTAAAATCTACAAGTTCAAATGAGACTTAGAGTTATCTTCTAAGTGAACATTTAGCAACAAAGACTGCTGAGTGTCTAATCAAAAGGTGATTCATAGTTTTAATCCTACTACTAGCTTCCTTCTACTAGCTTTAGGAATGTTTTAGTAATCAAAATGTCTACATGGAAGACAAATAATTTGAAAGTCTTGAGTTATTTGAGATTCACAAATTATGTAAGCAAGCTACATTTAAGCATAATTAATAGCATATATTGTACTGTGATTAATGGGCTCAGGGAACAGCGGAAGAAAAATATTTTCCTTATTTCCAATAAAAAGAGAAACATCTATGTGTGTATACTATTGACTTTAACATATTTGTGGATCAGAGAAAAGCATTATCATTACAATGAAAATGGAGGGGGGTGGATTCCAAGTTCAAGTGAAGGGCACCAGCAATAAGGACTCAAATCTTTGCAAACCCGACATAACAAAATATAGTCCAAGATAAAATTTATGAAAATACACATGTTAGCAAGTAAGTAATTGTGCTTTTACCAGCAAAGGTCTATTTATCCTTAACATTTTATTAAGTAACTACATTACTAGTATATTTAAATATTTGATTATTTGTTCATTATAAAAGCTGGAAGTTATCGTAGTCGAACTACTAAAAGACATAAAGCCCATGCCAATTAAAGTTTCATAACAGGATAGCAATAGAGTGCTTCTAAAATTGAAATGTAAATCATGAGCAAAATATTGCTTTAGAACAATTCAAATTATACTAAAAAAAATTTCAGAAATATCTTAATTGGGTAAAGTGAACTTTGTGTGCCTATATTGATCCAATAGAAAGTTCCCTTAACTTGGGTTTTTCCTGGAAAACAGCCTTCCAAGAGAATTTTGTTGGGGATGCAGAGAGCAAAACAGGAGAGGAGAAGGAAAAGTGTGGTTGAACTATTATGGTGGGAATTGGGTCTCAGTGTTTTGGGGGACCTGCCAAAACCATGTGGAATGCACCCCAGAATTTTCTACCTGAGACAAGAGTGGAGGAAAGTATTTCTTCGTGGCTCTCAGCCTTCAATGGCCAAAGGTTTCTTGAGGCTGTGAATTCCCTGCCCTTACGATGTGCACATGTGCAGCCTTTTACTCAGAGGCTGCAAAGAAGCCCGGGGCAGATAGCAAGAGAAGCAGGATGCAGCTGAGACCAGACACCAGCAGGCCCCCATGAGCTCTGATGGATGCCACTGCGATGGCTCACGGGTGTGCCTCTAGAGACATGAAAAAGGGCGCAGCATCTTTAAGGCGTTTGCCTTCTTCAGATTTCACTAGCGCAGATGAAACTCCATCTGGATGGCAATAGGTTTTTACAAAAGGCTATTTTTCACTCCCCTCAGGGAGATCGGCTCAAAAATTTTCAATGGAGTTAGGTAAGCAAATTCACTGAACTTTAGATCAGACGTTATCTTGGAAGTCTTCCAGTCAAGGCATATGCTTTTCTATACTAAGAAAAAGAGACACATAAATGTTTTAACAAAATAGGACCCAGAGTATCAGGAGACCGATGTCTTTTCTTTCCTAATTCAGAGCTTTCTGTTCTTTATTGTGTCACTGAAATTCATTCATTCATTCCTCAACAGGTATGGAATGCCTTCTGAGTACATGTAGGCACTCTGCTAGAGGCTGAGGCTCAGTGGTTAGAACTAGACATGGTCCTCGCAATGAAAGTGAAATGTACAGAGAGAGGGAGAGCGAGGAGGGCAGGCAAACTTACAATTACAAACCACATTAAGTGCCCTGAAGATAAAACCCTGTGCTGCTAATTTGTGACACCAAAAAGCCTCACCTGATGCACACATCGCGTTCCTATTTCTGTTTATCTGTCTCAAATCAAAATGGTGCCAGTCTTGTTATTTATATACCTATTAACAGATTCAATAAAGGAATGTTAATTCAGTCATGCCTCAGGATACATAGAGAACAGTTTTGTTTTTATTTTCCTCCATCTTGAATCATTCTCTTTCCTCAGCTTTCATAACATGGGACTCTATTCTTTCCTTCCCATCTTCCTTACCATTGGATTGTGTTTCATTTTTTTTTTTATGTTAACCTTTTCTCATAACTTAAACAGTGCAGATTCCTGAGCCTGTTATATCCCTCTTATCTTCTCCCTCTTTTCTCTTCTTAGGCAACTTTATTCATAGTCCATAGGTTTATACACCAATTATGGCAGTGCACCAAAAGCACATGAAAATTGTACTGTTGTACACTGATCTACACCTTTCCTCTGAGCTTCAGACCTGTAGTGCTCTGCCCCTTGGATTTTTTCTCTTGGATATTCAAGGGCAACAGGTCAAAATCAAACATGTGGTTTTCCTTGAATCCTGGCTGTCTTCCTCAGCACCTCTCCACTGGTCCCATTGAACATGAATGGCACAGCCAGTAACCCAGGGGCACTTTGTAAAATGCCCTCTCTCCAAAGCCTCCATGCCCATTACATATAAATATATATTGGGTAGGCCAAAAAGTTCATTCAGATTTTTTTGGTAACACCTTACTGCTTTCTACTCTCTTCTTTTCTCCCGCCATCATCACAATCCAAGCTCTCATCCACTCTTTCTGAATTATTGCAGGAACCTTCCATCAAAGATACATATGGTTTTCCATACTACAGCCAGAATATTCCTTTCAAAATGCAAATTCTGATTATATTGTGCCCCTTTTGCCTTTCCTGAGTAAACTATCAATGGCTTCCCAATGCCTTTAGTGTGAAAGCTAAAATATTAATACATACTCTGATCTTGGCCAGCTTTTCTTTTTTTAGGCAAATTTTTTTTTGAAGTAGAGTTTATTTACGATGCTGTGCCAATCTCTGCTGTACAGCAAAGTGACTCAGTTATACACATATATACATTCCTTTTTTATACTCTTTTCTATTATGGTTTATCACAGGATATTGAACATAGCACATCTCACCTTCCTCATTCCCATACTGGGTCTTTGCTCCCTTTCCTTCCTCCTCTGCTAAAGATTTCCTCATGCAAGAGCCCTACTGTTCTTTTAGATCTCCATTCGGCTTCAGTCCTGACTTCAGACAGGAAGTAGTTCCTGACTTTCCTAATTAGGCAATACTATCACTGCACCTTTTCCTTCATATTTTCCTAGATATCTTTGTAGTTCTTTGAAGAATGCTATACTCTCTAGAATGTAGGCTCTACATGTAGGACTCTCTCTCACTGTCATACACACACACCCACATACACTCACACCCCTCACAGGCACTTTTCTTATCTTTAGAGCCTCAGATTCTAGAACAGTGACAGGCTGAGAATGGAGTCTCAAATGAATTAATGAATAGTATCCAGACTGAATTCAAACGTGAAATTGATATCAATTTGTTTTCCTTAAGATTATATGAACCTATATGAACTAGATTTTCTTCAAAGTATATATAGGTAGTGCATATGAGTGGAAGATGGTGGTATATACATTAAATTCAGCCCCAAAAATGAATATTTCCTGACATAAATCAAAAACCAATTTTTCTATTCCAGTCTTAATCAATAATTTTATAGTTGTATTTTAAAGTTTCCATCACAAATGCAGATATTTCCAGTACCACATGTTGAGACTAAGAATATACTTAGCTTTATTTAATGAGATTTGTATATCAATTTGTTTTCCTTAAGATTATATGAACCTATATGAACTAGATTTTCTTCAAAGTATATATAGGTAGTGCATATGAGTGGAAGATGGTGGTATATACATTAAATTCAGCCCCAAAAATGAATATTTCCTGACATAAATCAAAAACCAATTTTTCTATTCCAGTCTTAATCAATAATTTTATAGTTGTATTTTAAAGTTTCCATCACAAATGCAGATATTTCCAGTACCACATGTTGAGACTAAGAATATACTTAGCTTTATTTAATGAGATTTGGTTATATTCCAGCCAAAACAAATGTTTTCTCCTTTCATAGCATAGAAGATATAACACATGCATCTTAAAAATTCATCACATGGAGAGTGAGTTGGAAGAGAGGTTCAAGAGGGAGGGGACATATGTATATCTATGGATGATTCATGTTGATGTTTAACAGAGAACAACAAAATTATGTAAAGCAATTATCCTTCCATTAAAAAAATAAATAATTAAAAAAAATTCATCACAATTATCAATATGAATACCTGAACTTCATATTTTTGGAAAAAGGTCAAATCTCTCTAACAGCTTCTGGCTTCAACTTTCTTCACCCCTACATAAGAGCAAGAAAGGCAGCCACATGTTTGGAAGGCTTAGCGATATTATTTAAATCCCATTTAAATGTACAGTACAATGGTCCCTATACGCCGGGAGCCATGACTATTGAAGACTGAAGCTCTGGCTTTTGCACACTCAGAGAACTGGAGGAGGAAGTGTGAGGGAGGAGAGATGAAGAGAAAAGAAACTTTTAAAGAAAGAAAAAGGAGGTAATGAAAAGTCAGAAGAGATTTTAATCCACCAGCAGCATCTTGATAATAATGTTTGACAAGTCTCCACTCCAAAGATTAAGACCTATCTCCCGAGGAAGAGGAGGAATGTGAGCACCCTCAGGAATTGAGAATATTTCTTCTTCACAGAGTCAGACCACAAGTGACACTTCCTTTCAGTTTACAACAATGATTGTAGTTGTGCTTCTAAAATGATAATACTCCTATAAGTATCAAATGAAAAGAAATAGAGGAAGAAGGGAAACAAACCTCATTTTAAAAAAAATCCACATATATCTAAAAAATATGCTTCAAAAAATAGAGCTTTCTTCCCAGATTTTCTTTTTCAAAATTTCAAAGGCAAGACAAATGCCCTTAACAATAGGAAACACTAAGAAAAAGTATAATATAAATATGTATTTTGTGGTCTTTGCTAAAATCTGCTTTTGAAGTTATATTTCATGGTGACTGCTTTAGAAATGTCGATACCACAACAAACTCAAACTTTTCATAATTTGATCTATTCCCAAGACTGATGTAGCATTTATGTAACTGTTTTTATTTCTTTTAATAAACTATTATTGATTGCCTCTACAACTTAAAGAATTCCAAATATGAATAAATATTTAGTACACTTTTCCCTTTTGAGTAACCAGTGCAAAAAGATATGCAGGAATTTAAAACAAATAAACGGCCTTTTCCCAACTTTGAGAAGAAGCCTCTGGAATTATCCTGAACATATAAATATAAATAGAGTTTTGCCAAGAGAATGTACTGGTCATAGCAAACACCCTCTTTCAACAACACAAGAGAAGACTCTACACATGGACATCACCAAATGGTCAACACCGAAATCAGATTGATTGTATTCTTTGCAGCCAGAGATGGAGAAGCTTTATACAGTCAGCAAAAACAAAACCGGGAGCTGACTGTGGCTCAGATCATGTACTCCTTATTGCCAAATTCAGACTTAAATTGAAGAAAGTGGGGGAAACCACTAGCCCATTCAGGTATGACCTAAATCAAATCCTTATGATTATAATAGAAGTGAGAAATAGATTTAAGGGACTAGATCTGATAAACAGAGTGCCTGATGAACTATGGACGGAGGTTCGTGACATTGTACAGGAGACGGGGAAAAAGACCATCCCCATGGAAAAGAAATGCAAAAAAGCAAAATGGCTGTCAGGAGGCTTTACAAATAGCTGTGAAAGAAGAGAGGCCAAAGCAAAGGAGAAAAGGAAAGATATATCCATTTGAATGCAGAGTTCCAAAGAATAGCAAGGAGAGAAAAGAAAGCCTTCCTCAGTGATCAATGCAAAGAAATGAGGAAAACAATAGAATAAGAAAGACTAGAGATTTCTTCAAGAAAATTAGAGATATCAAGGGAACATTTCATGCAAAGATGGGCTCAATAAAGGACAGAAATGGTATGGACCTAACGGAAGCAGAAGATACTCAGAAGAGGTGGCAAGAATACAGAGAAGAACTATACAAAAGACATCTTTATGATCCAGATAATCATGATGGTGTGATCACTCACCTAGAGCCAGACATCCTGGAATGTGAAGTCAAGTGGGCCTTAGGAGGTATCACTATGAACAAAGCTAGTGGAGGTGATTATTCAAGGCTATGGTTTTCCAGTAGTCATGTATGTATGTGAGAGTTGGACTATAAAGAAATCTGAGTGCCGAAGAATTGACGTTTTTGAACCATGGTGTTGGAGAAGACTCTTGAGAGTTCCTTGGACTGCAAGGAGATTCAACCAGTCCACCCTAAAGGAAATCAGTCCTGGGTGTTCATTGGAAGGACTGATGTTGAAGCTGAAACTCCAATATTTTGGTCACCTGAGGCAAAGAGCTGACTGTTTTGAAAAGACGCTGATGTTGGGAAAGATTGAAGGCAGGAGGAGAAGGGGATGACAGAGGATGAGGTGGTTAGATGGCATCACCGACTCAATGGACATGAGTTTGGGTAAACTCCAGGAATTGGTGATGGACAGGGAGGCCTGGCATGCTGCAATTCATGGGGTCACAAAGAGTCGGACATGACAAGCGACTGAACTGAACTGAGGAACATCTAGGAAAGGTACTTCTCTTTTTCTACTGAAGCTGAAGTGAAAATATTTGGTACATAATTATTTTTAAAATACCAAATCTTGTGGATTGACTTCCTCTACAAATTCCATTTATTAGCTATTGCTCCTTTTGAACTGCGCTTCTCTGGTGGTTCAGACAGTAAGAATCCACCTGCAATGAAGCAGACCTGGGTTTGATCCCTGGATCTGGAAGATCCCCTGGAAGAGGAAATGACAACTCACTCTAGTATTCTTGCATAGAGAATTCCATAGACAGAGGAGTCTCGTGGGCTACAGTCCACGGGGTCGCAAAGAGTTGGACACAACTGAATGACTTTCACTCCTTTCAAACTATGGTACTAGAGAAGACTCTTGAGAGTCCCCTGTACAGCAAGGAGATCAAACCAGTCAATCCTAAAGGAAATCAACTCTGAATATTCCTTGGAAGAACTGATGATGAAGCAGAAACTCCAATACTTTGGCCATCTGATGCAAAGAGCCAACTCATTGAAAAAGACTCTGACACTGGTAAAGATTGAGGGCCAGAGGAGTAGAGGATGACAGAGGATGATATGGTTGGGTGGCACCATTGACTCAATGGACATGAGTTTGGGCAAACTCAGGGAAGTGAAGGACAGGGAAGCCTGGCTTTCTGCAGGCACACCATGTACTACAGCACAGTACCCCACGTGCTGGGCTGCAGTACATGGTGTCGCAAAGAGTTGGACACTATTTAGCAACTGAACAACAATATCCCACCCTATTTTTCCTAGGACATGAGATTTCATGCCTGGAAAATCAAGGAACTATTAAAAAGAAAGGTATAGATACAGCAGTACTTAATGTGGTGACTCAAGGATGAAAAAGCAGATAACCAAGGAGGGTCTTGGAATGCAGGAATGGAAAAACCAGACCTTTATCACCCTTTCCTCTCCCATGTTGTAACTATTAATGCAGCAGTATAACCTGTCTCCCCTCCTACTCCATAGAGAGGAGGATTTGCCTTATTCTTTACCCCACCCAGTATATGTGCCTCATCCAATCAGCAAATGACCCACAAGACCACTATCCCACTCCTTATACCTTGAGCATAAAAGTGGACTAAAGACTCCCATTCAACGTCAATTCTCCCTTGAGCTGGCCCGCTGTTCTAACAGCATCTCCCACTCTAATAAACTTTATTTCCCTCTCATTCTGTCTCCTGTCTGGAAATTCATTTCCAACCCATGCCTGAACCATGACACTTAGTAAGTACTTAATACAGATTGACTAGCTGTAGTTTTATTTAATGTGTGTTCAATAAACATTTAACGCTTTTTCAAAGTTGTATTTTACATTATTTAATGAAGCTATACCTGGATGACTAAATTGATAGTTACCTTAAGAGTAATTCCCAAATTAGACCCACAGTAAAAGAGAATAAATAGCATCACTGATGCCATGTGACTTACGGGAAATACAGTTTTCCTTTTTTGATTCTAATTCCACACATTTTCCAGAAATTAGTAATCACACAGGCACACAGTCTTTAGGAAACTCACAGATACCTTAAAGGAAGAAATGACTAGAGTGGAAATATTTTCTTCTGTGAATCTACATGTCCTATATAGTTGGAATTAGACATTTATTCTAGTTTTCATTTCCCGGAATTGAATTATTTTCCTTGCAAGGGTAAAAATTCATGGCTTAGTGGCTTCTGGATGCATACACACCAAACATACACAACCTTCTGTCACTTACAAGAGAGATACTCCCTGGAGCCTGGAATTCTCCCTCCAGCAACATGCATTTAACCTCCTTTTAGGTCAATGAGAACTACAGGCAGGTACAAGGGCCTGGGGAGTAGGAATTTTTAGCAGGTAATTGTTATTGCAACAGAGTTTAGAGAGCACGTCACAGAAGAATCAGAGGTGAATTCACCTTAAATCTTTGCTTTTAGCCAAGAATAACCTAAAACCTAAAGCAGTCTTTCAAAAAACCTGACTTTAGAATACTCAGAACAAAACAAGTTTCCTTGAGCCTCTGTTTCTCATTTCAACCCAGTGAACTTTGTAAAGTTTCACTCAATGAAAAAAGAAAAAAATAAATAAATACTATGCATGCTTGCAAAGTTGCTTCAGTCATGTTGGACTCTTTGTGACTCCATTGATTGTAGCCCACCAGGATCCTCTGTTCATGAGATTTCCCCAGCCAAGAATACTGGAGTGGGTTGCCATACTCTCCCCTCTAGGGGATCTTCCTAACCCAGGGATTGAACCTACATTTCTTATGTTTCCTGCATTGGTAGGCAGGTTCTAGGCCAATCAGTTTGCCAGAAATTCTCCATTAATCTAGAAAACTACTTTCTTTCAATACATATATTCAAATCACACTCAGATTAAGTGGTTAAAAAAAAAAAAACTATACATGTCCGGATCACACATAATTTTACATTAAAAAATGTAGCAATTTTGCAAAATGAGAGAGGAAAGAAAAGTCCTACTAAAGGCTGATTGCAGCCAGTGGACACAGGACTAGGAATCTTATGCAAAGGAATCCAAAAAGAGCTTGGGAAAGAAGGGAAACAGAGAAAACCATCAGACCTGAATGGGTTCAGCAGGCAGGACTCAAACTGTCTCTGTGAACTGAGTGGTGTAGCCCAGGACACCAGATAACTCAGAGGTTCTCCTCCTGGTCGTTGACCTTGATCCTCGGGGCCTTTGTCTGAAGCCATGGTTCTCTGTAAGTCCCTTCAGACTTAGAGGCAATCCTGCTAAAAATTATTGTTGCCTTACATAGCCTCCCCCTTGCACCCTTCTCCCATCCACCTAGAGTCAGCTGTTGATACTGGGATATGAGCCCTTTTCTTTTCTTGGGGACCCATCCATTCTAAACTCTCAATATTTATTTCGGAACTTTCTTCATGTCTCTAGCCCAAGAAAGTTTTATCTAACGAGCAAGAAGATATCTTGATTTTTTACTTATTAGGTAGTTTTCCAAATATTTTGCCCATTTCGTGAGTTCTTTGACTTCCCTGAAGAGTGGGCTCTTGAAACTCAAAACTAAGACTTTACTTATTTTTACTTTGTATTTTGATGTGTCATCTCTTCCCTGAATTTTCTGGAAAGGACCAAGAGGGTCAAAGAAAAGAAAAAGTATCTGTTAATATTTCAAAACTTTAACTCTCCTCAATTATTTATGCACAGTGTTATAAGCCATGAATAAAATTGCAGAATTAATGGAGAGCATAAAATTGGGTGAAGCAAATTCAGTAAATGAAAGAACTATAAGGAAAGAAATAGGAAAAGAAAAAGAAAATAGAGAAGAAAGTGTGTATTTGGGTTCAAATATGTGTGTTGGTGAGGTTTGTAGGCTTTGGTATGACACTGAGTAAATAGAATTGGAAGTATATACCATGATATTATCTAAGATAAATCTTAGTGTTTGAAGAAAGACATGAAAAATTTCTTAGGAGTGCTCTGTTGTGACATAAGATTATTAAATAAAACAATTATAATAAGCAAATAAACTTTTAAGCACCGAAATTTTAAGATGCACATCAGTTTTGCACATGACTATAAAAAAAACCTATGTTTTAATTGCATTTAGCAAAATTGCTGAATCCCAAAACAGGCACTGTCACTTGTAAGATCTTCTAAAAACTCCCACAGAGAAAAATATCTCCTCTGTCCCAATCCCAACTTTCTCCCACGGACCTCTCTCTAAAGCTCACTTAGTATTTTGGTCACAGGGTACAGATGAAGAGATATAATGAACAGAGCTAACAATGTTTTACTCACTTTCATCTTACCAAGTTCACTAGTTTTTAAGGTAGCAAAAGAAACAGAAGGTCCAACAAGAAAACACGAGAAAGTACTGCCAACCATCCCTTGATAAACATAACTCACTGAAAATTTTTGTGAATAGATGACATTTTAAAAGGCAAAATCTTCTCTATTCTTAGTTGACAAATTCTTTGGAAGCTTCTTAAAGGAATAAGCTGGCAATGCTCTCACATTTCAACTTTAAAATGAAAGGAATCTCTGAACTTTCCTTCTTTAGCAACAAACTCCCTTAACCCCTTTCCCACTCCTATAAAGAAAACAAAACAGAATAGGTTATGATCCTTATAGGCTATGATCATTAGTATACATATCCCCCTTTTTGCCTAGAGCCAGATATAACATGGAATCTGAGTTTATCCTTCATACCTCATTAGTCAAGTTTAGTACTATTATTTTCCCCTTTAGATTGCATTTTCATGATTAAAAATGGATAGCTGTGGCTTGGAAATAGGAAACTGGACCATCTCTGAACTAGAGCAAAGTTGAAGACAACTCTAAATATTTCAAAATATTTTGAGTAATTCTGCGAGCTTTCCTGACAATTGGTCAGTCTATCCTCACTGAATCCTATGATATGATATTACATACTCAAAGTCTATGATACAAGGAAATACAACTTCAGGGATAGTAGTGGGTTTTTTGTTTTTGTGTGTGTGTGTGTGTTTTTTTTCTTTTCTGTTTTCTTTTTTTAATTGAATGGTTTATCCAAGCAAGTCTAATTAGTTAATAGTGATATAGCTCTAGAGCAGTGAGTTAATTAAAGATATTCAGAGTACTGGTTCTCCAAAGCTTAACTGCATGTGGCTATTGGATCACATATCTACTTTTCTGCCATGTAAGAAGAAAACATCTCAGAGTATAACTATTAGTTGGCTTTGTGGTGTTGGGTTAGTGTGCCAATCTGAGGTTACAGCAGAGATGGGATCCCAAGCCCTGGGCTTTGTATTATATAGTATTGTATTTTTGATGTTGTACTTAAGGGTCAATTACTGTTTCCATTATAAACCCTGTTTTTCAAGGGTTTATAGCTCACCAATTTTCATCTTGGTATGCAAGCTGCATGAATACACAGGTTTTAAAAATAGCTTAAATTGGGTAGAGCCATTTTTAGATATAAAGCAGTAAAACACACTTTTCATTGGTTTTAGTTTGTTTTGGAAGTTTCCAATCTAAAAGTTTATTCTATCTTAAAATGCAAAAATGTGTGCTTTCTTTCCTGCATCTTCACAACAACTTCGATGGTAAAAGGAAGCCAGGGGGGTATTGAATAACATTTCAAGGAAGAAAACCATTTAAAAATCTTTTTTTCATCTGTGAAGATTTGTAGGTGAATGTCATTCCAGTCAATGTTCTTCAAAATCAATAAGCTAGTCAATCAGAACTTCCTGAGCATGGACACTATTTCATGTCCCTGTTGTCATAGGTACTGTAAGAAATGAAACACCTCCCTGTCCTCAATGTGTTTGAAATTCTAGTTAAAGAGAAATACAAAGACAGCAATAGTCAGTATAACAGCAAACATACATGGAAGCATCTAAGTGAAAAATCATGTGACCTAGAATTTGAGGTAAAAGCAAAGTCATTTACAGAGTTGTACAACTTACTGGTGCCCTGCAAAAAGAACAAGAAATTCCAATGTATGGTAATTGCCCAGATGTGGAAATTTACCCATCTAGGGTCATGCAGTATTAAGAACTCTTTTCCTGACCATGAGAATTCCAAAATCTCTACCAAAGAGCAAAGTTGTTTTCTCTGCCATTCTGAATGCTTCCAACCATAAAAGCAAATTTCCTCTTGCATTAATTTAAGTTAAACTTCTTGAAAAGGTCCTCTACAACAGCTATTTTCACTCTGTCACCCAACTCACGGTTCCCAACCTATTCCAGTCTGGTCTCCAGCAGCATTACACAGTTCATACTGCTTTTGCCAAATGACCAGTGACCTCCTTGTTGCTGCCACCAGATAAGAAGCCTTTGCTTTCTCTTTCACTTAAATTTGTCTTGATTTAGAAGATGGACACAGTTTTCTAGCTTTTGTCTCATAGTAATCTTTGTCATTTTTTTGTTCTACCCATCTACTCCCCTCACTTCGCTATAGGCACCTCTCTTTCCTCTCAGAGATGCCCCACTGCTGTGAAGTTCTGGTGGGATGTTGTGGCTACATTGCGTTAAGGAAGCTGAAGGGACAGAACCGTCTTCTCTTTTCCCCAGCTCAGGATATAGTGTTTGTAGGCAGGACTCAGACAACTGCACATTTTCTCCAGGGACTTTCACACCTGATCAATCAGGGTGTAGGGAGGGTTAGACATCATACTCATGTGCTGTCAGGGACAGAAGACCCTAGAGTTCTTGCTGCATTATAACAGTTATAACATTATAACACTTATTATAGTTCATGTGATGCATTTCTCCAGAGCTCATTTGTTTATGCTCATTTTCCAAATCTAGTTCTCCACATTCATTTCTGTTATCTCCAGATATTCTTCAGTAAATTTAAGTTTTGCTTAAAATAAGAGAAAGTGAAACTTTGCTGATGCTGAAGCTCCAATACTTTGGCCACCTATGTGAAGAGCTGATTCATTGGAAAAGACGCTGATGCTGGGAAAGGTTGAGGGAAGGAGCAGAATGGGGATGACAGAGGACAAGATGGTTGGATGACATCATCGACTCAATGGACATGAGTTTGAGCAAGCTCTGGGAGATGTGAAGGACAAGGAAGCCTGGTGAGCTACAGTCCACGGGGTCGCAAAGAGTCAGACATGACAGAGTAACTGAAAAACAATTATATCAATTAATTAAAAATATTAATTGATATAATTTCTAATCCTTCAGCTCTTCTCTTTAGAGGTTTCATTTTCTACTCTCTATTTCTTGTATGTTGCAATTCTTCTGGATACTTTTAAACATCCCTTCTCATTTCATTGTCTGTTACTGACATGGGTTATTTTACTTACTCCTTTAACTTCAGCCATCACCTATATACTAATGACTTCTAAATCTAACTAGCCATTACAAATCTCTCCTCATATTTCTTTATTCACACTATTTGTTTTTTCATTTATTCTATAAATATTTGGTGAATTTCTACTATTAGGTAGCTATATGATAGGCAATGGAGAAAGAAAGCAAAGTCGTTGTCCATTTCACGATGATGAATCTAGTGGATTCCATAATCTGGTGAAATACATGATTCCATAAACTTTAACCTAATGGATGTCATAGTTTAGTAGATTCCATAGATGGCATGTGATATTTAACATCTCTACTTGGATATTTCAAAAATAATAGATTCATCAGCTTTCCCTGAATTTGTATCAAAGTATTTCTCCTATTGGGCTCCTATTTCGATGAAAACATTCAACTGCATATACCAGGAACCTGAGCATTACACTAACTTTCCCTCTTCACTCCATCTCAACCTCTGCACCATTATTACATCCAGTCTGTTCAATGTTCTCTGGATCTCTAGAATGTGTCCACTGTCTGCCATCAATTTTGCTGCTGTTTTATCTATATAGGTCTCTATTCCCCTCCTCTGTTTTTAACATCAACACAACACTAGTCTTGGCTTTGGGCGGCAACCAGAGTAAACTTGACAAAATTCAAGCCTACTTGTGATTATGTTTTGGTTATAAAGCCTTCAAAGGCTCCATAATTATCTCAAAATTAAATGTAACCCCTTTTCAAATCTCCTCCTTCTCCTTGTTACATGTCCAACTTCTCACTCACTACCCTGCAAACTCCTTTAGAAGTTTGTACTTCTAAGCTTGGAAAAGGAAATGGCAGCCCACTCCAGTATTCTTACTGAAATTCTCTCACATCAGCAAATGAATTATACTCTCTCTCAACTCTCTTGCATGGCATATCTTCTCAGTTCCATATGAATTCCAACCAGGCCAGTTCCATTCATTGTTTAGGTAATTTACCTTTCCCCCTGAAGGTTTACTCTTCCTATAAGACTCGGTTATGTCTCTTTTTATGAATTCTTGAAACATCTTGCTTTCTTCACATCCTAATATTCATTACTCTGTATCATTAATTTCCATGTTTTATGGGTATATTTCACTATAATGCAAAGCTTTTGAAGGCAGAAATCATATTTTTTTTATATTGTTTTACCCATAGCACATAGCAGGTGATCCATAGACATTAGTCAAAACAAATGAATCTTAACATTTGCCTTATCAAAAATTCAATATCAAACCATAAAAATACCTTTGTTTTGTCCAGGCTTTAAATACACTGGATAGATTGATCTGACCATTAACAGAGAGTTTTATCTATCTGAACAATATGGTACTCTTGTTTATAAGCTGTGCTCTGTTGCACAGTTATCAGATGATGAAACAGCAACAAGTCCTAGAAGTCCCCTCTAATCATACTCCAGCCATACCACACTATCAACACCCTATTTGCTTTGAATTAGTAATGTTTCTGGAAATATTTTAGAATTCACTAGGATTGGCTACTTAAGGATTACAGAAATCTAGTGTCCCAAATATGTAATTATGTCCTTCTTAAGGATCCTAAGAACCTACTTTTTTCCATTCCCATTTTATTATCCTTTTCTTTATTAACTTTCTTCAAAGGTAAAGAAAAGTGATCCTGAGAAGAGATCTAAGGTATGAGAATGTTCTCCTTTGTCATTTAGGTATACATAAAAGATCATTAAGATCTGAAGCTGTCTGAGCCCTAAAGCATAAATTTGAAAGATTTATTTTGAGCTGAAGAATAATAATTAGAAAATAAATAGTATTAAGTACGTTGTATGTGTCAGGTGTTACACTGAGCTCACACAGGACAGGTAAATAGGCATGTCTTCAAAACATTATAGACCAACAGTATGATCCATGAGGGTGCCTGAGGGGTCTTGAGACACTTTCAGGGATTCTACAGAATCAAAACTATGTGCAAAATAATATTTTTTGCCTTTTTAAACCTCATTTTCTCATTGGAGTTTTCCAATGGCTACATACTATTTGATATGACAGCAAATTGAATGAAGAAGCAGGTATGAGAACTCAGACATCGAAGAGATTTGCTAAAACAGTGCCACTCTTTTCAGTAAATAATTTTGTTTTGGAAAATGTTACTTTTCATGAAAGATGGTTTGCTAATGAAGTGAATTTATTGTTGTTTGAACAATAAATATTTTTTTAAAGATCAGCTTTAAATTTACATTAGGGTAAATATTGACAGATATAATATCCTATTACTTAATGTCCTCAATATTTTTTCAGTATAACAGGGTTATTGAGACCGAAAAGCTTAAGAATTGCTGACATAGGCAGTAGAATAAAAGTAAGAAACATCTAGCCATTATTGATTTCCCACACTGAACCTCACTGTACTGAAACGAGTCCAAGTGTGGCTGATGACCAGTTTTGATGCAGTGCCCCATCTTGCCATCTCCTCGTCTGTCTTCCAGGACCGTGGTGCTGGGATAAAGAGAGAATCATCACCAGCACATCCATGTAAATGCAAGCAGTAAGTGGCTGGGGATATTCTTTGTAGAACACTGCTGCTGCTGCTACTGCTAAGTCACTTCAGTCGTGTCCAACTCTGTGTGACCCCATAGACGGCAGCCCACCAGGCTTCCCCGTCCCTGGGATTCTCCAGGCAAGAACACCGGAGTGAGTTGCCATTTCCTTCTCCAATGCATGAAAGTGAAAAGTGAAATCGCTTAGTTGTGTCCAACTCTTAGCGACCCCATGGACTGCAGCCTTCCAGGTTGTTCCATCCATGGGATTTTCCGGGCAAGAGTGCTGGAGTGGGGTGCCATTGCCTTCTCCATTGTAGAACACTACATTGCCCATTCTCTCAGATCATAAATTCAAAGAATATTGTTACTTAATGCTTATGGAAGCCCATTTTATTGAAAATATCTCTACTGGGCATTAAATTTTGATTTACATCTGGGTAAATTAAGGAGAATCTTTGAGTACTTCTCTCTCTCCTTTGTGTTTATTACGTACCATGTCTCAGCTAATTCTCAACAGTTATTTGGGTATTAGGGCAAGAAGATGTGTCATCGATGTTTGTAAACTAATCAATTGATCGATTCTTGGCTAAAGCCAAAAGAAAGCATCACTTTATTCTTGGTGGACTAGCCTATCCACCATGTAGCAAATTACTTCTATCGACAAAAGTATTCAACTATTCTCTTATTCAATGTAACCATCTCATACTCTGAAAGAGTGAATACAAGGTCAATGTAAGTGTCCTCAGTGCCTTGGGAGAGGATTTTAAGGTTTCTCTTTTTAATAGACTTTCCCTGAGAGTAGCAAAGGCACCATAAAAAGAACAGTTAATGAAACTTGCTTTCTTCATTACCAAACTTAATATAAATACTTCAACGTGTATGTTCTTATTTTTGTTTTTTAAATTATTAATGGGGTCTATCTTTACTGGAGTTGAGGGGTGGTGATATAAAAGAATAATTATTGCAACAAAAGAGAAGTAACAGAAATGATTGCAACATAAGAGAATACAATATTTTTAATCGTAACTAATATAAGGAACAATTTATAATCTGCAAAGAAACACAATACAATAAAATTAAGAATGCAGGTTAATCCTTAATTTAACCTACATTAAATAATTATCATGTAGAGGTAAAATCATAGATAATTTCAAGGTCTCCAGAAAACTGCAGTTTAAGGAAATGAGGCCTTAGATTTTACACTCTGACATCACCTACTTTTATTTTTCCCTCCAGTACAAACTCACATCAGGATCCCTTTCCTGCACCATTAGCAAGGTAACTGCCTCACCTAAGTGGCATTGCCCCTTTTCATTTGGGGTACGCAAGTATTTGCCACCTACACTCAGATCATGGTTTTGTGAGAGGCCACAGAGCAACTTTCTTTAGAGCTATCAAAGCCTTCCTCATTATCCTTTATGGGCTGTGCAGAAAACATCTCAACTATTAGACATTTAACTGGAGTGCAGTAGAATGCGCTTGCTGGCCCCCTCCAGTTCCTTGGGTAAAAGCTCTGTTCATAATCAGTTTCTGGTTTTTTAAATGACCCTCAAGAGGTTCCTTCCAGTCCACTTCAGTTCCCTTTTTAGCGTCCCATTGATTTTCCAGACTTTAGGAACGTGTCCTTAACCGCCTGTTTTCCAATGGCTCTTTCCACTGAATGCTAAAGGAACACTTTGATACTTCAGTCATTGAGAAAGGGATATCTTGAGAACTAACACACCATTTATAACAGTACAGTTTATAATAACATTTCCGCAGAAAGAGGGTGCCTTTCTCAAAAAGAGAAGGACAATTTCTGCACCCCATTTAGTTTCAAAACTACAAGCAACACCCTTGTTTCTTGTCAATAAAGAGGAAGATAGAGTAGCGTAGCAATCACAATACATAAATGATATTATTTGTCCCTAGATACATACCAAATAGTAACTTGCTCAAAGAGCTTGCATGAATTATGAATGGCAGGAAGACACAGAGGAAACTCAGTGCAGACCCACCCCACGCTGCTGTTACATGGATATTTTAAAGGCAGAGATGCCACATGAACTATGTGATGAGATTGTAAAGGTATATAATTTATGTTTGACTCCCCTCCAGCTCTAAATCTTGTTTTAAATAATACAAGAGACACTATAGAAGCTGTGCATCTGAAAATAAAATATTGATTAAATTTTAATATCAGGTAAGCTAATCAATATAATAATCTGAAAAATCTCATGGGAATAGTGGCGTCTTCAAAAATATGTCCCCTTGGCCACTAAATAATAACAACAACAAAAAAGTAAATTAAGAACAACAAAATACCTTAGGTCTTACAATATATACAGAAATGGAAGACAGAAATGTAAGGAAACTTGGGCATTTATGTAGCATTTGGAAACATAATGGTGGGCATGAAAGGACTCCACTTTGACCTGAAAGTAAGGGGCAAAGGCATTATTATTTCTGTTGCCAAGAAAAAGAGTATTCATATTGTAATTATAACATATTGTTATACTGCCCAGTTCTTTTTTAGACTCTGTAATAAAAAATTATAGTCATTTTTCAAAGAAAATTCATAGAATGATCAGATCATGACTCTATAAATAAAAATATGCCAGAGACTTTCGGTCTTGTCTCAGAATACAGTATTCATGTGTCCTATTTTCTTATTTTTTCCCTTTACCATTTTCCCTGAGGTTCTTTTGAACTAAATAATCAGGAGAAATTGGGAGGGAAAACAGGGAAAGAAATCCTTTTCTTCTGAAAAAAAAAAATAGAAGAGTTTTTTTTTTTTTTACATACATTCACACACACACACACCCCCCTCAAAAAGGCAATAGTTGAGCTGAAACAGAATCATTATCAGAAAGTGTGTTAGGAAAAAGAAGAAAAAATATATAGGCAAGGACTCATCTGAATGATCCTAGTTAAGGGCCTTACCAAAGAGATAGCTAAGTTATCTTTGAAAACTGGAGAGCCTCCCTGCTTGGCTGAGTATGAATTGAATGTTCCCAAAGAAACATTTCACAAATAGGGATACCCTTCCATTTCACACTGCTCTTTCTCGAAATAGCAACACCATTTAGCAATATTTCATATCAAGACAATTACATTGTAGAATTATTGTAGTCTTAGGGCTTCATTAAAATTAAAAAAAAAAGTTAAATCTCTGTTTTGTTGAACACAAGAAATGAATAGTAAATATTGATTTAGAATGAATGCAAACATTTCCCTAGGAGTGGATAATTACTGCCTTTCTATGCAAAACACTTATATTTGAAGAAGCACTTCAGTTACTTTGCCATGCGGTATACATTCTTTAGTACATTTTAAATTATACGTTGTCCTGGACAGTGTCTGCTCTATAATTTCTTGTGTCTCTACACCAGAGTCAGTATGTAATTTTAAACTACAAAGTTTCTGCCAACTAGGAGAATAGGTTTAACTCTTTCTCTTTTCTGGATTCACAAATTCTTACAGGAAGAGATCTGGAAAGACATAGGACTGATGATCTCAGACCTAGAGCAGTTTGGTCTCTATTTTAGGCCAACAGAAATGCCACTATTAATGACAACATATTTACAAAGCAGAGACTAAAATGGAACATAGGATTCTTGTATCTAAGCCAATTTATAGCCTATCTAAAAAGTATAAATTAAATAATTATCATTAGAAAAATTTAATGAACTACTACTAGTTTGAATAATTCTTATAGAAAGGTCTGGTTAAATAATGAACTATCATACTTTAGAATATCTCTTGTCAAATTATTTTATTATTGTTGCTTTATCCCTCTGCCAAGATCCTTACAACAAAGCAATATTCAAATTACATGAAGGAATATATTTTAACCATTTTGGTATAACCTATGCATACAGTGACTTAATTCAAAAGTCTATGTTAGAATAGTTTTAACTGTACAGAACACACAAACTTTATGTTTCTATAAAAAATTAAATAGTACAAAGTTATAAACATAATATATATCATGGTATTCATCATTTTTTTACCTGTAAATTTGCTGTTTACTAAAGTAATAAAAATACTTGAAAATCATCTCATATTAGAAAAATTAAAGTACCCACCATTCTATTCTGTTTCTATGAAATTTGATTTTTTTTTTAAAGATTCTATATATTAGTGATACTACGTAGTATTTGTCTTTCTCTGTCTCACTTATTTCACTTAGAATAACGCTTTCAGAAAGGTAGTTGCCAGAGGCTGGGGGCAGGGAAAAGGAGGAGATGTATGTAAAGTGTACAAATGTTCAGTTAAAAGAAGTCCTGAGGATCTAATAAACAGCATGGTGACTATAGTTATTAATATAGTATGGTAGACTTAAAAGTTGCTGCAAGTAAATTTAACCACTCTCATTACACACACAGCAAGGGGATGGATATATTAATTATATTCATTTTGGTAATCATTCTACAATGTATATCAAATCATTATTTTATGCACTTTTAATATAGATCATTTTATGTGTCAATCAGTCCTCAATACAGTTGGAGAAAATTATAAATAAAATGTTTAAGAGACTAAAGAATGAAGAAATGAAAGCCCACAAAATGATAAATTTGGAGTAAAGTTACTCAGCAAAAACTAAATAAGATGAAACCAAGGGACTGTTTATGTGCACAAAATAGCAGTGTGTCTTGCTTCCGTACAATCTTCACCATCCTATCATGTGAGATTTAGTCTTCATTGCTCTCTCTGGTTTCAAACTGCATACAGCCTCCCACCTTTTGGATGTATTAAAGTTTGCAATAAAAAGGAAGAAATGAACTCTAAGAAGAACAAACTCATTTCAGTGAGTATGGCAACGATGAGTATACTTGAAGATTCATCAGTTTCAACCTTTTGCATGCCATGTAGTATCTTATGGTGTCCACTGTGCTCTCTTATGTTTATATCCTCTCCCATTATTGGCTTATTGGCCAATTTGTCTGGACACAATAACTGCCTGGGGAATTCATTAAACATGATTCTCAAGACCTATTCCAGAGTCTGACCCGATAAGTCTGGAACAGGGCCCAGGAAAAAAAAAATTTTTAATGCTCCAGATAAATTGTCATGATTATATTTGGCAAATATGGTTCTAGACCTTCATCTAACCCATCCTCCAAGCAGACTTTTATTTTTAGTCAGTGTGGGCAGTATCTTCATTAGCCATACTTGAGAGGCTGCTCAGTGAGAAATATCCTCACTGTTCCTGTTTCAGTGTCAAAGGAAAGTGCAACTAAGACTGACTTTAAGTCATACTGGAGTAAAACTAATTAATACCAGCCCTGTTTCTTGATGGAGGTTTGGAAAGAGGTGTGTTTTAAGGAGCAGGAAAGTCTGAGTTACTCAAGTGCAGTTTGAAAAGGAAGTGGGTACAACAAATGGACACAGAACTTAGAGGGCTAGATGGAGACAAAACAGATGAATTATCTATGTCACAAATAAGCGTGATCTCTGTTTCTTGGAAATATATTAAACCTAATAGTTTTCTAAGGATAGACTTAATCTGCAAAAGACTATGAGAATCATAGTGATGTTACTTTTTTAAATGCAAATGACAACTTAATACATCACAGAAACTATGAATGGAGACAAAATTCATGAGCACATGGTAAAATGCCTGATTTGATCACAACCATGTGAGTCAATTCCAACCTCAATTGTGTCTCTGCAAGTGGTATCAAGAGATGTTTTGGAAGAGAACGGAGTAGTATTCCAGATGACAGTGCCAAGGTAGACAGTGCTAAGGTAAACAGCGCTGATGATCATCAGAGGTATTTGTAAGAGCATTGTAAGTGTTAGGTGCTCTGCTGTGTCCAACTCTTGCAACCCCATGGACTATAGCCTGCCAGGGTCCTCTGTCCATAGACTTTTCCAGGCAAGAATACTGGAGTAGGTTGCCAAAGATAACAAAATGGGCATGGTAATGTGTTTGACTTTGTCCATCATGTCCCTCCATATTCCACCACTCTAAGGAGTGAATTGTGTAGAAATTTTTGCCTCTTTTAATGTATTCTTAGCAGCACAGCAGGGCAACCGTGAACAACAGACACCAAGACTCTTACTAAAAAGAATACATACCCATAACAGGGTCTAGAATCCAGCCTTTGATTGCAGGCATTCACTGATTTTAGAAGCTCCCTTATTTTATAAAATCTTAAGCTACTACTGATTGCAACACACTTCCTGATTTCTGAATTGTTGAAAGGTGAAAAAAAATGGGCATCATAGAATCATAATATGTGAAAGTCTTATAGGAAAAAACTAAAACAACAAATAGACAGCCTTTTGAGTTTGTAAAGTGTGTGCATTGGCCACTCAATCATATCTGACTCTCTGCAACCGCATGGACTATGGTCTGCCAGGTTCCTCTGTCCATGGAATTTTCCAGGCAAGAATACTGGATTGGGTTGCCATTCCCTTCCCCAGGGGATCTTCCCAACTGGATCAAATGCCTGTCTCTCACATTGCAGGCAGATTCTTTATCATCTGAGCTACCAGGGAAGCCCAAGGTTATAAAGATGTTTATCAGAGAAACTCAAAGTTTAATAAATAATAGTCTGAGGGAATGGCCCATCCCCAAGTCATTCCTCAGGGTGCTGATACCATGTGAGGATGCCATGAGCTGGTTAGAGTCAATGTGTCACAGCAGGAGAACTTTGCCTTCTCAGATGAAGCTATGATAGACAATGGATAAGAGCCATTGAGAGCACATGTAAGAGTAGCCAGATTGGTGGAGAGGAATCTGTGTTCCCCACCAGAAGGAAGAGATCCTGCTACTCTAGTCCAACAGAATACAGTATATACCAACAACTCTTGACCACTGTAAGTTGTTTCTCCTCCTCTTTTCTAAATGGTAGTCTTAATGAATTTATCCCCTTTTTCCTTGTCTGTTGTCTCTGGAGGCGGTAACTGAAATCATCACTTAGCATTCAGTGAGTGAACCATGAAATTATTACATCTGTATCTTACTCAAAGCAAATATACATCCCTTAAAGACTCAGCTTGGACCTGGGATGCAGTAAGAGAGTGAGCCTCAGTTTATTTATCTTCTGGAAGGAGTAAATGTGTTTATAATACATAGGAGAGTTGCATTACTTTAGGCATAGGCATTAAAAATTGTTCATATATAAAGATCTTATGTACAGAAAAATGGACCACAAGTTGTAACTTGTGAGTTTATACCTATTATTGATACTTGAGGGAAAACAGCTTTCGCTATGGGAATTGTCTCTGTGCTGCATTATTTTGATATATATCCTCTAGGATTACTAGCTATAAAATCACCTATGCTCTTCCATCATATGGAGATAGATCACCTAGAATGAATCCATCAGAGAGGAAAGTAAATCCTGGAGAAGGGTGTGAGAGAGTAAAAAAAACTCTGTGTGTGTGTGCACACACACACGTACTCATGAGAAGAGAGGGCAGAGGTCAGGAGAGAAGTGGAAAAAAGGAGATCAGTCCCTAGAAACATGAGAAATTATGGAAGAAAAAAAAGTTGGTGTTACTGTCAATTGAAAGATGCCTCATTAACACAGAATAAATTGTCTGCTTTCAAATTTCACAATAGCTTTGTAAAGGTGGGGTCAAATAAGAAAACTGTTCCTGACTCACTGTCATTAAATCATTGCAAGTGGAGAGAAAGTAGATCTTCTATTTTGCTTTCACAGAGAAGGTGAATCTAAATTTACCACAATACACAACCAGAAAATATCCTGCTAATGAAGTCAGTATCAAAGAAACAGCCATTATAGCGAACTCTTGTTGAATTCCTATCATGTGCCAATCATTATGCTATTAATGATGTTAACTCTTTCCATCCCCTCAATAACCAAATTAAGTAGTTTTACTCCATTGTACAGATGAAAAAACTGAGGCTTACAGAAGATAAACAATTTGCCCAGGTCGCACAGCCAGCTTGGATTGGAACCCAGGCTCTTTGCCCTTACTCATCCGTTCCCTTAACCACCACACTTAACTTGGGACAAGTATAGTACTTCCCAAACACCAGTGGAATTCATGTATTTATCTTTATCTCCTGTCCAAGTCTAGAATGGAGAAAAAGTGTTTTCTCTCTGCCAACAATACCACTAACATTGCTACATTGACATTATTCAGCAAATTGCTTTCACTTAGTAAGCATGGTGAGAACTCCCTGCCTAAACATTATAAACAAGTACAAATCCAGCTAGAAATAGACCAAAAAATTCAAAAGTAGTATAAGAAGTGGAATTTATTATTAATTCCCCTTCAAGATTTATTTTAAGACCCGACTGACTGTATATAAGTGCTGGACACCAGGACAGAATCTAATTAAGCCTGGCCGTTACTCAGTGTCGAGGCTCAGACTTACCCTACTTGAGTCCTTGCGGCGGGACACGATTTCAGAACGCTGAGTGTTCAAAGGAATGTTACTTCTGCAAACAGCATTCTTAATGTCAGAGGATAAAGCATCCCAGTTGTGGGGAACGTTGTTGTACATCTACCAGGAAAATATTCATCAGCTACCCAGTTGGTCATTCCCTTTGCCTTTGGCTATTTGGACAAGTTTTAGTATATATTTAAAATACCCACAAGATCTCCAATCTTAACTATAAAGCTTGAGAAAAAATGTCCAGGTATAAAATAAGAACATCTTTTTAACTCCTTTGCCTCAAGATTTACATAACTGCAAGGGCAAGGAAATCAAATGATAAAATAAAATGCCAGATACTACAGATTAGAAATGAAAAGTAAACCAGCCACATGCCAGTTTCTTGCTACAAGTTCCAGTGGATACCAAAATCAATGTGACTGAGAGAAGATGTAGTTTGGAGAGAAAAATCTCCCGGGATAATCAAGGGATATATTTTCAAGTCTATTTTCCCCCACAGAACTGTTTTGTTTTCTCACATCAATGAGCTAGAATAAAATGTGGATCCCATGATCAAGCTGGCAGAAGTCATGCTCCCTACCTGGATGCTCGAAAATTGTAAATCACAACTTTACAAGGATTTAACTTTTCCCTTTCCAAAATAATCAAATGTTGTGGCAAGGGGGCCACTAATCATGACAAAAAATATACTGCAAATTCTTTCTTTGGTGCCAAGTCCAATAAGTTCTCTGAGTGAAATTAAATGCACGATCTTATTCCAAACCACAGCTTCCCTTGAGGATGTGCAAATCTCAAGTGGGGGCTGAAAGGCCAGTTGTATCAAAGCCCAGGGTTACACCCATTTTTTTCATTTTTTTTTTTTTTTTTTCCTTTTTTAACTACTGCCTGCAGTGTAAATGGCTCTGGCCCCTCTGCTTTCCAGCCTTCATAGTCAAATCAGCGCTTCATACTTTCCACATTCTGCATCTCAAAAGTGGGCCAGTCCCTGACTTCTCTTAGTTTCTCACAGTTTTTGTTTATTTTAAGAGATTCTCTGCTGAACTCCAGGGAAGGGGGGAAAGAGGAGGGAGAGAGAGGAATCTGCTATGTTGTAAGCAATTACTGGCTCCATCTCTTAGATCTGCAGTATCACAGGAATTAGAGATGGAAAAGACCCATTAGGTCATCCTGTACACCGTGGGCCAGCACAGTGCTATTCCCTACTGTAGATTATCTCTTCTGAGAGTTTTTAATATGTTTCAAGGGAAGCCAATGATAACATGGCTTCACTTTATTTCTTTTGCTGCTTTGTTCTGTCCAGCCTACAAAATGCCATTGCTACGGATGGATCTAGGGTGACTTTTCAAAGCACATTTGACTGCCCATAAGAATTACAACAACATTTGTGCTTTCCAGCAGCTATGTTCCATAAGTTCAGCATGAAAGCATTCACAAAAACAAATTCTAAACTGCCAACATTTAGTCCCAGGGATGGAAATATTACATATAAAATAATTTTGCATAGACATATTCCATATAACTAGTACATTATGTCACAAATATAGCTGTGTGAGTGTGCATATATGTTCACATAAAGTACATACAAATACTCATCATTACCCCAGAGTGTTTCTGTTTCCTTAAAGTTGTGCCAAATGCTGCATAATTCACGAAAATGTGATCCAAAATATTTAAGGTTATGTTTCTCACAATTTTCTTCTTATCTCTCTTAAGTCACACATTTTAATGTCAACTCACATAGAGAAATATTTAATTTCAAAAATACTCCTCTACTGGGAAATTCTTAAACTCTTCCCCAAGTAGTTTTTTCTCCTTTGTTCATATCCTAAGATAACAGAGTGTTTTGACTTACTTTTTATGTGCCTGTCTAGGTATCCTTACTTGATAGACTACCAGTCCCAGCCCTCAGGAAAAGGAATACAGTATGAGGAAACCTAGCATGAAAAATGAACACATCATGTGTTCTGAAGTGACTATCATCTTCTCATTGTCCCTGAAGCCTCTTTGTCAATCAAATCAATATTACTATTTGAAAGGATATAATTTTGTGCTAGATCGTAATCAATAGTGATAGCATGTGAAGTTTTTCTTATATCATATTCTAAGTTTTAGAGTGTTTTCTACGTATAATGCAGGACATACTTTCATTTGAATCTGTTTAATAAGTTGGCCCACCTTTGATATGTATGGTAGAAAAAAAATGATTTTTCATTGTTCTACTAGGAGATGGGATAATGTATTACTCAAGAGTCTGGAGTATGGCCCCTTTACAAGGTTTGTAACTGTGGGTACTAGGGTATTACCAGTTACCTTGTATGTGATCAGTGGCTTATATACTGTTCTTCAAGGAAAAGATCCTAATTTACCACCCCCACCAAGATTGTTAATGGTAAAGGGGTTTGATCTACTCAGTGTTGGTTAAAGAGTACAACTAAATTAGAGAATTTTAGAGGAAGAAAGTTTGGGCTCCAAAATCCATTAGGTTCTAGGCTGGGGAAGATTTTGAGCCTGTTCCTCCCTTGACAAGGGCTCTTTTCATGACTGGTTCCTAGGAATATTTCTTCCCTTCAGAGGTGTCCTCTCTGACCACTCTGGCTAATAGGGATCCCCCGTTAAGCCTCTTACAGAACCGTCTTTATTTAACTCTAACAAGAATCAACTATTGCATTGTTCATTTATGGTTTCACCTGCTCCCTAAAGAGTAGCATGGTGTTAGGGTTAAGAGCATGGGCTCTAAAACCATCACCTTGGCTTAAATTCCTGCTCTGCCACTTATTAGCTGCTTCTCTTTGGCAAATTACTTGTACTCTCTCCTTTACCTGTTAGTGGGGAAAATAACAGTTTCCACTTCACAGGCTTGTTGCAATGAGTAAGTGAGTGAAAACATGTAAAGCCCATGCAGTGTTCTCCCAGTAACTATTAGGAGCTATATTTTAGTATTATTTTCCTTTGTGTTTCAAAGCCTAGCTTAATGCCTGGTACCTGATTGACACTCAATAAATGTGTATTAAAAAATAAAAGAATGAATGTTCTAAAAAATGTTTCTAAAGGGAAACTTCCAACAGTGTGAGTTGTCGCTCTTAGAAGTCATATATCCCTGTCAGTAAACAAAATTGCTGAAAGAACTTTTAGAAAGATTTGTTTAGGAAGTCTTTAAATAATAGTGTGGGGGATGTAGCTAGTTAATCACTAAGATTTCTTCCGACTGGAAGATGCTGATATTGATCTAAGGTCACGCTCTTACTACTTCCTCTCTGCTAGTTTTCTCAAAGATAAACGTATTTGACTAGATCATCTCTAGGGTCTGTCCTAGTCTAACATTCTACAATTCTAGATGTGAGTCCGCTGACTCTTCTTCTTTTTTTTTTTTTTCCCTGAAAAAGTTCCCATAGAAGAGTTTTTTTCATTTGGCAACTGAAGTAACTTGGTTCAAATGGCACCTGGGACAGAGTTATTTTACCCCAGGGTCAGGGAGCCCTAACGACTGGTGACTGTGCTGTAGTCACTGCCACTTGGTGACAGGAACATAAACAGTCCATTTCCCATGCCTCCTCTTTCCACTGCCATAGTCTCTTTCACTTCCCACTTTCTGCAGCAATACAGCCTCGCCTTGTGCATCTCCAAAGCACAGGAATTCCACCCACGCAGCACTGCAGAAATTAGAGCCAGAAAACCCCTATTAGGTCATGCAAGCTACACCCCTTCTAGAGCAGGAACATCCTCTCCCACTAACAGTTCAGCTCTCCTTTTGGCTCCAAAATGTGGCTGTGTTTAGTGATTCCTGGATATGGTTTGAATAGCAGTTTATAAGCACTCTGGGATCCTTTGAAAATAAAGGTTCCATATAAAGTTATATTGCTATTTTGTTTATTATAAAGTGGTTTGTTGTTGTTGTTTCTGTTAATCTTCCTGGGAATAGTCACAAGAAGATTTCTCAAAGAAGAAATTGTACCAGCAAGCCCCTCTGACCTGATTTTTATCAAATCTGATAGCCCAGCCACTGAGAACCTAGCTGATTAGAGCCCTGATCGCTCTGTTGCAAATATACAACTAAAAAAATAGCTTTGGAAACAATTAAAGCATTATTTAAAGTATTACATGTTAATTACTGCTAATATATTTGCTCACATTTTCCTCAAGTTAAAGTATATGTTTATTTATTGTCAATGTAAATTCTGTTTATTTTTAATCATTTAACAATGTTTTATTGCTCTTGGATATGAAGTCTTATAACTGTTAATTTGCTGAACATTCAACATTTTAAAAGTATGTTTGCTTGTTTCATTGCACTGAACATACAAATCCAGCCTAACATTATTCCAAGTGACAAGAAGGCCAACTGATTAACACAAATGTCAAACACCACTGAGGATTCAAGCCAAATCCTTGGCCACTCTCCAGTCACCCTTCTGGCTCATAGACAATTTCATTATTTCTCTGTTAGAAAGGGAACGTGAAGGTGGGAGACAGTCCTAGATGACACAGTAAGTAGCACTTCACATGCTCTACTTAGGGCTTTCTTCTCTTGATGAGCTTGAGGAAATTAACCTAGGATAATATTTATTACCACACATAAAATTAGCATTAGTGTACCAATTTTAAGAGATGAAAGCTAGATTGTAGAGAAACAGGGCCACTGGTCATTGTTACCCAAGTTATACTGAAAGAATCAGGGAAGCCCCAAAATCTGTCTCCTAAGTTCTAACACATCTTCGCTTTCAAACGACTACATTTACTTAATGAATCACCAGAAAGAGGAACTACAAAGTACTCCATAAAGTGTAAAATGCTATAAAATGTATAATAGACATAATGTTCTGAACTGGAATAGTTTATTCTCTCCATCCTGAAACTATCTGAAAAAGAAGAATTATTATAAGGAGTGGTGCTAAACTCAACATATTATGAAGAAATTGCTATTATTTAAGATAATAGTTCCATTTTATCAACTTTCATAAACGAATTTCCTGATTTTACAAAGGCTGCTATTCCCATTGGAAAACTCTAGATAACTGCTGTGTATCTGACACAGGAATAATAATGCAAAGGAACCCAGTTGAAGGCTGTAGTTGCAATGAACCTCAACTTCCAAAATTTTCCAGTGAAACAAAGCCCAGAGAAGGATAAAGACAGATACACACCTCTGAAAGATTTCAATGTCAAGTTTTTAGCAAAACTAGAACAAATTCTTAACAAACAAAAAAGAGCTCCAAAAGATAAACAGCTATTGAAGAGAGCCCTGAGAACACAATTTTTGGATCAGTTTAGGAGGACATAGACTGGGTTTAAACTAACAGAAAGTATGTTAAAGTTGTACTGAATATGAGGTCAAGTGGACAAAAAGAATGCAGCAGGTTCAGCAGTTTTAAAACCTTAACGGTAAATGAATGAATCAATGTGCAATCATGTCAAAATTTCCCTAAAAGTAAGCATTCTGCATAGAAATGCAGTCACTGAAGGCAATATAAAAACACCAGCATTTATGCCATATTCAGCAAGATATCTATTTCTCTAATACATCTGCCCACTTAAACACAGACACTACCTCATTGTAAAAAAAAAAAAAAATTATTAATCTAGAATTTTTGTATTTTGGGGACTAACAGACATAACTAACAAGTCTCATTTCAAGTTCACTTTGAGGGACGAAAACCTTAGGAAGGCTGCTAGGATCACTGCTTTGAGAATTCAGAGGCCTCACCTGGCTCAGCCTACTCCAATATTCTTGGGCTTCCCTTGTAGCTCAGATAAAGAATCCACCTGCAATGCTGGAGACCAGGCTTCAATCTCTGGGTTGGAAAGATCCCCTAGAGAGGGAATGGCTACCCACTCCAGTGTTCTGGCCTGGAGAATTCTATGGACTGTATAGTCCATGAGGTGGCAAAGAGTCGGACACGACTGAGCAACTTTCACTTTCACTGTCATCTGGCTCAGTCGGAAGAGTCTGTAATCAATTATTGCTGCCTGTCCAGGCTGTGGGAAAGGAACTTCCAAGTCCACTTGCCATTTATCTGATTTGCTGACTCAGGGCAACCCTTTTCACTTACAGCTAAGAAATCTGAGGCATAGGGGGTTTATATTTAGGAATAAAGAGCTGCAGTGATTGCTCTGAGAGTAGGTCAGTATTGGTTGTTATTCTTTGCAGAATGCAGGTATCCTGATGTCAAGTTCCCTGCCCTTTCTTTCTGCCATTGCATTCTAAATTCTAATTGTTTGGAACTCAACAAAAATATAACTCACATAGAGTTATACGTCTATAAGAATATAATCTTAGTTTGTTCTACCAAAAAAAATCATAATACTTAAATATATTCTTAAATCTTTTTAAGCTCCTAATATCTGTTTTTCTGGGAAAAAAATTTCCTACTAAAACAATTTCTTTTTTTAAAACATTAAACCAATAAGTGTCCTTTTGTCCTAGGCTTCATTCTTTAGCCTTCTTTCTCTCTGTTTAGAGAGTTTATAAGTCTAACTGACTTAATCCCATTCAGTGTGATACTAAAACTAGTAATGAAGTGTAGAGGAACCATTAATATACCAACTTCCTCTAAAATGCACATCAAGGTGCCCTTGAGTAATCTCAAATTACTAGCCATATTCTCTCCAAACTTACAGCAAGCAGTATGGTATATCCATTGGCCCAGCATTTACCTTCTATAACCCAATATAGAATTACTTTTTAGAAATCCAAATGAAATATTTCAGATAAGCAAATAGTTGTTGCAGTTATATCCATAAAGTAATGCAGTACTGATGTGTTGCTCTTCACTTAAATCTCTCCACATAACTTAGTTTTTTTCATCTTGTATACAGACATATTTATTTTAAAACTTACTGAGTGCACTCACAAAGATGAGAGAGCAAATGTCTACAAAAGCCTCCTGATGAGGACACATGCAGAAACCATGAAGATGAGTTGTAACATATGCCTCATGCACACTTGGATTCCTCCACCACATTTTTCAGAACTCTCTGTATTATGTGTGCATTGGAAAATCAGTGGCAAGTGTCTTATTATGTGAGCCTTCTCTGAAAATCCTCTAATGAAGACAATACTTTTTAAAAAATAGCAAGGGATAGGGTTCATCTCATGACTTTTACTGCTTGTCTCTCCAGCTGCCCATTGAAGAGAAATTTTGGCTCAGGTTTACCTACAATGGCAGCATTAGCCCATGGGGACCCATGGAAGGTAATGAGAGGCTCCATTAACCAATTTCATTATTTCAGAAGGCCTAAGGGAATGGCAACCACTCCACTGTTCTTGCCGGGAGAATCCCAGGGACGGGGGAGCCTGGTGGGCTGCTGTCTATGGGATCGCACGGAGTCGGACACGACTGAAGCGATTTAGCAGCAGCAGCAGCAGCAAGGAAATAACATAAGCACCAATAATAAGGCTGCTAAAACTAGAGTGTCAAATTACTTTGCTTTGGGGCAAAATCTTATCAGTTTCATATGAAAACTCTTATTACCTCATGATGATCAGAGCCTCTGATTGGCAACCATGTATATGTTTGATTAATAAAGTGTGCAATAAAAACAAATGACTTGTTTTGTTTGGACATTAAAATTTTTCAAAACAGAGTCCCAGATGTAGAAGATATCAGAGAAAACTCATATTTACATGAGTTTATATTAAGGGCTTAATGACACTCTAGTAACTTTAGTAATGATGGTAATGACAACACAATAGCTAAAACTTACCTGGCATTTCTAAGTGCCAGGAGTTGTTCTAAGCATTATGCATACATTATTCTATCGTCAAAACAACCATAAAAGTTAAGGACAATTATTAGCCCAAAGTAGGAATGGTGGATCAGCGGTAAAGTATCTCCCTGCCAGTGCCTAGATGCAAGTTTGACCCTGGTTGTGAAGATCCCCTGGAAAAGGAAATGGCAACCCATTCCAGTATTCTTGGCTGAGAAATCCCATGGACAGGAGCCTGGTGGGCTACAGTCCCTGGGGTCGCAAAGGAGTCAGACACAACAAAGCGACTCAACAATAACAAAGGGTTATAGGATAAGAAGTGAGAAAAGGGAGACAGAGGACCATCAAATGACATGCCCACTGTCATACAGAGAGTAAAGACTGGAGCAAAAATTTGAACCCAGGCAGTCTGGTTTAGAACACATTCTCTTAAGCCCTCCTTTCAGGAGATATTCTGGTTAAGATCTCAGAGCAGAGTGGCTTCCTTATCTGTAACATTAGAAATAGTGATAGTAGTTTTTCAAGTTGTTGATAAGATTTAAGAAGTTCATTTTTGTAAGATTCAAAACCCATACTTGGCATAAGATAACTGCCATTAGGTGTCTGCCCATATTATTAACAAGACTTTTTAAACTAGAAAGCTTTATTTATCTTCTTGAGCATAAATCAAAACCCTGAGGCTAATCATCTCACTGGTGTTCAATATGGATAACTTTTAAAATGGTGTTGCTATTGTTTAACTACCCACATACAAGGAAATTCAAATGGCTGCCTGAAAACAAACCATTAACTCAGTTTACTGATGAGCGCTCAGTCCTACCCCACCTCTGCCATGGAAAGGGGCTGGGAGGGAATGGATACTTTGTGCCTGAGTAGAGGTGCGAGTAACCAAGAACCTGAGCACTGCCAGGGACCCTTGATGAGATCTTCACTCTTTTCTCCCTCTTCACAAACACTCCTGCAAGCCTGGTAATTTACCACTAAATCTGTGTGCATAGAAACAAACTTTTAAACTATAATATTCACCACATGATATGTGCATTCCTTGGACTAGCATATCATTGCATAATATTGTTAAGTTTTAATAAAACTATCCTTTGAAGCTCTGTTGTGGAGGAGAGTAATTCCACAGCAGCTTTGAAGTATCCTCCCTTAAATAAAGTCAGAGAAAAAGCCTTGTTTATTTCACCACTATTTAAGAGTTAATGAGAGATTTGCACCTGTACAGCTGTTGCGGACTGAAACTAGCTCATGGAGTGAATGTGTTTTCTGCTTGAGACAGTTGTAAATGCCTTGAGTAAAAACACTGAGGACTGCTAATGGATAGGTTTATTTTAAAGCATGCCATCTGCTATCAATCATAGAGAAGTATAGGAAGCAAGTTTGGCTGGGCTCCCTCCTTGTGAGCCTGATAAAGACAGGGCTCCAGGACTCGGGAACATTGAGTCCTCAAGAGAATAAAACATCAAACCTACTCAGCAGCTCCACTAACAATAATAAAAATGCCTCTGCCTAAAGGTGACATTCTGAATTTACGATTATTTGTGTCTATAAAGTGTATTCTTTGGCTCCTGACTCATTCTGACTGTCTCACTCTGAGAACAATACATTAAGCCTGCCTGGAGTAAATGGAAATCCTATCTTTTTATTAAACCAGCAGCCAGTACCTGAGTCGATCTAATGCCCTGTAGGATCGAGGGAAGATTTTCAGCTCTGTTCTGTTCCTTCCTTAAGATTTTTCATGAGAAAATTACAAATGAAATCTAGTTTAATTCACTAAAATACATAAATAATGTAGGCAAGTTTATCTTTCCTAGAAGACAAAGTAAAATGCAAGAAAATGAAAGACTGAATTGGAACTAATCCTATTCTATCATGGGCCCATGACAATGCTGTTGGAAAATAACATATTAGAAATATGTTATGGCAAAATTTAGAATGGTGGCTCAGAACTGTTATGTTCTTTATGCCGTATGGACTAAACATGTTTTCAAGAGGACAAACATTATTTCCTCAGAAATCTTCCAGCTGTGGAATCATAACCAATATTGCTTTCAAAAATGGATCCCAAAGTATTCCTTGGAAAATGTCGAGCCTGGCTTATTAAAAGTGCTGCCTGCTGAAATCCTCACTGGATGAAATGAGTTGTTGATGAAAGAAGTTGTGGCATTGGAAACTTCTATAGCTTATAATGTTAGATCTGCCTCAAATCTGCAGCTTAACTTAATTCTACTGCTAGCCTGGAAAACAGAGTTGTGAGTGTTTAGGGAAAACCCACCTGGCCAGCAAACTCATGAGCCTAATTAAAGTTAATAGAGAAATTAAAAGAGAAAAACATTGGCTCAGTAGTAGTAAGAAGAAACTTATAAGGCAATAGAAATTAAGTGCAGGAACTTATATTTTTATACTATGCATTTGTTAGAAACACTCCTTCCTAAGAACATGAAAGAGAAATTGATATTATTTAACTTGCTATGTATTATGGGTGATATGTTGCAGTCCAATATATTACTTTCATGCTGAAGAAAGTTAATGTTTTAGGTTAAATAGTAGAGATATGGAAATACTGATTCAGTCAATAGATACATTTGCAGATTTGCTATGCACTCAGCGTATACAGTAGGTTCTATACTATTAGAACAATAGTAAATTAATATTGGTACATACACCATCAGTAATAATAGTAAAAAATGTTACTAATATGTGTAATATTAGTAAAAGGCATTATCCTTTCCCTTCATGGAAAAAGTGTTTAACACTGTATTGAACTGAATTCTAGAGTAATGTAATAGTGCCAACCTTTTGAGCTAAATTTTTAGAGATAAAAAATGTTTTAAGAGTTAGGAAAAAAGGGAGAAAAGCAAAAACTGCAGTAGCCATGAAAAACTGGTTAAGAAGCCTTGCATCATAAAAAGAAGAGATAAAATAAATGAAGACAGACTATATAAAAGGATATAAAATATATTTACCTATTGAAATTTCAGTGTCCTTTCCAACACAATATGGGATTTAATGTTGAGTCAAGTTACAAAACATACCTGGAGCAGAAGGAAGCACTAGGAATGCTTTCTTTCTTTGACAGGAGTTAAAAAATCAAATTTCTGTACTGATCAAGCAGGAAATATATTACAATATGAGTGATCCTTTTGAGCTAAATTTTTAGAGATAAAAAATGTTTTAAGAGTTAGGAAAAAAGGGAGAAAAGCAAAAACTGCAGTAGCCATGAAAAACTGGTTAAGAAGCCTTGCATCATAAAAAGAAGAGATAAAATAAATGAAGACAGACTATATAAAAGGATATAAAATATATTTACCTATTGAAATTTCAGTGTCCTTTCCAACACAATATGGGATTTAATGTTGAGTCAAGTTACAAAACATACCTGGAGCAGAAGGAAGCACTAGGAATGCTTTCTTTCTTTGACAGGAGTTAAAAAATCAAATTTCTGTACTGATCAAGCAGGAAATATATTACAATATGAGTGAAACAGACTAGGTTAGAGGTGGAATGCAGCCAGTAAAGGGCACCCTTCTCATAGAAACAGGCAGCCTCTCCCCAGGACAAGCTGCTGCTGCTAAGTCACTTCAGTCGTGTCCGATTCTGTGCGACCCCATAGATGGCAGCCCACCAGGCTCCCCCGTCCCTGGAATTCTCCATGCTAGAACACTGGAGTGGGTTGCCATCTCCTTCTCCAATGCATGAAAGTGAAATCGCTCGGTCGTGTCCGACTCTTAGCGACCCCATGGGCTGCAGCCTACCAGGCTCCTCCGCCCATAGGATTTTCCAGGCAAGAGTACTAGAGTGGGGTGCCATTGTCTGCTGACTAGTGCCTCAAGAGGAAGAGAACTCAATTTTAGATCATTCTGTTTATCAAAGGAAGCTGAAAATCTGGCTTTTAATTAATATTTCCAAATGTTAAAGAGACTTTATAGTCAAACTATATACCTTCCATACTTGGTACAGGTCTACCATTCCTGCTCTGGTATTTTCAATAGTCCATGTCAAAGAGAAGCCAGAATCTTTCATTCTAAGAATCCTGAAGATAAGACTATTCATGCTTCCAGAAGCTCCTATGTTACACTTGAATTCCTTCTGTAAAATGGTATTCCTTCTTTCCATGAAGCCAATTCTGAGAACTATTTTAGAAAAGCCACTCCATTTCAGAAAGTGCTGAAGCTTGGTATGTTTCTTACACAAATTTCCAATCCCTGACAAATAATTCAATGGTGCACTAATGAAAACAGTGCTGTGATGGGACCTGTGCTTCTACAGTTAGACATTAGTGGCCATATCAGGAAGAGAAATACCTGAAGATTAGCACAGTGATTTGTTTCCCCAAAACCTGAATCATTTAATCTTTTTTTAGAAAGCAGTGGCCTATGAATATGGTAAAAGAATTAAAATCACATTTATAAAGTGAGTTCTAAAACATTTTAATAGTTTCAATAAAAGGATGAGTCATTAAAATATAGTTAATAAATATTACTCAGAATTCATTAAACATTAGAAATTAAGAATACTCACTGACTGAGTTTTAAGAAGATTATAATACCAGGTAAGTATTATATGACATTTTCACAGTTAATTTCTGCAATACAAGAGCTATACACTGGGAAAAGGAAAAGTTTAAACTAAAATAAATCTACTCTTGTGCTTCAGAAAATATTTGATCATGCCATTCAAGTTAAGACTTGCATGAATTACTTAGATGTTGCTGCCAATTCTAACTACATATAATTCTATACTATCAGGTAGATGTTTCTGAAAACATGCAGTTACTAATTCCATCAATGAGTATTTATTGAATTTTTAGAGGGTTCTGCACCTGGTGCAGGAAAAAAATTATATCTTACTCAAAGTTACTGAATTAGAAATCATTAACTTTGGTTTCTCTTCCTTATATTTTTCATTGGATAGTCTCTAATTAAAAATCATCCACATTAAAAGTCAAATACATATATAACAATAGGTTCTAAGACAGAAGGTCTTGCTGAATATCAACATTTATCAGACATCATCAATGAAATGTGCAAGATTGCTGTTAATATCATGACAACCATTTTGAATTCAGAATGTCAAACACTCATGATAGAAGAATCAAGACCATTTGGGAGGCAAATATGCCAACCAAATAATTCTAATGCTACTCAAAATCAGTGACCTTCATGTAAATAAATAAAGAACAACATTAACAATAAAATGTCTTCTGTTGCATATCAGAAAAGTTTGGGGCTAGGACTTATTTTGGCTTTATCACAAAGTTAATTCCAATCTTGATAAAAGGAATAAAAATCCTTGATTAAAAACCTCTCTGTACTTATCTTTTCTCCTTGAGAAAGTAGACAGAGAAAGTAGGTGGCGTCTTAGCTCTCTGTCTAGAGTTTATCTTTTTTAAACCTATTTCTATTCTGCGGTGATTAGACTTATGAAGCAAAGAAGATATTTTCCTAAATGTAGTTTGATATGGATATGTTAATAAGTTATAATATTTACAGATTGAGAAACACTTTTAATATCTAATAAAATGCTTTTTCTTTCTTCTATCTATATCTACATCTGTGTCTATCTATCTATGCATCCATTTGACCATTCTCTCTAAAATACCAAGCTACAAAGTAAATCACCATAACAATTTGGTGTATTTCCTGCTAGTTGTTTAAGCAATTATCAATACATACTTATATAAAGTTGTCACTGAACTGTATTAATATCTTATTCTTCTTTTAATCAATAGTATGTCAAAACCTTACTTTATATCAGTGGAGATTCTTTGAAAATATAACTACAAAATCTTTTGTTAGACAGGCATATTATAGTTGATTAACCTTCCCCAAATGTTAGACATTTAAATTGTTCTCACCATTTAGCATACAATTCATTGCTAATAAATATTATTACACACTTATGAACATTTCTATGAGATCAATTCCTAAGTATGGATGTGCCATTTTTAAAGCTGCTGACTTGCACTAAAACGCCATTCAAAAATATTGTGTCAATTCACTCTTCCACCAGTGTGGAAGACTATTTTTGATTAACACAGTTGTGTGTATTATATCAATATGGTATGTGGCCGTAACCATGAGATTTTTTTTTAATAGTTTCATGGAGAGCAACAGGGAAAGAAGTGCCACCTCAATTCTAATTTTCTTAATTATAGTCTTTGAGTAGTCTTTAAAGCTTAAGACTAGGCACTGTGCCTACCTCTTACACACACAACACACACATACACACACACATGGTATAATGGCCATACATGTAAGATGAGCTCCTGATGACAGCAAACAGACTCCCACTGACACACACAATCAGGGAAGGGAGGACTCTTTTGAGACCACTTGGTTATAAGCCAGCTGTCAAGAGGCCATGGAGTGAGAGTGAGACTTCAGGGGATCCTGTGTGCTTGAGAAAATAGTTTCTAAGATGATAGGAGTATAAATGGAAGATATCTTTCTTTCCTTTTATCTACTAGAGAAGGAAAACTGTTGCCAGGAAATGAAGTATATTTTCAAAACCCAACAACAACAACTAAAAGAAAAAATTGCTAATTTTGCTAGCTAGCACAAGGAACTCGGCTGCCAGTCAAAAGTCTCTGTGTCCAACTCAGAGCTAGATTCACTTTAACAAAAATTTCCTTCTTCAGCCACCTAAGTGTCTGTTGAATCAGGCAAGAAGCCAAAGTGGGACAGAAACTCACTCACATGAAATGTCCGTTTCCATTTGGATCTCTGTGGCCCTTTCCCATGTCATGGTGAAAAAATGCTTCCTCTGCTTGGATGTTTTCAGGATGCCTTGGTTTGGGGAGGAAGTCAGACTGGCTGTTCAGAAGGCATCTATAGGAGAGGAAGCCACAGCTTCGCACACTCAGAGCCAGGCTGTCCATGCCTTAGGAAAAAAAAAAAAAAAAAAACTATCTCTCGCCCACGCCTACCCATGATTTTGATGTTGAAAGAAACCTGTTGTGGTTTAAATGACTCGGTCAGTTCTTCTGGGATTTTCCAAAGTTTCCTATAAAAAGAAATCTGTGGGAAATGAGTGATTGCATAATCACTAACATATGCCAATTTCTCTAAACCTGTTGTCTTTCGGTGTTTTGAAGTGTATTGTCCCAACTACTGAATTGCTATCTTCTAATAGTTTTATGTCATGATGCAAGCTGTATAGTCTCCCTCTTTTTTTAAAAACATTTGAAGGATACGTACTATATAGTCCATGGAAGAATTCCATGGGGTCGCAAAGAGTTGGACACAACTGAGTGACTTTCACTTCACTTCCATACTTAAAAAAAGCAAACACCACAAAAAGTAAGGTTTGGTTGTATATGTAGCAAAATTAACAGGACAGGATGATGAAGGGTGGGAAAATTAGGCAATTATCCAGAAAAATGGTGAGTGGAGGGAAAATGTGCTTTCTTCAATTACCTGGTTACCTTAAATAATATTTTTAGCCTGACTTAAAACAATAAATGTCTCTATTTTCTGTATGGGAAGTGTAGATTTGACTGCCAAGTAAAATTATTTGCATTTTTTAAAAACAGTAGACACAGAACATATTCATTTTTGATTTAAGAAATTAAAGTGACTGGGACCAGAAACACATCTTTAAAACTGAAGAAAACCTGGAGATAGATAGAACCTGAAGGACATCACATTTCTATGTGGGCCAAGTGAAAAAAATAATACTGATGCTATTCAGTTTCTATGAGGATGAAGATCACTGATGCCTGGTCTTCACTTTATTAAATGAATTATAGATAATTTAAAAAAAAAGTCAGAGGCTGCTCTTCCTGGCAGCTGCACAGCAGAGAATCCACAGGTTTATCACTTACTGCTACCAAAGATCTCACAAGAAAATGTATGCAAAAGTGTACCCATTCTTTCTTCAAATTTATCTCACTATTGCTATCCTTTGTGAAAAATTGGAGTCCAGTGAGGTACTGATGGTTGACCAGAGGGACATGCGTCAGTACCCTATAAACTAAGGCTCCCCCAGAAAGCATTCAGCTAGTGCACCAATGGTTCTCAATGGTGGATTTCCATTAGAATCACCTGGGGAAATGTCCAGTCACTCATGCTTCAGGTCAACCCTACACCAAGTAAATCATCCATGAGACCAAGGCATAGGTGCCTTTTTTTTTTTCCCTTAAGTCCCTGGGTGATTTCAATGTGCAGCCAGGGAAGAGATCCACTTGCATGTTCTTATGGCACCCAGGAATTATCTGTCTTAAACTTCATGCTACTTGATTGTGGATACATTTTTGAATGTAGGATCTTTATAACTTTTTAAACTATAAGAAAGTTTATTTTGCTACTGCTATAGTCACAGTACCTAAAATTATACCTGAATTAAACTCAATGCATATTTATAAACAGTAATAATAATTGAATGAATGATTAAAAGGCAATTTTTAAGTGAATGATTATTTTATGTGATGAAAACATTATAAGTAGACATTTTTGGCATAGGGCATTATTGGTCAAAGAAAACTTTATGAAAATGGTGAATCTGTGCCAGGGCCTTGATGGCAGAATAAACTATGACTTGTGGAGAAGACATGCATGAGCAGACATGGAAAAGGCTAGTGCTAAGCATTTTGCAGGATGAAAGAACTAAAATTTCACTTTAAAAATATCTACTACTTCCCTTCATGCTCATCCCAGAATATTTCAATCTATGGAAAAAAAAAAGAACTACCAAGTTTTAAAGAAATTCTAGAAAATATTGAAAGCTAAATGTACACAAAAAATAATTCACATTCACAAAGAAAAGAAAGAAAAAGCTAGGAGCTAGCAAATATAATATTTCAATAGTTTAATTTCATATTACACGAATATTTCCAGTTTGGGAGATTAGAGAAAAGCAAAAAATACATATCTTTATTCCCATCAAAATTTATATGTGATATCTTCATTGATAAGATGGAGATTTTGAATTAAATCATGGAATAGTTAAGGAGAGTTGTATCCTGTTGAAGCTTTCATATTTTATCTGTAGGATAATAATATTGTGCAGTCAAAATTGAAATAGTTTTTAATGTGTCTTAGTAAAACACAACAAGTTTTTCCTCGAGCTATGGAACTAATCATTTTTCTATGATTGAGCATTATATGAAGTACTTGGCTCATGTTTTCAAAACATATTGTATATCTCCCCAAATCTTTGAATACATGAATTGAGCACAATGAAGGGAAGAAGAACTTCTTCTTCATAATACCTCTGTTATGTACAGAGGCCTCTCGCTATACCTCTCTGGATCCTCCCCATTCTTATCTGTATTATGGAGAATACAATTCAATTAATGTAAATTGATTCATCTCTAGTGAAATGCAAACTCTGGGAGATAGTAAAGGACAAGAAAGCCTGGTTTGCTGCAGTCCATTGGGTTGCAAAGAGTTGGATACAGCTGAGCAACTGAAGAATATCTCCCTTTATATGCAAACACCATGGATATAGAGAAGTTGTCCCTTTGGTTCTTTCCTCACTGTCTTGAAAAAGACTTCAATAGACCTCAAGAGAAGCTCAGTGGATATGTATGGAATTAAATAATAAATTAATAAATATTTCTAATTGTTAGATAATTACATCCCTCTCATGTATTCTCACAGAGAAGGCAATGGGAACCCATTCCAGTACTCTTGCCTGGAAAATCCCATGGGCGGAGGAGCCTGGTAGGCTGCAGTCCATGGGGTCGCTAAGAGTCGGACATGACTGAGCGACTTCACTTTCACTTTTCACTTCCATGCACTGGAGAAGGAAATGGCAACCCACTCCAGTGTTCTTGCCTGGAGAATCCCAGGGATGGGGTAGCTTGGTGGGCTGCCGTCTATGGGGTCGCACAGAGTCGGACACGACTGAAGCGACTGAGCAGCAGCATGTATTCTTGGGCTTCCCTTGTGGCTCAGCTGGTAAGAATCTGCCTGCAATGCAGGAGACCTAGGTTCAGTCCCTGGGTTGGGAAGATCCCCTGGAGAATGGAAAGGCTACCCAGTCCAGTATTCTGGCCTAGAAAATTCCATGGACTGTATAGTCCTTGGGGTCACAAAGAGTCAGACACGAATGAGTGATTTTCACATGTATTATTTCCTTATCCATGTTATCCTTTTTCAGTTTCTCAGAAGAACTTCATATATTATGTACATCTGGATATTACCTGGACTGCACCTTCCTGGAGATTGTCAAACTCTTCAGAGCTGACTGTTCCCTACATATGGTCCTCAGGCCAGACAGGGACATCCTCTCATATGAATCCTGCTGAAATGCCGTTTCTCCTCTCCATGTTTACTGGCCCAGCCACCCAAGAGGTGATTGCTCTTGGGTCTTTTCTAGTCACTACCTTCTTGATTGCTAACTGCTTAACCTGTTTTTGAGTGGAATTCACACATAGCCAAAACTATTTCTTCTAGGACAGAGTATGGCTGAAAGTAAGGAAATATATTACATCATTTTCCTGAGCAGTCATGCATTTCTTCCTATTTTTTTCTCCTCTCTCTCTGTTTCATTACCAGATAGAACAGAACTGTCCAATAGAAATTTAAGTCACAAATACAAACCAGATAAATTATTTAAATTTCCTATAGTCACATATAAAAATAGAAAAGCAGGGAAATTGACTGTGATAGTATATTTTATTTTAATTAACCCAATAGATGCAAACATTATGAGCCCAACATGCAATCAATATGATGATACAAATTCTTGCACAAACTATACAATGGATGTAACCTGGACATATCACGAAACTTTTAAGGCATTCAGCTACAGCAGTGGTCATTCCCATATAGGATGTTAAAAAACTATGGATGGTTCTCAAGGTGCCAGAGTGGCAGAGGGGAAGAAAATCAGGCAAGGTAGAGGACTCAGGTCAGGTCATTGGTGCAGAGTGAGGGAATGAAGGGTGGGAACTGGAATCATGTAAAATATATTTTGAAATGTTCATGTAGAGAGAATGAAGAAAAAAGCATATGTGGTTTGAAAAGATGCCCCAGACAATTTGAAAGTCACCTCATTTCTCCTCCCAACTTGAGACCCAGAGTGGAAAAAAGAATTCTTCCAGAGGTAATGGATAATTAATAGAGATTTCCACTTCCAACACTTGATGATTACATGATATAGAAGCTTAGAATTCTCATAGCTCTCTCCTAAATCATCCCACATCATGTAATACTCATTTTTCCAAACAGGTGGAAGATTACATCCTTAATGTTCATTTTAGCTAAATACATCCTTTTGGCCTAATGTGTAAAACGCATCTAAATTAATGATCAAGGCTATGAAATGTTATGAATGATCAAACTGTGAACCAAATCAAATGTGCTTCTCAAGTAGCGCAGTAGTAAAGAATTTGACTGCCAAGCAGAAGATACAAAAGACGCAGGTTCAGTCCCTGGGTTGAGAAGATCCCCTGGAGGAGAAAATGGCAGCCAACTCCAGTATTCTTGCCTGGAGAATTCCATGGACAGAAAAACCTAGCAGGCTACACAATCCACGGGGTCACAAAGAGTCAGACACGACTGAGCACACACATACATGCACACTGCTGGCTTTTGTCTAGTAGAGGATTTTACACAGGGTAACACTTAGTCTTTGTGTCCTTTTGACTCAGACTTTTAGTCTCTTTGAGCCAAAAAGGATGAGGTGGCATATTAGAACATAATGTTATTAAGAAATCCAAAATTAGCCATCAGAGTGTAGTCATGCCACTGTGGGACAATTCTGACCTAAATTTTCCTTCTCACACAATTTTTTATCCCATGGTAGAGACCATAATGTGTGAGGGAAATATTTCAGTTATTTGACCAATGGTCTGTGAATGTATAGATTGGTATCATCTCAATTTTGCTCTGTGACATCATTGCTCTCAGATTTAATTGGAACAACAGTAACCTAGATATTTCAGAGTTGTTCTGTAAAGGCATTGAAAAATTCTACAAATAAACATTTTCAAAATCCTTTGAAAAATATAATTTTAAAATCACCCAAAGGCTTTGTTTTTCATTGTCAGATGCTTGCTTTCTCACTTTTACATGAAAAGCACAATAACAGAGACTCAACATTCCTGAAAGGTTTTTTTCCCTAAAATGCAAACTCTTGGATTTGAAGATTAAGAGTTTAATGGCACACAACAGTCTGTGTAGCTTTAAATGCCTTAATTATTTCAAATATATATATTTAAAATTTCAGACACCTAGTGTTACTTAAATGCACTCAGGTTTTTGTGGCTTAATAATAACATCTGTTTTGGTTTTTCAACCACAAAAGTGAGTTTAATCTGTTCTTCCTTTAGTTGAACTTTTCACATCTGCTTCGGCTTGGTTCCCATAAGCTAAAGACCAGATCTTTTCCAAAAGTAAGAAGTCTACCTGTACCACTGTTGTCTAGCTCAAAAGATCTGTTTTTAATACCAGCTGAATATTTCAAAAGAATAACAAAAATAAACTCTTTACCCATGATGCATTTCTAATACTTTTTTGGCTTTCATATTATCATGCGGTCATTTTATAAATGAAATACTGGGTGGAAATTTTAACCTGAAACAGTAAACTATCACATCACACATACCCAGGTTGTTCCCCTACTCCTAACCTTTTGAATGATGAAAAAGGAGTGAATTTTTATTAAGTTAGTTATTTGTGAGAAAGTTACACCAAGGATGGACAGTGTCTTAAAAACACTGGTTTGTTTTGGACACATACCTAATGCTTATCTGCAGACCATGGGTCCTGAAAAATAGGCCGGAAAATGTTGCAAGAACAACATTACTTCACAGATTTTCCACAATTGTTTGCTGCCTCCAGACTTCAGCTTTACTTCTGCCCTGTTTATAACCAATCTTGAGAAAGACACCTAAAATCAGGGACCCTAAAACCAAATTATTGGAAGTGTCTTTGAAAAAAAAAAAGAAACTGAGAAGAAAATTTTTTCTTATAAATTTGGTTGAGAAAGTTGTTGAATAAATGAGTTCCTGGGTTAGATATGTGTTAATTGTTTTTCTCAAGTGGAAAGATTAACTCTCTTTATCAGCATTTACATGAGAGTGAACAAAGCTGAATATTCAGTCTTTATTTGGACAAGATTTAATTGATATCAAGTTAGTCTAATTATTTTATTTTAGAAATTTATTTTGAATATGTAAGATGCAAGTAATTATATATTTTTCCTGACACATGATTATGTAATTATATTTGGTCCTGCTTCCAGGACAGAGTAACACAGAATACCGCAATTAGTAGGTGTTCAACTCATGTTTGGTGAATGAGGCCTAATGAGGCAATATAATGGGGAGAGCCTGGTACAGTACCTTTGTCTATGCAAACAAGATGATTCCGTGATTTGAATAATTTCCCAGTGCCTAACTAATGTAAAATGGGGCTGTCAGTGGAGATGATTCCACTTAATTAAAAAAAATATTTATTAGTTACATGATGCACACTAGTCACTACAATAACCACAATAAGACTAGGATGAGTAGGCACTTTACAAGGTTGAAGTAAAAGATAAGCCTGCCAATTACTAAAACTGATTTAAGATAAAATTTTAAAACACTGCTATGCTTGAGCTAGCATTTGAGATAGGCCTTAAAAGAAAAAATAATCAACACTTTGAGAGTTTTGAATAGGATATGGGCAGGAAATGAAAAACAAGAAAGGAAGTGATCTGGAAATAGAACAAAAGATTTTAGGTCTAGAGAACAGTATTAGGAAAAGTAGGGAATGACAAGCAGTCTAGTTTATCTGGAGCAGGGTCTTAACAGAGAGAGGATTAGACAAGGATAAAGAGAGAAAAGTTGCTCGGTGGCATGCTGTGGAACGCTTTAAATGCAATGCCAAGGAACTTGTACATAATTCAGTAGGAAATGACAACCTGGATCTTCAAATCAGGTCTTTTTAATGTAGTATTTCAAATAATTACTTTCAGTCACTTTGCCAGCATGGGCAGAATCGAAGAATTAACATTCTTTTCTAAACTTGGTCAAATATATTTGGTGTAGTTTCTAAAATTCATTAAAAAAAAAACGAATTCATGAATGAGGGTGGGGACATGGAATGGAAGGATCCTGTCAAGTTTCTTGATCCTTAGATTACTTACTTGGAGATAAACCAGAGAAGGCTTTTTTAATGTTGATGAAGCAAAATCAAACATTCTCTGGCAGAAAAAAGGAAATTCTAAAAAATATGAGTTTTTCTACTCATGCTTGGAACTTCCTGCACCCAAATTCTCAAAATTATGTGCTTATCATAATCTGTTAGACTATTAGTAATTGTAAAAAGTAAGCTCCATATATGGTGTATGTGCATGCTCAGACACTCAGTTGAATCTGACTCTTTGTGACCCCAGGGACTATAGCCTGCAGGCTCCTTTGTCCATGGAATTCTCCAGGCAAAAATACTGGAGTGGGTTGCTATTTCCGTCTCCAGGGGACTTCCCAACCCAGGGATCAAACACGAGTCTTCTGCATTGGCAGGTGGATTCTTTACCACTGACCCACCAATATCCATATATTTGGACCATTAGTCTAATGACCAGAGAAGGCAATGGCACCCCACTCCAGTACTCTAGCCTGGAAAATTCCATGGACAGAGGAGCCTGGTGGGCTGTAGTCCCCGGGGTTGCTAAGAGTCAGACATGACTGAGTGACTTCACTTTCACGTTTCACTTTCATGCATTGGAGAAGGCAATGGCAACCCACTCCAGTGTTCTTGCCTGGAGGATCCCAGGGACGGGGGAGCCTGGTGGGCTGCCGTCTATGGGGTCGCACAGAGTCGGACATGACTGAAGCGACTTAGCAGCAGCAGCAGTCTAATGACAGTAAACAAGCTATTTTTTTTTTTAAGATAAGAAGCAAAGAGAATTTAGTTTCTTCACTTTGTTGAGAGAATCATATATAAATTCTAATTGAGAAAAGCTCCATGATGAAATATCTCTATGAGTTTAAATAGGAGTGATGACATGTTGAGAAATACAGAATGTTGCTTTGTTGTTTTTTTTTTTTTTCCATCATGATGTCTTATAAATGTGGGTCATATCCTCACTAATTGACTGATTTATCTTTTACTGCTATGTGACTATATGAATGGAATCTTCATATAAAATTTAAAATACACGGTTTATTTAACATGTCCCAAATGCCCCAAGGTAAATTACTATTCTCATTCCCATTTTCTCTACCCTCAGCCTGATCCACTTTCAATGCTCTTTCCAACTACAAAGTAATACAAAGCATCATACCCTCTCCTTCTCCTCCATATCCAACTCAACACAATGTCTTACAACTTTATTCATGAAATATTTCACAATTCAAATTCCATCAACAAACTACCACCTTACTCCAAGCTACCATGAAGCCACATGTAGCCTGCTGCAAGAGTATGCTGTCCCATCCACTTACCCCTCCTTCAGTTCATTCCCCAGGCAGCAGGCAGGTCCATATAACGTTGGCCCTACTCCAACCCTAGTCTCTATCTCTCCCCAATACTATTAGGATTTTGCTCTTTGTAATACCGCTAATATTTAGCTAGGAATGGAATTTAATTCCGTTTAATCAAAGACATGGTTACTATACACAAAAGAGAAGAAAAACTGGTAAACAAATATTGGAATACAAGAGGCAACTGGAAACATGGAAAAGATAGTAATTTCACTCTTACTCCCAGAAGTAACTTTCACATGAAAAATAAAACATTCTCTTCCATGAGGCAATATTATCTTTGCTTTTTCATGGGGTTCCCATGGCTATCATTGGTTTGGTATTTTGAAGTTGGCGGACTTGATTCAGAACATGAGAAACCAAATTCTTTAGAAGTCAAAAGAAAGTTTTAAGAACTTAATTCATAAAAAAAGAAAAATTCCCAAATATTTTTGTAGTCTTTCTTAAAAATCTTCCTTATTTCATTGGTCACAGGACTTTCATAAGGAATATGTTATTACCCCAGATTTGGGGTAGTGCTACTATTAAGAAGGCTACTTGGACTCAGTTCTTAACTTCTTTCAGAATTCCATGCTGTTTTCCCTTCTCATAAAGGATTAAAACCACATCATGATAGAACAATCTGTAAGAATCATAATGCTTTTAACAAGTAAGAAATGGATTAAAAAGCACTTTGTGTCTTGTTAAAGAAATCCCCCGTTCCTCAGAAGCACTTTTTAGCATTTTAGAAGTGGCATTTGATCTGACTGACATATTGACCAGTAATTTGAACAGAAGATGGATCATTTCCACTTAGATCACAAAGGGAATATAAATTTGTGACTGTAAATTCAAGAGGGACAACTTCCAAAGAATTTTTGTAGAATAACCCCTTTTACTCTAAAATAGCTTTTAAAGTTGCTTTAGATTCTTCCTTAGACTCTCTAATAACTCAGCGTCCAAAACCATACTGAGTACTTACCTATTGTTTTTATTTGGATTTGCAAATAGAACAAAATAGAATTGACCTTAAAGTGAAAGGTGACTTAAAACACCCACCTCTACTCTTATCAATAGAAAGCACTATACCGGTAGCCAAAACATTACTGGGCTGTGTTTCCTTGTTGCTGACTTTGTGTTTTTCCTCTTCCATTTTGTGCTATTTTTTACTGTTCACACATGAACACTACTTACTTTTTGGTACCACATTCTCATTGATTAACAACTGCTCAGGTAGGAGATGGAGAGCTATCACATATTTTCCTAAAATTCTTGAGATAAAAAGCCAAATATACCCGATCGTAACAACAGTAAACCTACTACTGTTTCACCACTGTGTGAAACAACAGTCAGCCAAGCATCTACAGAACATATTTAAATTTTTCTTTCAACTATATGATTAAAGTCTCTCAGTATCTAGATCACCACCAATATTAATTACTGACGTATACTATTTGGTTATGTTTTCATTGTTTAAAAAACAAGGAAGGCCTCAGCTGCAAGTATATAAAAAGGAAAATATGCCTGTACACATGAATTTTGAATATATTTCTTGGTAATTCATATTCCATCCAAGAAAAGTCACAACTCAGATCATGGATATAATGTGAATACTCTGAAGGATCCAACATGATTTTCTGGAAATGTAATGGTACAAAAAGTAATTGCTTTATGACACTTAAGGATTTATCACCTGAACATATAAGTTTATGCATTTCCATTGTATTGATCTTTATTTTGCAAATGTTTCAGCAGCATTTACTATCACTGAAGTAGTGGCAACATGTTCTACTTAAGATCAAACAATCTCCCAAAATCTGGCAAGATTTAACAGAAATTTAAAACAATACTTTCCAGGGAAAACGCTAACCATCTGTAACTGTTATTATTAACACTATTCTTTTCTCTTTTTTCTTTCTATATTATTTATACTTCCTGTTGATCTAAAAGCTTTCTGTCTATCATTAGCACATAATTGTAAACAAATGGTTGAAGATGTTTTCATTTATGATTTCTCTCCTATGTCAAACAAATAAAGTATCTTGTTTTAGTCATGAATGAATTTCCTGTCCACACACAGGCTACCTGAGCTCGGCTAAGAAAAATGCATAGCAGAACACACAAATGATTGCTTTCAGAAAGTTGATATATCATCTTTAATACTTTTAATATACTTATAATAGTTGGACAATTATCTTTAAAAAGGAAAAAAAAGAGTTAAACATATTACAACGGCTACTTTAAATTAGTAGTTTAGATTAGTGTTCTAGAAAGTAGGAAACACACATTTAGATATACTTGTATGTAAAGAGAAACTGAAAACATCAGAACATAATCTGTTGTTTTATATTATTTTGTACTAAGCATATAACCCCAGCCACACTGAAGTAAGCTATCATAAGTCAAATTATGTCCCCATTTCTTAGTCCTTGTCATAGCCATCAGGATACATTGTCCAATGCCACCCACTTGTATCCTTGCCAGAGAGAATATGCAGTTACTTGTTCAATTCTGCAGCAGAGTTGCCTCTTTGATGTTGTTCAGCCACCATTTCCTTTCCATTCACTTTTATCTCTGTCCTGGCACTCATTCCTGCAGCATCCTCCTCAACAGATGGTCTCCATCTCCCCTTCAGAAGTGCCCAAAATACTCCAGCTTCCTCCTCTTGATCTTTTCCCACCGACAGCCACGTTATTCCTCAAGATTTTAATACCAACTATCCTCGGCTTTACTCTTTATTCACAGATTAATTTATGGTGAGAAAAAGGGCCTCAGGAAAACACCACAAAATCCTCAGCATTTTTTGCTGCATTGTTACTCACACCTCTCTACTATTTGCTGGGATGTTTATTTGGTGCAATGCTTAACCCCACATGTAACTATTATTTTTAATGAAGACTGTTAGGTACAGGGGATTCAGATATACATCAAAAATTGTTAATGAAAGAAGGTAAATGAGGCCTGGACAAGGTGTCGGGGAACAAGCACAGGAAACTCAAGGAGATGACCATCAACTTTGTTCATGGAGAGTATCACAAGCGGGTTCACGTAATTGGGTCTTGTAGGATAAACAGGAGTTTACCAAGTTGATCATGGGTAAAGGCTCTCTGGGGCTTCCCAAATGGCACAATGGTAAAGAATGTGCCTGCCAGTGTAAGAGGTGCAGTAGATGTGGGCTTGATCTCTGGATCAGGAAGATTCCCTGGAGGAGGAAATGGCAACCTACTCCATTATTCTTGCTGGGAAATCCCACGGACAGAGGAGCCTGGTGGGCTATAGTCCACGGGGTGGCAAAGAGTCAGACATGGTTGAGCACATACATGCACACACAAAAGGCACTACAGGTGAAAAACAGTGTAAGGATAGATGGAAAATAGCATGCCCCTTTTGGAGAATTTTAAGCAGTGTATATGTATATTGGGCAGCTTCTAAGAACAGGTGGGGATTGTCCAACAGATGAATTTGAAAATGTACAGAAAAGAAAGAGACTTTCATATTCTGATATTTTGACTTGTCTATAAGGCAACAAAAACATTGAAAGGTTTTGAATAAATAAAATATGGTAAAATACTTGATAATATCTCTAGTTTTAAATAATTTATACGACTGTACTGTGGGAGCTGAACGGGAAGGAAAAACAAATTGAACACACAAAAACTGACAAAACATCAATATTCTAGCTCTAGTGTGATTGGATAACTGTCTAAATTAAAGCTCTGCCAATGAGTTTGGGGTCAGGGGTGGGGTAGATTCTGAGATTTAGAATTGATTAGGCCCTAGTGACTAGGTTAGAAGGGTAACATGGGGGAAAGAATCTGGGAAGCTTACAGATATCTGACATGAGATGTTGGAGAAGAAAACCCCTTGGTTCTATTCTACCTTGTTGAGACAAGTGACTGTGAGGTATCTGAGTAGAGATGACTAGAAGGCAGGTAGAGTTTAGGATCAATGACCTTACTACAGAGAATACTCTGGAACATAGAAGTTAACTAATGATTATGGATCTCAAGTATGAATTAGGAGCCTGAAAGAAAATGTTAGAGAAGAGGCCAAGAACTCATTTCCCGGAAAACAACAAAGTCTCGTGTTTACTGCAAGTTGAGAAGCCTGGAAAGAATATCGAGATGGCTTGGAACTAAGTTCAACAATAACAAGAAAAATTTAGTTGCTTAGTCACGTCCAACTCTTTGAGACCCTCTGGATTGTAGATCCTTTGTCCATTGAGTTCTCCAGGCAAGAATGCTGGAGTGAGTTGGCATTTCCTTCTCCAGGGGATCTTCCCAACCCAGGGATTGAACCCAGGTCTCCTGCATTGCAGGCAAATTCTTTACCAACTAGCCACCAGGGAAGCCCAAGTTCAACAAGGTAGGGTGTAATTGACAGGGATAATTTCCATTGAGAAAGGTTTTTGGTTGTTGTTGTTTTTATTTTTGAATGATTCAGTTCAGTTTAGTTCAGTCGCTCAGTCGTGTCCGACTCTTTGAATGATTAGTGACTGTCAACCAGTAATTAGGAAAATAAGGAAGGTAAGTAATGAAACAGTATGAAATATTACTCTTGGATTTAAAGAGAAAAAATGCTAAATGATAATTACCATGGGTCAATTGATTTTTAATGTGAGAGTGTTAAAAAAGAGACAATAGGCCCCAAATGGAACCACTTGTGCTAGCCCCACATCCCAGTATCAGAATTAATACCTGGCTTAACTGCAATTTCAATCTTCCCCAGGAATGTAATCTTAACCAGTCAGTCTGAAATTTCCTGGTCAGCACTATTAACGTAATCTGCCAGATAGCTCCTTTTCATCCCCAAAGGAAAGGGACTTTGCCTAAAGTAATCCTTTTCCTTATCCCTCTTACTTTTTGCCTTTAAAAACTGTTCTTTCTGTAGCACTTTGCAGTTCTCTTCTGTTTGCTAAAGATGGGAACCTGTTTGATTCATGAATCATTGAATAAAGCTAATTGATCTTTAAGTTTACTCAGTTGAATTCTGTTTTTTAGCAGGAGAAATTGTAGCATGTCATGAAAGGAAGGAATCAGCAAAATTTAATGAAGAATAAAGACATATAAAGTAATTACCAAGTAACATGAATGTTACGCTAGAAGAAAAAATGACTGTGGGAGCATGGTTAGAACTACATTTATCTACTTTCCATGAATGCAAGAGTCAATATCATTTTAACTCTAAATTTACTGAATAATAACTTTCAGGTTACAGGTCATTTGCCTATGCACACATGCAGAAGCAAACACACAAACATGGAGAAAAAAATTCTACTGACATATTATTGAAAGACCAACCATGATGTTTGAACTACCTATTTTCTGAAACAATGTGATTCACAAAGTGGTAGAACAGAAAGACATCAGAAATTCTGCTATCAATCCCCTCATTCTGTTCTTATAGATGAAGAATATGAAGCCCTGCCTTTCCTGGGAGCTGAGCAGTAAAGAATCCACCTTCAATGCAAGAGACATCATTCAACACAGGAACCACAGGCTCAGTCCCTGGGTGGGAAAGATCCCCTGCAGAAGGAAATGGCAACCCACTCCAGTATTTTTGCCTGGCAAATCCCATGGACAAAAGAGACTGGCGGGCTACAGTCCATGGAGTCATAACAGTCAGACAGGACTTAGTGACTAAACCACCACCATCCATGAAGCCCAGCACAGGTTCCCTGGCACACCAAATCAGAACACCAGGGGTAGAATACGTGCCAGTTTGTACAACTATAGTTTTATTATTGGGACTTCCTGAGTGGCTCAGTGGTAAAGAATCTGCCTGCCATAAATGAGACATTGGTTCGATCCCTGGAACAGGAGGATCCCCTAGAGAAGGAAATGACAACCTGCTCTAGTATTCTTGTCTGGGAAACCCTACAGAGGAACCTGGTAGGCTACAGCCTATGGAGTAGAAAAAGAGTCAAGACAAGATCTTTGTAACTGAACACACACACACACACACACACATACACACACAGATTTCTTACCATTCCTTGTTGCCTTACCCGGAACCCAGGTCTCCGGGTTTAAGCTTTAAGTATAAAATTATCTGTGAATAAGAAATTTTTTTGTTATTTGAATTTATCACAATAACTTTTATAACAGACACTGTTTTAAGTGGTAGGTATCACTTTATCCTGTTTCGATAGATACTACACTTTTTAGAAATCACGTTGTAACTCGATTAAGCTATTTTATTTATCGAGTATTAAATATGTATTGCCTGTCATAAGTTATGGCAAAAGAAGTTGTGACAATTTTATTATTTCCCCAATAAATACAGAAATATGCTTGGAATGACATTCTCTAACTGAAAATATTGCAAGGAAGACACAAGTTTGGTTTTGCTGTGATTCTGTTGTTGCTTTTGCTGTTTGTTTTTCCAGTGGTCAGAGCCAAAGTGTAAAAAAATCTAAAATTTAACTTTCCTTTCTAAATAAGCAAAAACAAAGCTTTAGTTTTCAGCCTCAATTCACTTCACATCTTTTACCCTAGTCCCACTGACACTGTCACTTCAAAATCACAGCATAATGCAGTATGCTATTTTCCAACGTCAGTAAAACAAAAGCTTTATTGAATAAGTATGTGTGAAAATGCTGCAAACAAAAACATCTCCACAGGCAGCACCTGATTGGCTCACAGCAATGCTCTCCATTGTCATATCTGAGCTCAGCAAGTAAATTCCTAGCATATCAGGTTAATGTTTCTTTCAAAGTTGTTTACCCTTTTTTAAAAGAAGGGATCAAACAGAAAATTAGGGTAAGTACTTTCCTAGTCAAATCTGGGATTAAACTGTTCTCAATTTAAAGATAGTAAAACAGACTAAAAATAAATATATTTGAATGATATCTCTCCTTTCATTCTGCTGCTGCTGCTGCTGCTAAGTCGCTTCAGTCGTGTCTGATTCTGTGTGACCCCATAGATGGTAGCCCACCAGGCTCCCCCGTCCTTGAGATTCTCCAGGCAAGAATACTGGAGTGGGTTGCCATTTCCTTCTCCAATGCATGAAAGTGAAAAGTGAAAGAGAAGTCGCTAAGTCATGTCCGACTCTTAGCAACCCCATGGACTGCAGCCTACCAGGCTCCTCCGTCCATGGGATTTTCCAGGCAAGAGTACTGGAGTGGGGTGCCATTGCCTTCACTCCTTTCATTCTACACAATTCTAAAATAAGTTTTGAAGGTGATTTCTTCCTTTATAAAATCTGCACTTGCCATTGCTATAGTTTTATTTTAACTAAGGAAAAAATACAGTTGCATCTGTTTGGCTACATATTTTACAAACACTCAGTCTCTATGTTTAGTTCAGTTCAGTCGCTCAGTCGTGTCTGATCTTTGCGATCCCATGAACCACAGCATGCCAGGCCTCCCTGTCCGTCAACAACTCCCAGAGTCCACCCAAACCCACATCCATTGAGTCGGTGATGCCATCCAACCTTCTCATCCTCTTTAGTCCCCTTCTCCTCCTGCCCTCAATTTCTCCCAGCATCAGGGTCTTTTCCAATGAGTCAGCTCTTCCCATCAGGTGGCCAAAGTATTGGAGTTTCAGCTTCAACATCGGTCCTTCCAATGAACACCCAGGACTGATCTCTTTTAGGATGGACTGGTTGGATCTCCTTGCAGTGCAAGGGACTCTTTCCAACACCACAGTTCAAAAGCATCAATTCTTCTGTGCTCAGAAAGCTAGTGGAGGTGATGGAATTCCAGTTGAGCTATTTCAAATCCTGAAAGATGATTCTGTGAAAGTGCTGCACTCAATATGCCAGCAAATTTGGAAAACTCAGCAGTGGCCACAAGATTGGAAAAGGTCAGTTTTCATTTCAATCCCAAAGAAAGGCAATGCCAAAGAATGCTCAAACTACCACACAATTGCACTCATCTGACATGCTAGTAAAGTAATTCTTAAAATTCTCCAAGTCTCTATGTAATAGAGAATTATAGGCTTCCTTTCTATATCTCAGTCCACTTCACCATATTCTGTAGCTAAAAAAATTACTGTAGTAATACAAAACTCAGTATTACTGTGGTAGTCAAATCAGAGCCAACACAACTGGGTCTCTACAGTTTCCCATTTTTTCTAATTTTTCCTCAGCTCACAGGGCAGTTACTCTCGTAAGTATTTAGGGCACCAACATGCAGAATTTCTTTAATTACAATTAATTTTGTTTTCCTCAACCTTGGCAGCTGTACCAGCAGTTAAGCCACTGTCATGCATGCGTTGCCTCTAACTGCCTACATGGTGATGCTGCCAGCAAAACTGTTCACTGAGTTCCACATGAGCCCAGTTTGGATTTCAATCTTTCAGGGATCTGTGTCTTGTTACTTTGCTATAACCTAATATTTTAACTTACTTGAAAAATATCTTCAAAAATCACCTGTGATAGAACAACCTGATACAAATGAATACATTTTTCTCCAGTGAGTTATCTAACAAGAATTCTAAATTGCAAAAGCTAACTTTGTAAAGGCTATGCTAAAAGTGCGTCATGCATGGTTATTTCCATCTCATTAAATGGCTTTAGAAAAAGATACAAATGACTTCAAAGCAATGGCTTAAAAGAATTCAACCAGGCTTTTGAGGTAAGAGCAAAAGAGTGGACTATTTTGAAAAGTGAGGAAAGCTAAGTTCTATTATCTGTGATCAGGTGTTTCATTAACATCAAGAGATGACATTTATAAAAATATAGACTTTGCTACAAAACTTATGTAGAGTTCATGAGATATACACAGATATTTCTTCATTAATTCAGCGAATCAGTTCAGTTCAGTTGCTCAGTCATGTCTGACTCATTGCAACCCCATGGACCTGCAGCATGCCAGGCTTCCCTGTCCATCACCAACTCCCAGAGCCTACTCAAACTCATGTCCACCAAGTTGGTGATGCCAGCCAACCATCTCATCCTCTGTCATTCCCTTCTCCTCCTGCTTTCAGTTTTTCTCAGCATCAGAGTCTTTTACAATGAGTCAGTTCTTTACATTAGGTGGCCAAAGTTTTGGAGTTTCACCTTCAGCATCAGTCCTTTCAATGAATATTCAGGACTGATTTCCTTTAGGACTGACTGGTTTGATCTCCTGGCAGTCAATCATTTATTTAATAAATAATAACTCACTGTGCATCTACAATGTACTAGGTATTGAATATAGATCTGGAAAAATAAGAGACAAGCCCCTGCCTTCCTGGAGTATAAGGAAGGAAGCCCCTCCTTTCTTGTAGGAGATACAAATAATAAAAAATGTTATATAAAGCAAAGAGAGGCAGCATTAAGTGAACAGAAATAAAGTGAGATCATGGGACTTGAGAGACAGGGGAGAATACTATTTTACATATTTGATCAGTCAAGCTCTCTTGGAAGAAGTTACCTTTGAGTAGAATCCTGAATAAAGAACATCTGTAACTCTCAGATTGAGAGCCTTACAGAAAGAATAGAAATACACAATCCCTGAGAGGAAAATGGGCTTGGGATGTTTGTGAAACAGAAAAGATATAGGAGTGAGGAAAAATGTTTGAAGTAAGAGAAATGGTCATGAAGGCCATAGAAAGGACATTGGATTTTATGCTAACTAGGTTGAAAAGGAATTTATGCTAACTAGTTGAAAACAGTTAAAACTGGACATGGAACAACAGACTGATTCCAAATAGGAAAAGGAGCACATCAAGGCTGTATATTGTTACCCAGCTTATTTAACTTATGTGCAGAGTACATCATGAGAAATGCTGGGCTGGATGAAGCACAAGCTAGAATCAAGATCGCCAGGAGAAATATCAATAACCTCAGATATGCAGGTGACACCACCCTTATGGCAGAAAGTGAAGAAGCACTAAAGAGCCTCTTGATGAAAGTGAAAGAGGATAGTGAAAAAGCTGGCTTAAAGCTCAACATTCAGAAAACTAAGACCATGGCATCTGGTCCCATCACTTCATGGCACACAGATGGGAAAACAGTGGAAACAGTAAGAGACTTTATTTTAGGGGGCTCCAAAATCACTGCAGACGGTGATTGCAGCCATGAAATTAAAAGACACTTACTCCTTGGAAGAAAAGTTATGACCAACCTAGATAGCATATTAAAAAGCAGAGACATCTAGTCAAGGCTATGGTTTTTCCAGTAGTCAGGTATGGATTTGAGAGTTGGAATATAAAGAAAGCTGAGTGCTGAAGAATTGATGCTTTTGAACTGTGGTGTTGGAGAAGACTTTTGTGAGTCCCTTGGATTACAAGCAGATCTAACCAGTCCATTCTAAAGGAGATCAATCCTGGGGTTCATTGGAAGGACTGATGTTGAAGCCGAAACTCCAATACTTAGGCCACTTGATGGGAAGAGCTCACTCAATGGAAAAGACCCTGATGCTGGGAAAGATTGAGAGCAGGAGAAGAGGACAACAGAGAATGAGATGGTTGGATGGCATCACTGACTCAATGGACAGGAGTTTGGGTAGGCTCTGGGAGTTGGTGTTGGACAGAGAGACCTGGCATTCTGCAGCTCATGGGGTCACAAAGAGTTGGACATGACTGAGTGACTGAACTGAACTGAGGTTGAAAAGCCCTTGGAGAATTATGAGCAGAGTAAGATATGATGTAATATCACACACACACACACACACACACACACGCACACACACACGCGCGCGCACACACACACACACGCGCGCTTTCCAAACATTCCTGTTTCCAATGCATAAAGATTTGTTGGCAATCCATCCTCTCCATGGGATATGACCTTGAGCATTCATTGTGACAATTTCTGTCCCCCCATCTATTGTTTGTTTCTTACAACAGAGACACCAGAACAAATAGAAAGGGTCAAAGTAAAGTAAAGTAAAGACCATTGCAAGAATTCACATTTTATAGTATCTTCTTACACATATTCTCACTTGGACCCTGTAAAAACTCAGGTAGGTATTTAAGGGAACTGTGACTATCCTTATTTTATAGAAAAGGAAATGGAGAGTCACATTTTCTTGAGCAATGACACATTAGTGGATTGTAGTAGAACTTAGATCTTCTTCTGTCAGGTGGAAGGCTCATTTCTACACACATGCTAGCTTTCAAAAGAAAATTAAATTTGATTATCTTCTACCTTCTTTCATATTTCACTCACCAAAAGCTAAAATAAGTTTAAGATAATAGAGTCCCCTTTGGAAAAAATAAATGCATTCCCTAATGAAATAAGAACAGCCATAATATATTGTTCTCCTAAGACCAGAATTATAACATTTTTAATATGTCTGATAGCACCTTGTAAAACCATATACAAAAACATCCTGAATACAACTATTTCACGATTGATTGATAGGTTTGTTAAGAGATAAAATTAAGAGTTAGAAAATTTTATGTCAAAGAAAATTAGTATTTATCATCCCCGTAATCTCCTTCATACTTCACAGAAATAAAAGTAATATGCATTTAAATATTTGTCATATTTTTATGGAAAGGCTGGTTCATGTAACACTATTTGGGAATAAAAACTTTCTTGTAAGAAAGGTATATATTAAGGGCTGGCAATAAGAACCATTTTTAAGACTAGATAATTGTCATTTCAGTTCAACATGTATTGAACATCAATTGAGTGCAATAATATACCCTATCTGACACGGGGAATATAAAGATGAATCAGATTGTCATACAATATTTTTGATAGATCACATCACTTGGAGATATTAAGAATGGGGAGGGGGAATAGAGAATACAACATTATTTTGGACATGTTAATAACTTTCCTCACTATTCTCCTGTATTTGACCTTCCTAATCCCCATCCCTGAAACTTTCACCTAAAGTTCACTTAGGCCCTTTTCCTTATGTGTTCCTGCAACTCCATCAGCCTCTGAGCAGGAAATGGGCTTGCGACACCTACCTCCAAAAGCAAAATAATGAGAAGAATCCTCTGAAATAGGTTTTTATCTCTGCCTTCACAAGGTTCTTCATTCTTCAGTTGGCATAAAACCTCTTCAAAATACTTTCTGGTCAGAGGAGAACTGCTGCCAAGAGTTAATGGCTCTGAAAGTTTCTTTTAGAAGAATCAAAGATGACAGAACAATATTGAAGCCCCACTGGATGAACTACATCAAATTCCATGCAGAAAATGAGCCATAGATGAGAAAACTTGAGTTGTAAGGAAGCAACTACACTAATAGAGGCCAAATAATGCAGACCAGGGCTATTCCAAATGAAATCTCTATTATATATTTTAAAAACTCTGAAATTGGTGACATAAACAAGATTGTAGACAAAGATGGTTCAGAATATCATGCTCTTGTAGAAACACTAAATAAAAAATTGAACCTAACTAAAATAACTTTAGAGTACTCTGGAAATTAAAGTTGTACAGCAACCAAGCAAGCACCCAATCAAGAAAAGGCCATGTACAAAACGGTAGGAGATTCATGGTGTTTTAACTTACCATTGCCCCCACTTAGTTTGGAGGAAGCAGCAGTCTAGTCAATCCCTGGTCCTATTCAGGGACCTGGAAAGAACAGGGTGGACCAAACTTGCAACTTCATAACCTGTCTCCAAGCTGCCTAAGGGTCTATGTTTTGCCCGGTTTGCAGCACAGAAGGACATAAGTGGCACAGATTTAATGCTAGTAAAAGCTGCAGGAAGCAAGAGTAATGTCTTGTGAAAACCATAAGGAGACTCTAGACTCACAGACACTTGAGGACAAGAGATTAAGAGCAAAGGAAACTAAAATTCTGAGTCTGAAAAACATACAATCATACCTTTTCTTATTGTGCTCCAAAATATTGGACTTAGAAGATATTGCATATTTTTACAGATTGAAGTTTTGTAGCAACCCTATATTAAGCAAGTCTATAAGGGCCATCGGAGAAGGCAATGGCACCCCACTCCAGTACTCTTGCCTGGAAAATCCCATGGATGGAGGAGCCTGGTGGGCTGCAGTCCATGGGTCGCAAAGAGTCGGGCACGACTGAGCAACTTCACTTTCACTTCTCACTTTCATGCATTGGAGAAGGAAATGGCAACCCACTCCAGTGTTCTTGCCTGGAGAATCCCAGGGATGGGGGAGCCTGGTGGGCTGCCGTCTATGGGGTTGCACAGAGTCAGACACGACTGAAGCGACTTAGCAGCAGCAGCAGCATTAAGTGCCATATTTTTTTCCAGCAGCATTTGTTCACTTTGTGTCTCTGTATCACATATTGGTAATTTTCACAGAATTAGAAGTGGAGCCTGAAGAAATGACTGAATTGCTTCAATTTCCTGATAAATCTTGAATGCACGAGGAGGTGTTTCTTATGAATGAACAAAGCTTCTTGAGATAGAATCTACTTTCTCGTGAACATGGTATTAAGATTGTTGAAATTACAACAAAGATTTAGACTATTACTTTAACTTCACTGATAAATCAGAGACAGAATTTGAAAATTTTGACTCCAGTCTTTAAAGACATTCTGCTATAGGTAAAATGCTATCAAACAGCATTGCATGCTACAGAGACATCATTTGTAAAAGGAAAAGTCAATCTACACTGCAAACTTTGTTGTTGTCTTATTTTAAGAAATTGCTACAGCCAATTCAACCTTCAGAAACCACTGCCCTGATCAACCAGCAGTCATTAAGGCAAGGCCCTACACCAACAAAATGATTATAACTTGCTGAAGGCTCAGACTATGGTTAATATTTTTAGTAAGGAACTATTTTCTAATTAAGGTATTGCACTTTCTTTTCAACATAATGCTATTGCATACCTAAAAGACTATAGTATAGTGTAAATATAAATTTTATATGCACTGGGAAACCAGAAAAAGTAACTTATTACAATATTTGCTTTATTGCTATAGTCTGAAACCAAACCCATTTCTTCAAGGTATGCCTATAATAACTGAATTGAAAGATGCACAAGAGAAGTTCAATATTAAGTTAATCAAGAACAGCAGTGAGCATGAAGACAAGTCATTTGAAATGATATGGCAGAAAGTGGAGAGGAACTAAAAAGCTTCTTGATGAAAGTAAAAGAGGAGAGAGAAAAAGTTGGCTTAAAGCTCAACATTCAGAAAACGAAGATCATGGCATCTGGTCCCATCACTTCATGAGAAATAGATGGGGAAACAGTGGAAACTGTGTCAGACTTTATTTTGGGGGGCTCCCAAATCACTGTAGATGGTGATTGCAGCCATGAAATTAAAAGACGTTTACTCCTTGGAAGAAAAGTTATGACCAACCTAGATAGTATATTCCAAAGCAGAGACATTACTTTGCTGACTAAGGTCTGTCTAGTCAAGGCTATGGTTTTTCCTGTGGTCACGTATGGATGTGAGAGTTGGACTGTGAAGAAAGCTGAGCACCAAAGAATTGATGCTTTTGAACTGTGGTGTTGGAGAAGACTCTTGAGGTCCCTTGGACTGCAAGGAGATCCAACCAGTCCATTCTGAAGGAGATCAGCCCTGGGATTTCTTTGGAAAGAATGATGCTAAAGCTGAAACTCCAGTACTTTGGCCACCTCATGCGAAGAGTTGACTCATTGGAAAAGACTCTGATGCTGGGAGGGATCGGGGGCAGGAGGAGAAGGGGACAACCGAGGATGAGATGGCTGGATGGCATCACAGACTCCATGGATGTGAGTTTGAGTGAACCCCGGGAGTGGGTGATGGACAGGGAGGCCTGGCGTACTGCAATTCATGGGGTCTCAAAGAGTCAGACACGACTGAGCAATGGAAGAAGAACTGAACTGAACTGAACTGAGGAGAAAATAAGAATAAAAATGAACGGAGCCTAAAGGACTTATGGGACCTATCAAACACAGCAATATGCACATTATGGGAGTCCTAGAAGGAGAATAGAGAGGAAAAACATGCAGCAAGTTTATTTAAAGAAATAATCAACCCCACTTTCCCAAATTTGACAAAAGGTATGGATATACAAATATAAACAGTTTAATAAACTTCAAGTAAGATAAATTCATAAAGACAAAGAAACGATTATGAAAGCAGCAAGGTGACTCATCACACACAAGGGATCTTCAGTAAAGTTGTCAGATTTCTCAGGACAAAATCCGTAGGCTGGAGGGTGTGGGATTGCGTATTTAAAATATCGAAAGAAAACATGTCAACCAAGAGTTCTATATATAGCAAAATGTTCCTCAAAAATGACCAAGAAATTTAGACATTGCCAGATAAACAACTGCTCAAATAGTTTGTTACTACCAGAATTGCCCTACAGGAAATACTAGACAGAGTCATTCAGACTGCAGTGGAAGGATGCTAGACGTATTTCAAATCCATTTGAAAACATCAAGTTCTTTGTCCAATGTAAATATGAATAAATATAAGAATCTCTTGAGATCAGCATCAATGAAAACATCAATTTATGATAAAATCACTTGTTGAATGAATATTCTCTACCCAGGAGATACATCAGCATTAAAATCACAAATGCTAAGAAGTAGCTCTCACTTAAAATTATTCTTCTAAAATTTCATTAAATTCTATAGGACTTAGCAAATGAGAGTTGACAAAGCCAATTTGAGGCTGCAAAAATAATTCTTACTCTAGCACAAAGAATTCCTGAGCAAATGGAACTCAAATGTGCCAGTATTGATATTGATAAAGCAATTTTGCATTGAATTTTCCATCTACATGCAATGAAAACAAAGGAAACAAAGATGAACTAGAGGTGCTTTCTTTGAAACAAAAATACATGTGGCTACTAATGAAAGGATGAGATGAAGTTTCAGAAAAGTTTACAAAGCTCTGTTTTGTTGTTGTTATTATTGTTTCTTTGTTTGTTTTGGCTGAGTTGCATGATTTCTGGGGTCTTATTTCCCAGCCAGTGGATTGAACCTGGGCCATGGCAATGAAAGTACTGAGTCTTAACCACTGTTCCATCAGGGAATTCCCTACAATGCTTTTCTAAAATTAACAAACAAAAATGATTTTATTTAAAGATGAATTAGAGGAATATATTTGGCTTTATCTTTATTTCCTAGATATTTCTTCAAGTGGTATAGATTTAGAAATAATTAATTGATCCACTGGAAAAATTTTTTAAAAACCCATTTCCAAACCATTGACATATCTATATGATTGCTTATTTTTGAAAGATCAAATATTTTTCATAATTTTATCTAATACATATGTCTTCTTTCATATGTTTTGTTATTTTTAAATAATCCTTTATCACTTTAATTTACTATATTGGAATAAAGATATATGTATAATACTTATAATTTCATAAATGAATTTTACTTAGTGCTTTATAGTATGTTTACATATGTTTATACTTAACTGACTTGAGATGAATTAAATATTTAGTATTATTTTCATATTTAAAACTTTGAGGGACTTCCCTGGTAGTCCAGTAGTTAAACACACTGTACTTCCAATGCAGGGGGCATGGGTTTGATCGCTGGTTTTGGAACTAAGATCCCCCATACTGTGAACACAGCCAAAAATTAAAATTTTGAATGTTCAGCATTTTGTTTTATAAAATGCTAAGGAACAAACTAAATCCTGATATGCAGTCTTTTCACTCTAAAATGATGATTACTATTTTCTGGAAAAAGTAAAAGAGACAGATATTTGAGACTGTTTCAATACAAAGACTTAGTGATCTAAGAGAGGTTTCCTCAAACCATATGCTGACACCAAAAAGACAAGGACGCTTTATTATATTAGTAGTCTTAACGCACTACTAGTTTCTGGGTTCCAGCTCATGTCAACAAACTTATTAAAATGCTGCCACATCACAAATGAATATAATTTTATATACTATAAAATATTTAGTAGTAGCAGTTGATTGGTTAATATAATGACATGTTATATTAAGTATTTAATTAAACATTTATTCATTTCAATTTTGCAGACTTTTTGTTCTCCCTCTGTTTGCTTACATTTATAATGGGCCTTAGTTAACCCAATAGGCCCTTTCTCTATGCCTCTAATATCTAGTGGTTAAAATAATGCTGGGTAAGATGCTTAGAAATGGATGTGCTTGGGATGAATTTTGAAGAATGAAATTAATGGTGAGTCAAGAATATGAACCTTATTCTAGGTGAAAAGAATAAAATGAGCAAAAGGCACTGAGTGATGTTAAGTAAGATGTGTATACCTAAAATACCTGTTATTTCATGTTACTAAGATGGGAAGTCTTCACCAAGGAATGAGAGATTAAGATGGGAAGGCAGCTAGGAAAAAGAGTGTGAAAAGCATTATTCAAGAGGACTTAGACTTCATCCCAAGAGAGGTTGCCCCTGAACCACCTTACACAGTGGAGTCATGGGGCCAACTATACACTTCATGGGAATCACCATGGTAGCTAAGTGGAGAAGAATTTAATGGATTAAATTAAGAGGCAAGAATACAAGTTAAAATGTTCCTGCCACATCTGGGAACAAGAGTCTCCAAAAAGAGGTGCAAAGGATGAATTTCTCTCAAGGAAAGCATAAGTCATTTGGAGAGAAAAGGATTGAAATTATATATCTAATTATTTTTATTTTCTCATTCAAAAATCTTCAACTTTTAGCATGTATTTTATAACATACACATAACAGTTCATTTTTAAATGAGAAAACTGAAGAAAGAAGCTCAAAAGTGTTGATCAGTGGTGGTACAGAAAAACAGAAGTTTGGAGATCCCATCGTTCTGGATGAGTCATCAAAGTGTTTTAAGTTGTTGATTTTTCTGATGGAGAAATACAAATAGAATTTTGCAAGTTTAGAAGCTAATATCATCAGGGTTTTAAAGCTGGTTGGACATAATGATATATACATTATCACATATATTCATGTGAACATTCTTGTATGCTAGTCAGAGAGCAAAGCCAGAATTGAATTTAGGGTTACTAGGTGAGGCAGAGTAATGCAGCTCCGTCAAAGAGGAAGTAGATCAGTGCAAGGCCGAGGTATTCTAGTAGCAAATTAAAAGCAGATGGCAAAAGACTATGTGAAAATTCTTTCTCCTATAAATCAAAAAGACTTGAAAAAATATGGAAACATGAAAAATATTCCTGAGCTGTAGCACAAAATATCTGGACTAGCAAACAGAACTTTGTCAATAGTCATTGTTAAAAAAGCTATATCTAAACACAGAAGGTTTTCACTTCTATTTACTCTGGTTTAAAGATTTTCCGTGTGTCCATGCAGAAAACACAGCAAAACATCTTTTCCTGGTTAAGCATTTTTCTCAGCTGCCAAAAAATTTACATGGTGGGTTAATACTCCCTAAATCAGAATCTTCCTTACTGTAGCTTATTACTCATGAACATCTTAATTAATTCTTTGATAATTCAGGCTTATATACTATAAATAAAAGATTATAGATACTTAGGAAGAACATATTTCACTACCACAGAATAGAGGACTAGACATTCTGCAGAAATCACACATGTCTTTTGATCCAGTTATCAAAAACCCCAGTTTCTGTAGGAATTAGGATGTGTTTCTAAGCAATAGTAAATGCTGTGATATCATCAGAGGGAAAACCAAGGCTCACCCCAATGTGATTAGTAGATGTAACTGCCTCTGCTATGACTCAGGGCTAACAAAAGTAGTCACACACCCAAAATACATTCTCCAGTGGTTTGCTCTTACACATTCTAAAATTCTCAAGACCTAGTATATTTAGGTTAGAAAAAGAAAACCAAGATCCTCATCTTTTGGAGGTCACCATTAAACTGTACTTTACCCTGAAAGAGAAGAAAGGCCTTGAGGACTGTCCTTTATGTCAACATGGTAACTCATTCTGATCAGCCAGTTGTAACCTTGGCAGACATAGAGCTCAGCCTTGAGAAGATAAGATATGAGGAATAGGTAAGCTAAGGAAAATCTTTCTCTCCTATTTCTTTACGTCACCAGAATAGGCCTTGAGCAAATCACTGCAAGCTCTTTGCTTGTGATGTTCTAAGCCTACAAAAAATTTAAGACATGCAAGACTATGTGAAGATGTGTGTTTCGTAGGGTAGAAACTTAACTGAGAAATCGGCTTTCTTATATCCTGTTTGTGTTTTTAAATAATTCAGGACCACTCTAATTCTATTCAATTATATTATATTACAATTCTTAAATAAAACTATAATTTTATAATTCTTAATTAACTAAAATTACATTAATATTAATACATAATATTATTTTGTCAAGATAACAAATATTAAGTAAGCACCAAGAGGTGCTACTTGAACAAGAGGCAGAGTCCACTATAAAGATTAGCTGAATTTTCTTTGAAGTTTTGATCCTTAAAAGTTATGTAAAATTCATTTGTGTTTGTTAAAATGTATGTTGCTATTAAATATGCTTATGGGGAAACCTGCAGTGTACAATAATATTTACCATTAATTTTCTCTTAAGTTTATTAATTCTTAATACTATATGTAAATGACTGTACCAGAGACTGTATGTTCATTACATTTTCTCATTTCACCCTCACAGAACTCACTTTATAGATTAGAAAACTGAGGATTAAAGAGGGCAGAAGTAACATGACCAAAACTACACAAATGGGAAGAAGTAGGTTGAGATTTGAAGCTTGGTCAGAATATTCACAGGTTATTCTTGGATCGATTATGGAATTATTCATTTTGTATTTGCATATTTCTTATCATGTATCAAAAGCACTTAATGTCAGATGTGAAAGCACAGATTGATATAAATTGGATACACTACTACCTTCAAGGAGATTAGAGGATAATTGGAGAGTTAATGTGTATAAACAGGTAGTCCTATCAGATAAATAGTAGTAGTAGCATTAGTCACTCGGTTGTGTCCTACTCTTTGTGATCCCGTGGACTGTAGCCAGCCAGGACACAAATTGTAAATCTAAATCCTATGTAAATAAATGTATAGGTTCCTTCATGATAGAGACTACAGGCCATATTCTGTTCAGTGCAAAGGCACAGATTGTGAGACTGAGGACACAGAATAGGAAAGCTTCATACTGGGCCAGTATGGCACTCATACAGAATGGGGCTGTATTTCCAATATGGTAGCATATCACCAACTGTGTCACTGTTCCTAGAAAGCTAGGACAGGATGTGACATGCAAAATTTGATGGAGGAGGAGTTAAACTTCTTTTCTTGTGAATAAAACAGAAGGGAACAGGAGTAGATGGGAAGAGGTTTCAGATCACAAGTCTGGTCTAATACCTGTGAAAGAAAGGAAAAGAAGGTTTGAGTAGTAAGGCCCTCAGACCACAGGACAGTTCTGAGGAACTTTCAGCCAGGTCAAAAGAAGATGTCTTGAGTCTTAGGAAATAGGTCAACACTGGCCATATCAGCCTTGGTGGGAGCAGCCAGAGAAGCATGGCCTCAGCGTTCTCATGGAAGGACAGCTGGGACTTCCAGTCAGCTCTGCTCCAGGCAGTAGGCTCTTTTGAAGCTCTAAGCTGTGCATCTCCATGGCTGCCACCTCTAAAATCAGCACGCAAGAAGAGTCTACAGAATGATGTCTTTAGTCTCCCAGCATACTCCACAGTTCTTCCTAACAGAGGTGAATCAACTCAGTGCATGGCCCTCCCAGCCATCTGAGCCTAACCCTGCAACTTGCTATAATATCCAGCATGTGTTCAAACCATGAAAAGAACCCTGTGTTTGTTTGTCCTTTGGAAAAGAATCAAACTCTTTGCTGGGAATCAAAAGATCTTTAGTGGCAGAGGAGGATGTTATTGGCATATAAAAGGCTGTGAAGAAATAAACAAAGGAAAACAAACTCTAGGAGATGCTAGTGCACACTTGCCAAGGGTGTGACTGAGCACTTTCCTGGCTGACCCACACCTTAAGGACTCAGTTTGTTCAGCACTAAATGGGGCCTATATGGCATCTCATCGACACATTATCATATGCAACAGCAAACATTTATTGATCACCTATTGACTACACAGCTTTTCCCCTAGACCTGTGAATTTAATGAGGTACTAGAAATAGTCCCCATTCTAGACACTATTATAAATGACCACCCACACTTGTAAGAAGCTTTGCAGGTTTTAATGCCCATCTGCATTATTTTGAATATATGAAATAAGATATGTGGACACGATATTCCTAGGATAGCTAAATTTTGATGAATACTCTGTGCTGTAATATGCCCAGGATGTTACAATGAATGTTATATTCAATCAGCATAGCAGCCCTAGGAGGTGCCATTGTCCCACCCATTTTGCAGTTGAGGAAACTGACAATCAAATTAAGTGATTCACCCAAACTCATATAACTGGCAAGAGAAATAGGAGTAAACTGAATCAAGGCTGAATAACTACAAATTGACTGCTGAAAGCAAATCCTTCTCCACATTAAATGATATCTAACAGTATAGGTTAGTGGATGGCACATATTAAGTGTTTACTTCAAAGAATAAAATGCACCAAGAAGTCAAAGAAGCCATAGTACTGAGTCCCTTATTTCTGGTGTGGCCCCAATTTTACTCTTTGAATGGATTACTTGTTGAATGGATTACTACATGAAAGGAAGGCTTAAATGCACACATAGCAATTGTAGACTGTAAAATCATAGATAGGATGAGGGAGATATTGCTAAGTCCATGGGTCAGCTTAAACAAAAAGAGTAAAGCCACAAACTCAGTGATAACATAAACTGGAAATGAAAGGAATGGTTTGATGTTGTGAACTAGATAGCCTACATTGTCTGGAATCCAGCTACTATTCACTTGATAATTTCTATTTTTCATACAGTGTAATAAATTCTTTAGTTTCTCTCTATATATACAGTCTCAATTATTTCTCAAAAGCCATGGCTTACAGTTTAATGTACCATCTAACATGTGGAACATCAGAGAGACTTAGTAACTTTCCCAGTCAAACAGCAAATAAGTTGTTCAGCCAAACTTCAAACCAGAACTATCTTACTCCAAAACCAACACTATTTCTACTCTGCAGCAGTACTAAAACTCAAAAGTAATTTGTGAGTTCTCAGTTAGTACATAGGGTAGCAAACCAACACCTACAATGAACCACTTAGTAAGGAATACAGAATACCTAAAGAGAAATTGATGCTGTGAAGTTATGCAGGTCATTTTTAAGTCCAAAACATCCTCATAATCCTGATAGTCCAGGAGAAGCTGTAATATAACACAATCTGATTCTTTATATTTCAATCCAGAAAAATATTAATGAAATCTGCAGGAAGCTCATTAAAATCATGTTTTCAAACAATTAAACAATATAATTCAAAATAAAGAATAATGTCAAGTGAAATATTTGGGAAGATGTACCTAAACAAACCGCTAGAGTGTAATCCACTAACTCCTGACAAAATTCAAGAGCTGTAAAATCTTTAGACATGAATTGGTCAATTGTTCTTTTCCACTAACCTTAACATTGAAGTATAACTAAATATATTCACTCAATTCAACTCAACTATACTTATTGAGCAGAGAAGGCAATGGCAACCCACTCCAGTACTGTTGCCTGGAGAATCCCATGGACGGAGGTGCCTGGTGGGCTACCATCTATGGGGTCACACAGAGTCGGACACGACTGAAGCGACTTAGCAGCAGCAGCATACTTATTAAGCACTTACTACATGATCTATTGCCAAAAACCTGGGCAAACAGAGTTCAAAGATTATATCTTTGAATAGGGCATAGGGCTTCCCAGGTGGCTCAGTGGGTAAAAAATCTGCCTGCAGGACGAAAGATGCAGGAGACGTGGGTTTGGTCCCTCATTTGGGAAGATTCACTGGAAGAGGGCATGGCAACCCACTCAAATATTCTTGCCCAGAGAATCCCGTGAACAGATGAGCCTGTTGGGTTACTGTCCATGGGGTTGCAAAGAGTCAGACACAACTGAGCAACTGAGCATGCGTGCACACAGCCCCTGACCTCAAGGACCCCTGTAGTTTTATGTAGGAGAAAAGTCATATATATATGCAAACAAAAGAAAGCAGAAGTTGAAATGTCCCAAAACACCAGCACACACAATGCATTCTAGGAAAGTATGAAAGAGAGATAGTCATTTTTATTGGAAGAACTATAGTAGGTTACAGGAGTTTAAACCCAACTGCTGGTACCAAAACCTATCTATTACTATATAAAAAATAGCCCCTGGATTTCATGGCTTAAACAACCTTCATCATCTCAACAGTTTCTGCCACACATCCTGGTGCAGCTTGGCTGGATGTCTCTGTCTCGAGATCTCACATCAGATGGTCATTGAAGTGCCATTTGAGATGCACTTTCTTCTGAAGGCTCTACTGAGGAAAGGTCTGCCACTAAGTCATTTACATGGTGGCTAGCAGGATTCAGTTGTTCTGAGCTGTTGAACTGAGAACCTCAAGTTCTCATTGGCAATTGGCTGAAGGCCTCCCTCAGATCCTTGTTATCTGGGCCTTTCCATTGGATGGCTCCCAAGATGGCAGCTGGCCTCCCTCATAATAGAGTGCAGAATGATCTAAATCATGATATTTGTGTAATCTAATCCCAGGAGTCATATCTCATCCATTAGCCATACTATATTTATCAGAAATGAGTAACTAAGTCCAGTCCACACTCTAGGGGAAGGAATCGCACAGGCATGAATTTTAAAAGGCAAGATCACCAGGGCCATCTTGGAGGTTGCATATCTAACCTCGAAGGATAGATAGAATTTCACTGGTAGAAATGCAAAGTCAAGGACTGCAGGTTGCAGGAAGAGAATGAGCATATATGCCAAGGTGAGATCACTCTGGGATTTGAGAAGAACAGGGAAACTGGATGCATGAGGAATATTAGAAAATAAGTCTTCAAAGTAGATCAGGGTTAACTAATATTATGCTAACAAGTTAGAGCTTTGTTATTTTAGATTCTAGGAATTGTTTTGTTTTGTTAACATTACAGTAAAAAGATCAGAAATGCCTCAAGATAATTAACGTGGATGTCTTGTGAAAGAGGTACTTGAAGTGTAAGACACTATGTGGAGGCAAAGAGTGCTTAAAGGAAGCTGCTCTAAAAGACAAAGAGCAGTGTTAGGACCCAAATTTTTAACAGCAGCAGTAGGAGGGGAAGTAGGGCTTCTAATAAAATAGCATACCTATGCTTTAATGTGCATTTCCCTATAGTTGAATTTTTTCAACTTCTGATTCTCAAAATATTTAATATTATATGGATTTTCAAAGGTTTTTCAGTTTCTATTATTCTTTCCCCTAACTCTTTCATGCCCTGCTTCAGGGCAACTGTTACCTATTGAATGTCATGCTAGCAAAAACATTTGATCTGAACCTTGCCCATTTGCCCCTGCTGCCTCAAAGAAGCAAACATATGACCTGTCTTTGATCATACTTTTTTCTAAAATGAAAACATCCTCCAATATGTGATTCTTATAAAAGGTGAGTGTTAAAATTCTAGGATAAACCACATTTAAGCCCAGGGACTCAGTTAAAGTTAATGAAAACATATTGGGATGAGAGAGGCTGTTGCAGAGGTTGGTGGATATTTAATCCTTTTGCAAACATCAGAAAACCTGTCTAGTCTCAATACAGACAAAAGCTGGAATGAGTACTCAATTAGTAGCAGTTTCTCAGCATTTTGTCCAATTATCTAATAAAGAAAACAAGAACCTCGGTACATAAATTTTCTCCATTATGGAAGCAACCTTCAGTGAGTAAGCCAGTCAGCTTTATTATTCAAATCATCATGTGATGCTTGTAAAATGAAACAAAGGCAGCTCTTTTATGATAAATATTACAATACAGCTACTTTTCACATATGTCTCCACACATACACACACACACATTGTAAACCATTCACTGAAGTATAAATAAGAGACAACCAAGTGACAATTCAGATACAAGAAAAATAGACAAAGCCCAAAACAGAATGGATTATCCAGTTACCACTCTGACATTATTGCTGCTTTTAGGGAACAGCTGATTCTAGTCATCAGTTTCCATCATCTGTTCTATTTTCTTTTGCAGACTTTTGCAATGGAACTTTTCAAAAAAAATGCTAGGAGAAAATCAGAAATAGATAAAAGTCTAGGAAGCAATTTTTCAAATTAGCTCCCCCTCTCCCTTTAATTTCAAGAAGAGGTGCAGTTCTTAGAAGTGTTCGTTCTTTGACAGACCATTGAGAGGCAGAGACATGGGAATCCTAGGCATCAACAAGGTCACTGCCAAGTTCATTCCAGTCTCCTGGAGTACTACGGGCTGAGAGCAAAAGAATGAAGGCCCAGAAACAGTTTATGAGATAAGCTGCCAGGACTAAAGTCAGGGTCAGGGCTTCTGGAAACTTAAAAGCAGACACATATCACCAGAAGTATCACCATTAGCACAGCTCACTGATGTTCTCATATTGGTCTCCTTATGTCTGGACACATTTTTTCTCTTGAACACAAGGAACAAGTTGCACACATTCCAGCAGCTTCCTGTGGCCAGATTTGCCTGCCTTATACAGACACCATTTATAGAATCCCTGTCACCTTTTCAGTCTCCTGGCTTCTAGCTTTGACACCCATCTTCCCCTGGCTCTCCCTGCTTCACACCCAACAAATCGCTTATATTCCAGACATCACAATAAAAATCATGGACATTATAAATCCATTTTCAGTAACACCTGGTATAAGACCTTTCTTATTGCAAAAGTGTGCAACTTTCCCCAAGATCCTTGAGATCTATTGTATACCTGGCCTCAGCTCTCCTTATACCAAGAGTTTTAGATTCCCCCCCCTTTTTTTTTTAACTTAAAAATGCCTCCCTGAGCACATTTTAAGTAGCGTTACTTTAAAGGACTCAATAATACCACAAAAATGACATGGTCTGAAACTACAAAATATCTATTCTGACTCTCACAACTCATCAAGTTGCATAATCCAGAGACAGTGATAGAGTCATCCTACTTAAATAATGCTATTTTATTGTCAGCTACTCACAGTATCTGACAACCGAATACTAACATCCACTCACACCAGCTTAATGAACATTGCAACCACTGGGGATGATTTTCAGTATGGGCTACAATTTCCCTAGATCTCAGAGTAAATCCACACCCTGGCCCAATAGGTGTCCATGACTCCCATTTTGAGAAAGACCCATGTGATTTAATTTCAGATATTTTCCAGTGAAGGGAAGCACCCCACAGATCTCCTTTCTCATCCTAACAGATGTAAAGATTATGCTAGACATCTTATTTTTAAATCTAGTGTATAAATTTGGACATCTTAAGAGAGAATGCAAAGTACAGAGCGAAGAATCAGAATCATGTTGAATGATCCCCATACTTAATTCTCTGACCCGTCATCATCCAGACTTTTCCAGAAAGCACATGTCACACTTCTTCACAGATAGCATACGATCCTCCTTCAAAATGTTGTCAAATAATTCTCCTCTCTAGCAAAGTAGATGAAAAAATAAAGCTAGTTACTCACACATGAAGGATTTTCCTCAAGGGCAATCATCTTAACAAGAAATTTTTTCTTCAAAATTAGCTAATCTGCAGTTCTATTAAAACAATGTGACTCTAGCCCTGCTCTCCTCACCCCAAAAGAAGGAAAGTAAAGACAGAATCTCATTAGAGAAAATGCTTAAAAGGCTAAAAAATCCAGACAAAATTCTCAAATGTTCCAAACTGACATAAAGGTACTGACCAACCCACATTTGGTCCTCACTACATAACAACCTAAGATTGTGATTTAACTAATTATCCTGACATTTCTAATATAGACAGTTATTTCAAAAATGTTTTAGAGAATAGGAATTTAATGAAGTTTCTTTGAAAAGTCCCTCAATTAGAAGAGCACCTGCTAAAGACAGATTATTTTTAATCAAATGACAATTGGTGGTTAGGAGCTGAATGTAGAGTCAAGCATTCAGCTGGTCATGGAAAAATGTCATCTTTTCACAATAAATATTCCATAAGCATTAATGAATCTCAGTTTCATTTTAGTTATAACTTAATGCTTAAGTTAGTTTTGCATGAAATCACATCTAGACTGATGTCACATATTGTGAACATTATTTGTGAAGGCCAGCATAGAGGAGCACTCTTAAGGCTGTTTCACATAAAAGTGATCATTTTTAACTTTTTTTCTCTTCTATTGAAGTAGTATATTACTCCTTTCTAACATCTAATAACGTTGGATAGTATAAACTGAGAGCCTAGTATGTGCTAGGATCTTTAGATAAATGTTCCTTAGTCTTTATGAGGTGATATTATTGTTCTGTGTTTTAAAGATGAGGAAGTCGAGGCTAAGATGACTAGCAGGGTCCAGTGTCCATATCCAGTCTCAGCTCTGTCAAGTCTCATGTCATGCTCCTCCTGCTAGTCCCCTCTGCCTATATAAAGAACATTTTAAAAACTCAATAATGGCTTTAGAGGAAGGAAGTAGGATGGTGCCAAAGATTACATTTCCCTATGCTTATCTACAGAGAACTTTAGAGTTAGACATAGTTTTTTTTTTTTTTCATCTTTTTTGCCAACTTAAGTCCACATGAATTCTTTGTAGTAAACTGGTGAGAACACAATCATATACATAAACATGCATACTCACACACATATCCCTAGAAATAAATTTTAGAATCAATAAATAACTGAATAAACAGCTAGTGGTATAGCACTAGCATTAAAAAATGTCATTTTCGAGTATATATGAAATACTTGGTAGTGTGCTAGGTATATTGGCAATTTAAAAGAGATGTAGATATCAGAATGTGAGACTGATAACACTGACATGGACACAAAAATCAACGGACATGCAGACACATATAGAACATTATCTTGAGAAACTATTAATTTTAAAGAAGGTGCAAAATCATGGGACACATGGATTTTGTTGTATTAGTAATGAATGCAATTTACATCATGGATGCTGTATATTTAAACTTTGTTGAGCCAATTAAAAAATACAACACATTCTTTTCAGGTAGGTAGGAAAGATTTAAAGGGTGGGTGTAATTTTTAAGAGTTCTTTAAATGGTGGGATAGAAACACTGTGGAAAATTGGTATGGGAGTCAGGTAGAAAGTGCATTTTGAATAAAGATGCTAGAGTTAGAGTGTGTTGTGAACAGACAAAGTGGGTGGTGAGGAAGTCTGCCTGTTAAGAAGTGGAGGAGGCATTTATTATAAGCAAAGGATATGTCAAAATTACCCTTTTTAAATAGATGAATTAATGTTTAAACCCATAAAGGATCCAATTTACTGAAAATTATTGAGTCCCTTATGGAAAGCCAGTAGTGATTACAACTGAGAGAGCTGTCGTTCTATAGCCTGGTACATATATGCCATATGTGTTTATCTTTCTCACTAGCCTACTTACATGCGATAATACTACAGCAGCTTTCAAGATGAACATTTGACAAGCCAGCTCACCGCCGACTGACACCTCCATTTCAGCTGGCCTGACATATATAAAAAGAAATTGAATGTTTATCCGTGTGCTTTCCGGATTTGACATATGTGCTATATAAGAGTCACAGAAGAAAACTTCAGAAAAGAAATTAAGGAATGTACTTGTCAGTTTATTATTCAAAGTCTACCTGCTTCACATTACGCAGAGAGAAATTAAGCTGGCTACTATGGAACTTTGAAAACATCTGCTCACAGAGTCAGAAGTAATGATAAACAAACGAGCTTCCTTTGTGGTTGATTTTCATCCAGCTGCATTTAATTATAATAGTGCTATCAAAGAAAGCTCCCCATTAGCTACTAATTCAGGATGACTTCAGAAGAAACTCCCAGAGCCTCCAGTGATATCTCTCCAACTCCAAAAACTTCCTTAATCTCTACCATGTTTGTGAGGAGCCATATTAAAGAAGCTTGGTTATCAGTTCAGGTTGTTGCTGACTGCTAAGGTGGTAGGAGATGTGTTTTTTTTTTACCCGCAAGACTACCTGTGTAATAATGTGACCAATTAAACTGTTCAAAAAAATCAAAATTTATGACATCAATTTTTATTCCAATTTTAAAATAAGATAGAAAAAAACTACCTCGATTAAGGAAAAATCTCATCTTAATGCACATTTTAAGAAAATGCAACCTCAAGCATTTCGTTTATCCACCTACAGTCACTACAGCCAAAAATAAAAGTGACACTGGGTTTTCAAATTCAGATTGAATTGCTTTTCTAATGAACAGATATCTATCCAAAGCCTCTTGAAAGAACACTATTTCTACCCAGTTCAATGATAATCACCACCAACCCTTGCTTATTGATTAACATTTGTTCTTACAAATTCCCAAGCGTGTATTTTCAGTTTGAAAGTACCTACCTTGAGACAGGAGGGTGGAAATATGAAAGTACTATCTCTGTTTCTCATCCTTTCTTGAGAACAAGTTTGAGTGATTCCTCACCCAAACCTGGCTTCTGCCTGGACAAGAAGCAAACACAAAAACGAAAGTTTGCATGTGCGAACGATGCACAGATATATGTGTGCCTTTGCCGATCCAAACTGAGAGTCTACCAGATCTCATTTATTTGTTGTGGGGTTATCTGGAGAGGTACAAGTTAAAAGTGAAAATATATAACCTGGGAACTTATCCACATTTGTTTGGTACTAACCTCTTTATCAGAGCAACAAGCCACAAGTAGAGAAGTTTCATGAAGAAAATACTGAATGCTGACTAACCCAGATTGGGAATGGTCAGTATCTGCCAGAATTGGATCTGACCAACCTCCAAGGAACCACACATATTATATTTTTTCAGCATGTGAAAAAACTTATTCAGTCATGGAAGGAACATGACATTGGGAGAGACTGAAGGCAGGTTTTGCCTACTGAAGATGTTGATACCATTGGAAGCTTTTGTTTATTATTTGTCTCTTTGTTTTTCAAGGAGGAACAAAGTATCTCCTAGCTAATTTAACTTCTGAACCTCCTCAGCTATTTCCTGTCCTCAAGAAGCCAGTAATGTATATAAGAATCATTTGACTTATCAGAAAGGAAAATGGAAGTGTGAGAGGACACCACTGCTTTTAAGTAAACTTGGAAACTTACTTCCAGTCATCCATCGAAGTAAGCATGCGATATTAATTTCACCCTTGGCACAAAGATCAGTGATGTTGCCAGTGCCGTTGTTCTGTTTATAACAATATTTGTGATGACTTAAACACTGCCCTCCTCCAACTGGCTTAAGAACAAGCATTATTCTTCTGTGCACAGTTTAACAAAGCTGGGGTATGTCGCATTTCAAAAAGAATGTGCAGAGAGGAGCACAGTTTTTGGTGATAGTCAATCAAAGGTAAAACTTCAAATGTTGTTTTAGGGGAAGCACATTAATGCCCATACTCCCTCTTCTCTAAAATTCTTCAGGCTGAGAGCCTGAGCAAATGCAGTTCTAAGACCATATTTTCAAATGAGACTAGTTAACTTTTCTCCCTTTCTTTCAGAAAACATACATGTTTTGCAGTGGAATAAACATTCAGGGGAATGAAAGATACTGTGGTACAAATTTTATTATCTTCTACTGTCCAGTACCTTCTTCTACTACATGCTAGTTTTCTGACATACAGAAAGCTAGTTCAGTTCAGTTCATTCCAGTCACTCAGACATGTCCGACTCTTAGCGACCCCATGAACCGCAGCACGCCAGGACTCCCTGTCCATCACAAACTCCTGGAGTTCACTCAAACTCATGTCCATTGAGTCCGTGATGCCGTCCAACCAGCTCATCTTCTGTCATCCTCTTCTCCTCTTGCCCTCAATCTTTCCCAACATCAGGGTCTTTACAAATGAGTCAGCTCTTCGCATTAGGTGGCCAAAGTATTGGAGTTTCAGTTTTCAACATCAGTCCTTCCAATGAACACTCAGAACTGATCTCCTTTAGGATGGACTGGTGGCTCTCCTTGCAGTCCAAGGGACTCTCAAGAGTCTTCTCCAACACCACAGTTCAAAAGCATCAATTCTTCTGTGCTCAGCTTTCTTTATAGTCCAACTCTCACATCCATACATGACCACCAGAGAAACCATAGCCTTGACTAGACAGACATTTGTTGTCAAAGTAATGCCTCTGCTTTTTAATATGCTATCTAGGTTGGTCATAACTTTTCTTCCAAGGAGTAAGCATCTTTTAATTTCATGGCTGCAATCACCATTTGCAGTGATTTTGGAGCCCAGAAAAATAAAGTCAGCCACTGTTTGCACTTCTATTTGCCATGAAGTGATGGGACTGGATGCCATGATTTTTGTTTTCTGAATGCTAAGCTTTAAACCAACTTTTTCACTCTCCTCTTTAACTTTCATCAAGAGGCTTTTTAGGTCTTCTTCACTTTCTGCTATAAGGGTGGTGTCATCTTGCATATTTCTCCTGACAATCTTGATTCCAGCTTGTGCTTCTTCCAGCCCAGAGTTTCTCATGATGTACTCTGCATAGAAGTTAAATAAGCAGGGTGACAATATACAGTCTTGATCTTAACGTACTCCTTTTCCTATTTGGAACCAGTCTGTTGTTCCATGTCCAGTTCTAACTGTTGCTTCCTGACCTGCATATAGGTTTCTCAAGAGGCAGGTCAGGTGCTCTGGTATTCCCATCTCTTTCAGAATTTTCCACAGTTTATTGTGATCCACATAGTCAAAGGCTTTGGCATAGTCAATAAGGTAGAAATAGACGTTCTTCTGGAACTCTCTTGCTTTTCTGATGATCCAGCAGATGTTGGCAGTTTGATCTCTGGTTCCTCTGCCCTTTCTAAATCCAGCTTGAATGTCTGGAAGTTCATGGTTCATGTATTGCTGAAGCCTGACTTCGAGAATTTTGAGCATTACTTTACTAGCATGTGAGATGAGCGCAATTCTGCAGTAGTTTGAGCATTCTTTGGCATTGCTTTTCTTTGGGATTGGAATGAAAACTGACCTTTTTCAGCTTGTGGCCACTGCTGAGTTTTCCAAATTTGCTGGCATATTGAGTGCAACACTTTCACAGCATCATGTTTTAGGATTTGAAATAACTCAACTGGAATTCCATCACCTCCACTAACTTTTTTCATAGTGATGCTTCCTAAGGCCCACTTGACTTCACATTCCAGGATGTCTGGCTCTAGGTAAATGATCACAGCATCATGATTATCTGGGTCATGAAGATCTTTAGTATAGTTCTTATGTGTATTCTTGCCAAGCTAGTATGTCAGTGCAATTTCTCAATTATTGAATTCAGCATATTAATAGTAAAGAACATTTGGTACAAGAACTCATATTCTCCTCTGCAGTGTAGATCTACAGAGAGATGTTGGTTGTAGTTCTTGTAACTTATATGACCCCTTGAGTATGCAAATGTACTCACATTTCCATTTAGAACATTAATAAAGTCCCAAGATTTCACCCTTATATAAAGTACATAACTAAATAGAAAGAAGCGTTCACAAAATTTTCAGGAAGTCCCAGCAAGCCAAACAAGCCCTAAGCAATAAATGCGCTGCAGATCCTGGACAGTGAGTGTGACAACTTGTGTCCATGACCTTTCTGTGCTTCAGGTTCTACAGCTTAGGAATTAAACTTTCCTTAATCTCATTCTTGCTTCTTTAATATTAACTGAGAAAATTGATTGGAAAGTACGTTTTACCCCCTATAGATAAGGAAATATTCATTGCAAAATATAGACTCTGATGGCAGAAACAAATGGAAGAGGTCTGCGCCAGAGGTCTCCTACTTGTATTGTGTGGGTCTGTAAAGGTCTAGAGTCCGTTACAGGTGCCACAGGGAAGCAGAAATTGCAGCCCAGTGTTCCCTAGACTCAACTCTTCATTTGGTCATAGCAGATCCTCTCTTTTATCTACTTTTTACATTGAAATTCTGACCATAAATTTTCTTGGGGAAAAAGAAGTTTACTTTTTTAAAATTTTGAACTCATTTAATTTGGTACTCTCATTTTACAGTGAAACAACAACATGAAAAACCCTCAAAGATGTAAGTGATTTGCCCATGTTCAACACTTACCAGCAAGAACAAATTTAGAACATGAGAAAGATTTGGTACATCTTCCGCCTACAAGTTCAATGATGTGGTAGTTCAAAGAAAAAAATGATAATTTCTTATTATGTTTAACCCTACAACTAAATTGGATTACTACCGATCATCTTATCTTTCTCTAATTGTTGGATAGTGTCAAATGTTCTTTCTCCGCTTGCAAATTATTTTCTTGACTTCACAGCATTCTGCATGTATTTCTAGTCAATCCATTTCTGGACCTCACAAAATTATAAGCTTGCAAGTTGCTGTCAGAGAATTAGTAACAATTTATTTAACGTATTTGGCATGCTGCTTATCGCATCAATATGTAAATGTGATTGCTTAATAAATATCACTTATTGATGTTGACTTCATCTGCAACTTCCTTTGCAACTTAAAAATCAGACTCTAAATTACCCTAAGTTGTGAATTTTATTTTCATATAATATCCATCCAACATATACTTCTAAATACTTCCTGTGCATAAATAACTGCTAACCATCCTGATTGTCTATGGAACATGGGAAACATAGGGACACAATTATGTAAGTGCAAATATCAACATGCTATTGAAGTCCAAGGGAAAAGAGATAATTTTCAGCCAGGAAATATGGGAAGAACCAAGCAAGCATATTTGTGGAGGTGGCAAAATTACAGTTGTCCCAGAGGAATGGGTAGAATTTCAATGTCAGAAGTAGAAAGAGGGTTTTCTAGGTGGTATGCAAGCTGTTTGACCAGGCTTGACAGCTCAGGCTATTAGGCTCAGTGTAAAGTGTCCATACAACAATGTGCTAGTATCCAAAATCTTCTCAATGTCTCATTTCCCATCTTCAATTTGAAACCTTTGCCAGATCTGGTGGTTCCCATTTTACATCCCATTTATCTCTGCTTAGGCTCTGTCTGGAGATCTCTCTTTTAGTTTGACACTTCATCTAGAATCAAGAATACTAAGATTATGGCACCAGTCCCATCACTTCATGGCAAATAGAAGGGGAAAAGTGGAAACAATGATAGATTTTAGTTTCCTGAGCTCCAAAATCACTACGGACAGTGACTATAGCCATGAAATTAAAAGACACTTGCTCCTTGGAAAGAAAGCTATGACAAACCTAGACAGTGTATTAAAAAGCAGAGACATCCTTTGTCAACAAAGTTTGCCAACAAAGCTATGGTTTTTTCAGCAGTCATGTAAGGCTGTGAGAGTTGGACCATAAAGAAGGCTGAGCACTGAAGAACTGATGCTTTTCAACTGTGGTGCTGAAGGAGACACTTGAGAGTCCCTTAGACATCAAGGAGATCAAACCAGTCAAACTTAAAGGAAATCAACTCTGAATGTTCATTGGAAGGACTGATGTTGATGCTCCAATAGTTTGGATACGTGATGCAAAGAGCTGATTCATTGGAAAAGACACTGATGCTAGGAAAGATTGAGGGCAGGAAGAGAGTTGGGCAGCAGAGGATGAGATATATAACATTATTGACTCCAATGGACACGAGTTTGAGCAAACTCTGGGAAATGGTGAAGGACAGGGAACCCTCGCATGTTGCCGTCGATGGGGTCAAAAACAGGTGGACACAACTTAGCAACTGAACAACAACTGGACTGCTTGCCAGACTTTCGATTTTAGTTCCACACATAGACAAGGTGTCCAATCACCTTGAGTCTGGGTTTCTCTGCCTGTAGACCAGCCAGTACCCATTTATAGCAAGCCCAAATCCTTCAGTCCTTCAGCCTAGCACTATGTTCTTCAAATATTGTGGGAGAGAGAGTGACATGAGAAATAGATACATATATTCAAGAATGGTCTCAAGAAAATTATATTATAGAAAATATAACTCAAGAAAATATATTCAAGAAAATTATTTTTTCCCTTGACCACTCCATCTCACCATAGTCTGTAATCTTTCCTTTCTTTATTCTTTAGAGACAAATCCCAGAAAATTCTGATCCCGTCCAGCATTTAGAGTTTAGTCTAGATCAAAAATTAATTTCATATCCAAATTAAAGTCTCTTTCCTCCCATCTGAATCTTAGTTTGTGGCTTGGGTCCTGAAATAGGGAAAGACAGCTAGTTAGCTCTGTTTGCTTTTTTGGCACTTTCACTGCCGCCTCTGCCTTTCTCTCTGCTATTTTTCTATTTCTGGGTTTCCCTTGCCTCTCAATCTTATTGGGCTCTCCAAGGGGGCAGGGGTGAGGTGAAAGTGTGAGGGACAGCTGCCCAAATGCTGATCTTTGTACTTTTTGTGCATTCTTCAGAACCCCATCTCCCAGAGGTTTCCTAAGATAGACTAGCATTCTATGGCTGACATTTGTCTCTCACTTCTCTTGCTCTTGGCTGACTGCCTGACACTGTCTTACGGGTGCAGTTCCCATGACACAGGAGGCCTCTGAGACCTCCACTTGATCCATGGAATATCTGCACGTCCTTGTCATGTAAAACATTGATGGAGCAGGCTGCCTTGCTGCTGCCATCTCTTGCTTGCTGTTGTGGATTCTTGGAGTATTTCTCGATCAGATTCTGTGCTTGCATAATGTTAAACAAATTCCATAATATACATGTGACGTTCTCTTAAGAATATTTGTTTGCTCTGAGCATGAGCCTCTTGAATTTCTAGGACTCAGCAAGCTTTCATTAGGAGAAAAATGTGAGTCTCCCTTCTTGATAGATACTCGAATGCCTATAAGCAATTTTCTTATAGTCCTTCTCAGTAGGTTTAGAAGGAAAGGGAGAGGAAAAACCAGAACAGTCTCCTTCTATGCCTACAGCTTACCTCTCATTCAATATATTTCAATATCTAGTCATCTGCTTACATGGGCTGGATGAAGATGAAGAGCTGCCTGTTTTTTTTTTGGGGGGGGGAGGATAATGAGTCAGGCCTCTTGTTGCCACCTATTCCTCTCAGCTTTAGCTCCTTATGCAAAATTCTAAGCAGAAGGAGACATTCCATTTAACAGTTTACAATCATACTTCTATAAGAGGGTAGTGATAAAAAGTCTGCAGGAAGGGTCAGTTTCTGTGGAGATGGAATTGTATTTAAGATGATTTGGGATGGAAACAAAATTTTTGGATCAAGGTAATGCTAATATTTGTGTTACAAAATTGAGCTTTCCATACTTTACTAAGAGATATCACATGTCATTAGAGAAATGGACATTAAAACATCAATAAGATTCAACTACATACCAATTAGAATGGCCTAAATGTAGAATACTGAGAATATCAAGTGCCATCAAAGACAGGGAATTAGAGGAACTCTCATTCTTTGTTGTTAGGAATGCAAAATGGTGCAGCCACTTTGAAAGACCTCTTGGCAGTTTCTTATAAAGCTAAACATTCTCTTAATGTCCAGTAGGTGCACTCCTTCATACTTACCCAAAGGAGTTGAAAATTTATGCCCACCAAAAAACATGCGCATTGGTGTTTATAGAAGTATTATTCATTACTGTCAAAGCTTAGAAGAAACCAAGATGTCTTTCAGTAGTGTGAATTGATTTATAAACTATGATACATCCAGACAACAGAATATTATGCAGTGCTCAAAAATGAGCTATCAAGACATGAAAAGACAAGGAAGAAGCTTAAATGCATATGGTTAAGTGACAGAAGCCAGTCTGAAAAGGACACATACCATAAGCTTCCAACTATATATGACATTCTTTAAAAAAAAAAAAAAAAAATAGAGACAGTAAAAAGACTAGTGGTTGGCAGAAGTTAGAGGAGGAAGGCTAAATACGTGGAACACAGAAGATTTTCAGGGAAGTGAACATATTCTGAGAGATACTATAATGATCCCCTAGAAAAGGAAATGGCAACCCACTCCAGTATTATTGCCTGGAAAATTCCATGGACAGAGGAGCCTGGTGGGCTACAATCCATGGGGTTGCAACAAGTCAGAAACAACTGAGCATTATAATAATAGATACATGTCATTACACATTTGTTCAAATTCCAGGAATCTAAACCTGCTCTAAAAATAGACTTAATGAAAAAAATAAAGTTAAAAATGCAAATGGAAGTGACATGTGGAGCTTTAAGAACCAGTGCATAACATATAATGTCCTCTCTCTCTGCTATAATAACTGAAGTGTTCCAGAGTGCCTTCTTATCCTAGTGCTATAGAGTGAATGTCTGTATACTTCAAACATTCATATTTTGAAACCTAATCCCCAATGTGATATTTGGAGGTGGGTTTCTAAGGTGGTGATGGGGTCATGAAGGTATAGCCTTCATGAATGAGATTAGTTCAGTTCAGTTCAGTCGCTCAGTAGTGTCTGACTCTTCAGGACCCCATGAATCGCAGCACGCAAGGCCTCCCTGTCCATCACCAACTCCCAGAGTTTACCCAGACTCATGTCCATTGAGTTGGTGATGCCATCCAGCCATCTCATCCTCTGTCATCCCCTTCTTCTCCTGCCCTCAATGAGTCAACTCTTTGCATGAGGTGGCCAAAGTACTGGAGTTTCAGCTTTAGCATCATTCCTTCCAATTAACACCCAGGACTGATCTCCTTCAGAATGGACTGGTTGGATCTCCTTGCAGTTCAAGGGACTCTCAAGAGTCTTCTCCAACACCACAGTTCAAAAGCATCAATTCGTTGGCACTCAGCTTTCTCCACAGTCCAACTAGCACATCCATACGTGACCACTGGAAAAACTATAGCCTTGACTAAACAGACCTTAGTCGGCAAAGTAATGGCTCTGCTTTTGAATTTGCTATCTAGATTGGTCATAATTTTTCTTCCAAGGAGTAAGCATCTTTTAATTTCATGGCTGCAATCACCATCTGCAGTGATTTTGGAGCCCAAAAAAATAAAGTCTGACACTGTTTCCCCATCTATTTCCCATGAAGTGATGGGACCAGATGCCATGATCTTCGTTTTCTGAGTGTTGAGCTTTAAGCCAACTTTTCCACTCCCCTCTTTCACTTTCATCAAGAGGCTTTTTAGTTCCTCTTCACTTTCTGCCATAAGGGTGGTGTCATCTGCATATCTGAGGTTATTGAGATTTCTCCCAGCAATCTTGATTCCAGCTTGTGCTTCTTCCAGCCCAGAGTTTCTCATGATGTACTCCTCAATGAGTCAACTCTTTGCATGAGGTGGCCAAAGTACTGGAGTTTCAGCTTTAGCATCATTCCTTCCAATTAACACCCAGGACTGATCTCCTTCAGAATGGACTGGTTGGATCTCCTTGCAGTTCAAGGGACTCTCAAGAGTCTTCTCCAACACCACAGTTCAAAAGCATCAATTCGTTGGCACTCAGCTTTCTCCACAGTCCAACTAGCACATCCATACGTGACCACTGGAAAAACTATAGCCTTGACTAAACAGACCTTAGTCGGCAAAGTAATGGCTCTGCTTTTGAATTTGCTATCTAGATTGGTCATAATTTTTCTTCCAAGAGTAAGCATCTTTTAATTTCATGGCTGCAATCACCATCTGCAGTGATTTTGGAGCCCAAAAAAATAAAGTCTGACACTGTTTCCCCATCTATTTCCCATGAAGTGATGGGACCAGATGCCATGATCTTCGTTTTCTGAGTGTTGAGCTTTAAGCCAACTTTTCCACTCCCCTCTTTCACTTTCATCAAGAGGCTTTTTAGTTCCTCTTCACTTTCTGCCATAAGGGTGGTGTCATCTGCATATCTGAGGTTATTGAGATTTCTCCCAGCAATCTTGATTCCAGCTTGTGCTTCTTCCAGCCCAGAGTTTCTCATGATGTACTCTGCATAGAAGTGAAATAAGCAGGGTGACAATATACAGCCTTGACGTACTCCTTTTCCTCTTTGGAACCAGTCTGTTGTTCCATGTCCAGTTCTAGCTGTTGCTTCCTGACCTGCATATAGGTTTCTCAAGAAGCAGGTCAGGTGCTCTGGTATTCCCATCTGTTTCGTAATTTTCCACAGTTTATTGTGATCCACACAGTCAAAGGCTTTGGCATAGTCAATAAAGCAGAAATAGATGTTTTTCTGGAACTCTCTTGCTTTTTCCATGATCCAGTGGATGTTGGCAATTTGATCTCTAGTTCTTCTGCCTTTTCTAAAATCAGCTTGAACATCTGGAAGTTCACGGTTCACGTATTGCTGAAGCCTGGCTTGGAGAGTTTTGAGCATTACTTTACTAGTGTGTGAGATGAGTGCAATTGTGTGGTAGTTTGAGCATTCTTTAGCAGCCTTATAAGAGACCCCAGAGAGCTCCCATGCCAAGTTAGGACACAGCAATAAGACACTGGTCTATAAACCAGAAGTCTGGTTCTCACTGGGCATTGAATCTATCAAAATCTTGATCACAGGCTTCTCAGTCTCCAGAACTGGGAAAAGCAAATGTTTGTTGTTTAAGCCACCCAGTCTATGGTGTTTTTGTTACAGCAGACCAAACTCATTTAAACCAGAGTGAAGATCACTTAAACTAGAGTCTCCACCCACCTGTAATTCATCTTCAGCAAGGATAAGAAAACCTCTTGTTTTAAGCTACTGAAATTTGCAGTCGATTTGTCATTGGAGTAACATCTACCTCTCCTTACTGATGTAATGAGTACACAAATATTTTATGCTCTGGTGCCAAGTAGTATAATGTGGCTAAATCCTCCAAATTTCTTAAACTTCTCCACATTATCTCCATCCCTATAGTATAATGTGACTAAATCCTCCAAATTTCTTAAACTTCTCCACATTATCTCCAGCCCTACTCAAAGGAAATAGCTTTCCTATTTTATATCCTATCAACTGTTTAAAATTTAGCTATCAAGTAGTCTCCATTTTCAATTATATTATGATCTTAATCATATTTACCATTATGTTTAATATCAATTTAGGCCATATATGAATGTTTGGTTTACCTTAAGAGAGATATTTTTAAGAAACTAGTTATGGTAAAGAGGGCAGAAGTTGGAGTGCAAGTTCATAGTTATCACACATGATAGGAACAGGGAGCAAGCCTAATAGAAATTAGTATTAGAAGGGGTAACGTTCACCTTTTTTGAGAAAGGATGAAAAACAACAAACAAAAGGAGTCTGAAAAAAAAAAGACACATGTACTGTAGGAAAGTTAGTATTCAGGGAATAACCTCAGTTTAATTAGAAGTAACTTCATCTCTTAAGAGTCTTAGATGGGGACAAAGTATAGTAAAGTGAAAGTGAAGTCGCTCAGTCGTGTCCAACTCTTTGTGACCCGGTGGACTGTAGCCTACCAGGTTTCTCAGTCCATGGGATTTCCCAGGCAAGAGTACTGGAGTGGTTTGCCATTTCCTTCTCCAGGGGATCTTCCCCACCCAGGGTTCAAACCCGGGTCTCCCGCATTGTAGGCAGACGCTTTACCCTCTGAGCCACCAGGGAAGCACAAGTAAAAGGTATCCTTAATTATTACACCAGAGCCTATTGAATATTAAATTGTGTTTAAATCAGTTCCCCTTTAATAGGTAGGATCATCTTCTAAAAGAGAATATAATAATATTGCAAAAGAAGTTCACTTGCCTCCTAAAATTCTGTTTCACTATGGGAGACAGACAATTTTTCAAAAGTAAAGGTAAGTCTCTATGATTAAATGATATTTTTATCAAAAGAATGACATGAGAACCAAGATGTCTTAGTAATCCACCAGGAGTACCTATTTTTAAGCTCAGTGAACTTCAAAGCAACACATATTTCTTGAAAAGCTGCTATGTGTAAATTGTTGTTTCAAAATGTTTTGTCATCATGTAAATACCATGTATTTCCCCACTCACAGATTCAGAGAAACTTTCTGTAGCTAAAAATCTTAAACCTTGCCTTCAATACCATATAATAAAAGAAGCTTTCATGCCTCTCTCTATTCTACTATAGTTGGTCTATGAACAACATGGTGTTTAGGGCTGCCCAATCCCATGATAGCTTAGAATCCACCCTCAGTAGCCGAGATACCTCTGTATGCATGACTCTGCATCTCACATTCCACAAATCACCAATCATATACTACTCTAGCACTTACCACTGAAAAGAAAGATGTGCACATAACTGGACCTGTGATGCTGAAGGGTCAACACAGCAATTTCACAATATGCTTTGATACACTGACCAAAACAAATGTAGCCATCCCAAGCAAATTATTTAATGGATCCTACCTCTATATCTCATGGAGAAGGAAATGGCTACCCACTCCAGTGTTCTTCCCTGGGAAATCCTATGGACAGAAAAGCCTGGAGGGTTACAATCCACGGGGTTGCAAGAGTCAGACATGATTTAGCGAATAAACAACCACTCCCTCTATACATCAACTGCTGCTGTCCTTCACTTCACCTCACCTGGGAAAACCATCTTATTTATTTTTCCTCCACTAATCCTTCTCCCTAACATACTTAAAAGCCATGTTCCAAACATGTGTCTACTGGGATATCTTGCTAAATTAACTCCAAGCCAATTCTAGCCACTGTTTTATTCTAGATTGCATCATTACCTACAAAATAAACCAGTTTCATTGCTACAAGAAAACATGTATAGGTGAAGAAACTAAAGTCAAGAGATGTGCAGAGGTTTGCCCAAGACCAAAGTTATTTAGGAGAAAGTCAGGGTTAAAAACTAGGTTCCCTGGTTCTCCATTTGTTTCCAAACTACCTATGCTGTAATTTTGTACTCTTGATTGATTGTAGGCTTGGTGTTTGGGAGCAAATGTGTTAACATACACTTCCTAATAAATGATATTTTTTACTATTATTTTAAAAACTTCATCTAAAACTACTACATTCTATGTGAGAAGAAAGACTATACTTTAGTTGATTTATAAAGTATAGTCTTTCTTCTCACATAGAATGTAGTAGTTTTAGATGAAGTTTTTAAAATAATAGTAATTAGGAAGTGTATGTTAACACATTTGCTCCCAAACTATCCAATGAACTATGTGTTATTATAATTATTATTTATATTATTTTACATATGAAAATTTTGAGGTAGAGGGTATCACACAGTAGCTAACCTGAGATTCAAGCCCAGGTAATCAAGCTCCAAAGCCTATACTTATAACCATACTGCTCTAGAGGGATATTTTGTACCCAAATAAACAAGGCTATCTATCTATCTGTCGGCTGTCTCCAAATTAGGGTAGACTCTTTCAGGGCAGTCAACATGGAATATCACACATTTTTGCCAAAGGTGCTGATATTTTCCCAGAATATTTTCAGATTTAAGCTTCTCAAATTGACATGAGAATATCAGCTATGCTCTTGTGAATACTCTCAACAAGAGCAAACTCTTCCTGCATAGACTATTTCTGTTTGGGAACTAGTCAAAAGTCAGTCACAGTGGGGCTAACAAGTGAGATGGCTAATTAAATTTCATAAATCCTTGCTAAGTAGAAGATGTACTAGGAATATAGAATAATAATACTATTTTTGAAGGAGTGATTCATATGCTTTCATACAAAGACAAGAGTTCCAGAAACATCTTGAGTAAAGTTGGCATTCCATAAATGCCTAAACAGACACTACCATAAGCACATTTTTCTCAGCATTTTCTGCCTCTCTTCCAGCAACATTCCCTAATTTCTTTGGAGACATTACACTTTACGTGATCTTAGTGATTCTCTTTGCTGGAATCCAACAATGAGCATTTGACCCAGCATTAAGTGAGGGGAGCACCCATTCAATGGTCATGTATTTGTTTCAAAGGTGAACACACGGATGAAGCTTGGTCTACTTGGAGTCAGTTTCAGTACTCTGGCAACTGACTCCATGGGCGTGAGTCTGGGTGAACTCCAGGAGTTGGTGATGGACAGGGAGGCCTGGCATGCTGCAATTCATAGGGTCGCAAAGAGTCGGACAGGACTGAGCGACTGAACTGAACTGAACTAAACTGATTCTGAACCTGGAATTGTGAGGCAGGAAGATTGTGGCTGGAGAGCCAGCTTGCTCACAGAATGGAACCTGAATATGAAACCAAAACACAGAGAAGCAGGGTCCTTAGTCTAGGTACTTAGTGACTATAGTATTTATATGCACACTATGGATTTAGTATAAGACTTAACAATGGACTTCTGGAAAATTTTTAGACCAAAGCATTCTGGTTTTATTTGAATGACTGAAAACATCTGACTTACATAAGTTTAATCTCAGAGCCATGCCCAGTTAGCATCATCTTTATTCTAAGAGGGTGAGACTGGGGGGTGGAAAAAGAGAGGAAAACATCTTATTCATAAACATTTTATAAATTATACACTTAATAAATTAATCTGATATACAAGGATACAAGACCAATGAATTTTTAAAATTATCTTTAAATTTAAAAGTGAGAGTTATCTCTCTGGATCATCCCCATGCACCAGCCTCAAGCATCCTGTATCCTGCATCGAACATAGACTGGCGATTTGTTTCTTACATGATAGTATACATGTTTCAGTGCCATTCTCCCAAATCATCCCACCCTCTCCCTTTCCCACAGAGTCCAAAAATCTGTTCTATACATCTGTGTCTCTTTTGCTATCTCGCATACAGGGTTATCATTACCATGTTTCTAAATTCCATATATATATATATATATATATATATGTTAGTATGCTGTATTGGTGTTTTTCTTTCTGGCTTACTTCACTCTGTATAATCGGCTCCAGTTTCATCCATCTCATTAGAACTGATTCAAGTTTATTCTTTTTAATGGCTGAGTAATACTCCATTGTATATATGTACCACAGCTTTCTTATCCATTCATCTGCTGATGGACATCTAGGTTGTTTCCATGTCCTGGCTATTATAAACAGTGTTGCGATGATATGGGGTGGGAGGTGGGAGGGGGTTCAGGATTGGGAACTCATGCACACCCGTGATGGATTCATGTCAATGTATGGCAAAACCAATACAGTAATGTAAAGTAAAATAAAGTAAAAATAAAATTTAAAAAAAAGTGAGAGTTATAAGTAAAATACTCAAATACCACTAAATCATTGATTTTGAAGGTCAGTTTATATGGAGAATATGACAAGGTTAAACATTTTAATCTGATTTTATGGCTATGATTTGAAAGACTGTCATGACTGAGGCTGAATCTTTGTATCTTATAAGACAAAATTACATACAACCAGTCATTCTAAAGTGAAACAAATATAAATCAAATAAAATAATATATAATAATCTAATATAATTATATTATATGAACTATAATATATAGTCAAAATAGCCAATATCTCTTTAATACTAGGTATATCATCCAATTGCTGCCCCCAAAACACCAAATTTATTTAAATATACTGTTGCTTCTTATTCAAATTTTGTAGATTTCTTCACCACCACCTCTAGTGATGAAAATTGCACTGCCCTGTGATATTTAAGCTTCTGAAACTTCAGTACTTTGGCCACCTCATGCAGAGTTGACTCATTGGAAAAGACTCTGATGCTGGGAGGGATTGGGGGCAGGAGGAGAAGGCAACGACCGAGGATGAGATGGCTGGATGGCATCACTGACTCGACGGATGTGAGTCTGAGTGAACTCCGGGAGTTGGTGATGGACAGGGAGGCCTGGCGTGCTGCAATTCATGGGGTCGCAAAGAGTCGGACTTGACTGAGCGACTGAACTGAACTGAAATTTACTATTCACATTCACTTGAGTTACATGAACAGTTTTTTCTTGAATTTTGTTTCTAATCCTTTAGAAAAACTGTGTTCAAGACAGTAGTTTTCAAATAGAAAAACAATTTGAACAAGGAACAAATTTATTTATTATGAACAGCTTCAAATTATATATATATACATATACACGTCAAGGCATAAAGGTGTGTGTATATATATGTGAAAGTGAAAGTGTTAGTAGTGTTCAACTCCTTGTGACCTTTGACTGAGCGACTGAACTGAACTGAAATTTACTATTCACATTCACTTGAGTTACATGAACAGTTTTTTCTTGAATTTTGTTTCTAATCCTTTAGAAAAACTGTGTTCAAGACAGTAGTTTTCAAATAGAAAAACAATTTGAACAAGGAACAAATTTATTTATTATGAACAGCTTCAAATTATATATATATACATATACACGTCAAGGCATAAAGGTGTGTGTATATATATGTGAAAGTGAAAGTGTTAGTAGTGTTCAACTCCTTGTGACCCCATGAACTATAGCCAGCTCAGGCTCCTCTGTTCAAGGGATTCTCCAGGCAAGAGTATTGGAGTGGGTAACTATTCCCTTCTCTACAGGATCTTCTTCCTCACCCAGAGACAAATCCAGATCTCCCACATTGCAAGTGTATATATACGTGTGTGTGTGTGGGGGGGTATATGTGTGTATGTGTGCATATCTTTGTGTGCGATATATATGTGTGTGTGTGTGTGTGTGTACATATATGTATGTGTGTGTATGTATATGTATGTGTGTGTGTATATATGTGTGTGTGTGTATAGGCTTGACAGGTGGCACTAGTGATAAAGAACCCACCTGCTAATGCAGTGGACATAAGAGACACAGATTCAGTCTCAGCGTTGGGAAGGTCCCCTGGAGGAGGATATGGCAACCCACTCCAATATGCTTGCCTAGAGAATCTCATGGATAGAGGAGCCTGGCGGGCTATAGTCCATGGGATTGCAGAGTCGGACATGACTCAAGTGACCGAGTGTATATACACACACACACACACACAAACACACACACAAACACACAGCAGTGACTAGGGCTCCTAGCAAAAAGACCCAACAGATAAGCTTTTCTCTACAAAATATCATTTTCCCTTCCTTTAGATCTCATATTTTTTTTCTAGTTAAAAAACATACGACAATATTAAGTGAAACTCCCATATATCATACCGGGGGACAAAGTTTCCAAAGACACACATTTCTAGGGTTGGCAAAGATAGCAATAAAAATAAAACCATAGAGACAGCTGGTAAATATATATTTTGGTAACAACAAGAATATTGGAAGAGATACAATTTCAGATATACTGCTTTCAATATCTTAGTTCTCCCTCATTTTGTATGAAATACTATATTACTCACAGTAGAGCAATATTTAGATCTCCTCAATTTTCAAGTATTTAACCACCTTTCTTAACACCTCCCCCATTTTGCAAAGCACAGAACCTATCAGCTTTTTCCCCAGACCCTTCATTTCTGGATTAATCTGTACTCTTGACAGACACAAGCTACTTGGGAGTTTGCAGTAATAGGCACCTGACATCATTTTCATAAGTTTCTTTTTACACTACCTTTTAATTAACAGGATGGAGAATGAATAAGCCTGTCGTATGTTTCAACAAAATAAAAAGGAATATATTATAAGCCCACAAAAGTACATTGATTATGTCTACAAAGATATATAATTAAAAAGTATAAATCAAGGACTGCTATTTTACACTTGATTTCAGTTATTTTGAACACTTATGGTCTAGAAGCGCTCATTGTTAAGGATATGATTTTATGTGTTTAGAGTAAATCTGCTGTAAGCAATTTTATAGTTTAATGAAAATAATTATAGTTTGAGTAAGTAGTATGAAGTGTATCTGATGCTACTTCCCCAAAATAAGCTGATATAAATTATCATGATTTATTATGGTTATTCTTCTGGCTATGTTTGGAGTGGATTCTAGAAAGTAATGATGATTCTAAAATTGCAACCAAAAAAAAAAAAAGCATTTCAGCTATTTTTCCTCAGAACTTATCTTTAATTTCTCTATAAAATTGAAATAATTTCCACTGTGGTACAGTATGTGCTATTGTGAAGATGGCATTATTGTGCTGTCAGTTTGACAGCTTACTTTCATTTGCACCATTTGGTAAAAGAATATCTTTTAAATCTTTCTAATATATCATATGCCAGTGGAGCTACTTGTTCTTCATTTTTCAGCCTATCAAGTAGCAGTGCTATGCTCTAATACAAAGCCATGTATACCCCTATTTAAACTCTTTATCGTTGCTCCAACTGCACGGTTATTCTCAGGTATTTTTTTTACCTTATCAAAAGTCAGAATAATAGATACTTTTCTTTTTGAAATTGAAAGAGTTTTCAGGCCTACCCACAATTTATAGATACCCTAGTCCAACCAAATGCTCCTTGGAAGGATTAAAAAAATTTTGATAGGATGTAGTCATTCCCTGAGCTACTAGATGATTGAAAACAAGGCTCAAAGAACTCTACAAGGCTCAAAGATTCTCTACAGAGTAAAGAATCTGATTAGAAAAATCATGGCTCATTTCCAAACTTCCAAGCTCTTCATTCCACTAATCCCATCAACTAGTTCTTCCAACAGACATTTACTGAGCCAGCCAGATGTGTGACTCTGAACTAAACACTGACCAAAGGCTATATAGTAGATGAACTATTAGGCTGGCAATGATATCAGAACATTAAAAGTGCAACAACCAAGCAATGCATAAGTTTCTTCTGGGACAAAGGAAAGACATCTGATGCACTATAGGAAGATTAACTTCCTAGTCTGTACCTAAACAGGCTCAAAATGTCCACTTTTTACTGGTAAGTAGAAAGATATTTTCAGATAACAAAACTTGCAGTATCGCTCCTTCTCATTAGCACTTGGAGCATCTTTTGCCCTTTGAATTTCGATGTTAAAGCAATGTCAGTCTATATTGCCTTAATGTTATGGAAATATTATGGGTCTTTTAGAGAACTTTCCCCTATTTTTTCCTAAATTTGACTCCAGAGTTTCTCAAGGGTTTAAATTGCTGCTCCTCAATAGTTATCTGAAACATTTTATTAAAGAATCAACCTGAATATTCATTGGAAGTACTAATGGTGAAGTTCCAATACTTTGGTCACCTAATGTGCAAAGAAAAAGACCCTGATTCTGGGAAAGATCAAAAGCAAGAACAGGGCAGCAGAGGATGAGATGGTTGGATAGCATCACTAATTCACTGGACATGATCTTGAGCAAATTCCAGAAGACAGTGGAGTACAGGGAGGCCTGGCATGCTGCAATTCTATGGTCGAAAAGAGACGGACATGATTCAGCAACTGAACAACAACAATTAAAGAAGTCAGTCATTCTTCATCACAGAGGTCTGTCTTGATCAACTGTGATCTCATTCATTGTAAATGCATGAAAATTAGGGGCATGAGTAAATAGAGCCTCTTGAACCCAGTGGCTTAGAAAAAAATTTCTTTAAACAATCTTTATTTTCTTACCACTTGGATTTCATATATAACAGGAAAATGATTTTTTAATGTATGTCTTAAAATGAATACATATCAAAATACTTGCATTTGGGTGGTTATTTTTGTCTGCCACTGATTCTTATTCAGTTCAGTTCAGTCCTCAGTCGGGTCCGACTCTTCGCAACCCCATGAATCGCAGCATGCCAGGCCTCCCTGTCCATCACCAACTCCCAGAGTTCACTCAGACTCACATCCATCGAGTCAGTGATGCCATCCAGCCATCTCATCCTCTGTCGTCCCCTTCTCCTCTTGCCCCCAATCCCTCCCAGCATCAGAGTCTTCTCCAATGAGTCAACTCTTCGCATGAGGTGGCCAAAGTACTGGAGTTTCACCTTTAGCATCATTCCTTCCAAAGAAATCCCAGGGCTGATATCCTTCAGAATGGACTGGTTCTTGTTAGGAGCCACATTTGTCAAATATTGATACTCACTAATTGTGTCAGAATAGGTTTGAAGTTACATAGACCTGACTTCTAATTCAGGTTCCCTTACTTTTACCTGTTATATGATTGCAACTATGTTGTTTAGCCATCTGAGGCTTTGGCTTCCCAATTTGTAAAATGGAGCCAATATTTCTTACCCAAAGGACTGTGGTAAGAATTATATAACAAAATGCCTAGAAATTACTCTGTCATTAACAAGTTGTTCATATTTGATACTATTGGATGCCAGTTACAAACAGGGGATAGGAAACAGTCATTTTCTAGACAAGTAGGTCTATTTAGCTAACTGTATGCCAGGGAGAAAACAACTACTGGTTTTCTTTTATAAAGCCAAAATTTTCTGATTACCAATAGTTTTACCACCATTAGTACCTTGATTCACTACATACAGCTAATGACAATAATATCATTAGAATTATCTGGGAAGCTTTCAAAGAACTCAAATTCCTAGGTCCTATCTTAAAACCATCAAATAAAAATTTTTTGAGGTGAGGCTGAGATATCTAAATTTGAAATTGCTTCCTATGTGATTCTGATGCTCAACAAAGTTTAGGAAACACTGCATTAAATGACCTAAGTCAAGGTTAAGTACAGTAGTGCAAGTAATACCATCTTGTTTAACCTCCTTCTAAGACTTCAGAACAAAAGACTGACCTCCATCTAACTGAAGAGCAATTAACTCCTATCTGTCTTTATTCATCCATATAAAAAAGGGCAGCGAAAGATAACACTGGGTCAGTTAAGCACACTTTTCACAATGTTCTTCTTAATGTGCTATTTTTATGTCAATTTGCCATCATCTAAAACCTTAGAAGCATTTTTCTAAAAAAAAAAAAAAAATCAAAATGTGGAATTTAAACCTACCTTAGTTCATGGGCTTTCCTGGTGGCTCAGACAGTAAAGCAACTGCCTACAATGCGGGGGACCTGGGTTCGATCCCTGGGTAGGGAAGATCCCCTGGAGAAGGAAATGGCAACCCACTCCAGTATTCATGCCTGGAAAATTCCATGGATCAAGGATCCTGGTGGGCTAGAGTCCACAGGTTGCAAAGAGTCAGACACGACTGAGCGACTTCACTTCACTTCACTTAGTTCATGGGTGCTCAGCCTTATTTATGCACTGCACCATTTCTGGAGCTTTTGAAATACTGACACTTGGGACAACCTCCAGATTCTGATTTAATTGGTTTTGGTGTTGTCCAGGTGTTTAAAATGTCCTGGTGATGCTAGGGTGTGGCCCAGGCAAAATCAACACGTTGGAATTAGACTACTCCTCTTGAGGATGACTGACTGCATCTGCATCAGTTCAGTCACTCAGTTGTGCCCAACTCTTTGCGACCCCATGGACTCCAGCACACCTGACCTCCTTGTCCATCACCAACTACCAGAGTTGCTTCAAACTCATGTCCACTGAGTCAGTGATGCCATCCAACCATCTCATCCTCTGTCGTCCCCTTTTCCTCCTGCCTTCAGTGTTTCCCAGCATCCGAGTCTTTTCCAATGAGTCAGTTCTTCACATCACGTGGCCAAAGTACTGGGAGTTTCAGCTTCAGCATCAGTCCTTCCAATGAATATTCAGGACTGATTTCCTTTAGGATGGACTGGTAGGCTCTTCTTGCAGTCCAAGGGACTCTCCAGAATCTTCTCCAACATCACAGTTCAAAAGCATCCACTCTTTGGCTTTTCTGCCTACTTTTCCTCTATCCATGCCTGTGGTTTCCAAACACTATGGTCCTCAGATCCACTGAGAAACTTCACAAACTAGATCCCCAAGTAGCCAAATCAGCAGCTAAGAAAGAGAAACAAGGAAAGTATTTAAAAATTCCACAGGAATTTAAATAATTATTATAATAATTAGTATCCACTAAGAAATTTTGTGCTATACAATATTCTAATCCTTCTGCATATATTAATTAATTTAATCTTCACTAAAGCCAGTGAGTAGAAGGGTTATCATCCTCCTTTTGAAACTGAGTGGGGCTATGGGGCTGTGCCTGTGGGGCTCCTGCTCACGGAGGCTTCCCGTCCCCCATTGCTTGTAGGCAAGACTTCAGCCTTCATGACCTTTCCCAAGTTCCAAGACTTCCCAGTTGGCACTAGTGGTAAAGAACCCACCTGCTAATACAGGAGATGTAAAAGGTTTGATTCCTGGGTGGTGAAGACCGCCCCCTCCCCCCTCTTCCTGGGAGGAGGGCATGGCAACCCACTCCAGTATTCTTGCCTGGAGAACCCTATGGACAGAGGAGCCTGGTGGGCTACAGTCCTTAGCGGGAGCAGCAAGAAATCACCTGAGGGAAGATTTAAGGAGCCAGAGAAGCTCATCAAGAGGAAGAGACTTGAGAGGAGATTAGGGAGTGGGAGCCCTGCTCCCACCCTAATCTTGTCAGAGACCCCATCTTTGATTCACTGTTGTAAAAAATCCTATCAGGTTCTCTGGAGTTGGGACACAGTTTTTTTGAGGCAGAAGCCTGTGTCTCCTTTTGCCTAGAAAAGCAATAAAGCTATCCTTTTCTACCTCACCTCAAACTCTGTGTCTGGGATTTGATTCAGCACCAGTGTGCAGAGAGGCCAACCTTTCAGTTAGGCCTTCATAGTGAAAAAGAACTGTGGAACAGAGAAGGTAAGTAACTCATCTTACAGCACACAGACAGTAAGAGGCAGATCCACGGTTTGAACCCAAGCCATGGTATATCAGAGGCATGTTATTTTTCTATAGCAACCTTATGTGGTAGATGCACATAATTATCATTTTATTGGGTGAAGAAATCCACATGGAAAACATTTAAAAAGAATTGAAAACCAATATAGATAAATTATAAGCAGAGCTACTAATTATCGTTTTGTCTGTTGTTTAGTTGTTAAGTCATGTCTGACTTTTGTGACCCCATGGATTGTAGCCCACCAGGCTCCACTCCATGGGCTTTTCCAGACAAGAATACTAGAGTGAGTTGTCATTTCTTTCTTTTAGGGATCTTCTTGACCCAGGGATCAAATCTGCATCATCTGAATTGGCAGCTGGATTCTTTACCACTGAGCCACCAGGGAAGCCCAGTACTAATTAACTAAAGTGAAGTGAAGTCGCTCAGTCATGTCCGACTCTTTGCAACCCCATGGACTGCAGCCAACCAGGCTCCTCCGTCCGTGGGATTTTCCAGGCAAGAGTCCTGGAGTGGGGTGCCATTGCCTTAAAGCTAGCCATTAAACACCTGTATCCTCTTAAAAAAAAAAAAAAAAAAAAAGGTGAACTTATTCCAATTCCTTTTTTGAGATTCTAAGGTCTTCTCAGCCATGAAGGCCAATGTTAAGAGTTGGACCTTTTTTTTTTACTGCTCAAGAAGAATTTTTTTTTACTGATTTTGTTTACGAGATGGGTTGTCATTTATACACACAAATAATGACTCTGGCATTGAGCTAGCCACTAGGTATGGTCTTTCAGTCTCTTTGAAAATTTAGTAACACCCAGTTTCAAAAGAACTTGTTCTCTCTCTTTGAATGTATATGTTGGCATATCATGGGCTAGGAGGAAGACCTCTTGGAATAATGGATTAGACACCATAGGTATGTTTTTATTTTCCAATATATAGTGCAGAGTTCAAAGACAGTGAGATTACACATAAAACACTGACCATTTTCCTTGCTTATCTCACTGTTCACTGAACCCAGGGTGGGCGAGGTGTGAGCAGGGAAGCTGGAAGAAAACTCGAAGAACTACAGACATGTTTATCCTCTCCTGGCTGGTGCAGCAGCCACAGACATGCTGTGCTCTCTCATAGCTGACCCGGCAGACACAGCCATATGTGGCCACAAGGGATTTTTCAGGGGGAGCTTATATATGCTTACAGAGCAAAAGTGACCTGAGGCCAAGCAGGTACATCATGACAGGCACGCACAATGCTATAAGGGATCTCAGTTGTTACATAGCCACATATTTACAAAACGGGGCAAGAGCGAGAGGCCATGGGCTGAGGGAGCCTGACCCCCACCATTTTGGCTAATTTGCTCTTTCCTTACACCACTTTAAATCAGTTTTCCTTCCTTAAAACAGGCTGTTGATTACTCAAACCTGAAGCTATTTTACAGAGACCTCATTGTGCATATGCAAGGTAGGATGACCCTGCTGCTGCTGCTAAGTCGCTTCAGTCATCTCTGACTCTGTGTGACCCCATAGACGGCAGCCCACCAGGCTCCCCCATCCCTGGGATTCTCCAGGCAAGAGCACTGGAGTGGGTTGCCATTTCCTTCTCCAATGCACGAACGTGAAAAGTGAAAGTGAAGGCACTCAGTCGTGTCCGACTCTTAGTGACCCCATGGACCCCAGCCTCCAGGCTCCTCCATCTACAGGATTTTCCAGGCAAGAGTACTGGAGTGGGGTGCCATTGCCTTCTCCAAGGATGACCCTAGAACAAGAATTATCAGTCTACAGAACTCAAAGAACAGAAATGTTGCCAGCAGAGCTCTTTACAGAGCAAGTCCTTCAATAAGAAAAACCTGGCTTCCAGGAGCCCAAGTAGCTTGATGATTGATTCAGGAGCAGCCAGTCAGCTTCAGAGTTTGAAATTCTCCTAACCCTTAAATTTCACCCTGAATCCCAGGTAAGAGAGACAGATTTGAGCCCTGGGCTCCTGGGCTCCTGGGCTCCTTGCTAGTGGACCTGGCAATGCTGCTGCTAAGTCACTTCAGTCGTGTCCGACTCTGTGCGACCCCATAGACGGCAGCCCACCAGGCTCCCCCGTCCCTGGGATTCTCCAGGCAAGAACACTGGAGTGGGTTGCCATTTAGGTCTTTTTTTTTTTTTTCTTTCTCTAAAATCAGTGCCTTAGTATTGGCTTCTATGCACCTCAAGCAGTGACCCCTTCCTCAGTAACAGTAGCACTTAAAAATCTTTGTTGATTCAATTATAATAAAAATAAGACTTTGAAGCCAGAAGGCCATGTTTCTTGAGCTTCATCAACCAGCTGACTTAAATGTCCTTTCTGGGCTATTCTGTGCTCTAATTTAAGTAATATGTTTCCTTAGAACATGTATATTTTTTCCCTAACAAATCACTCCTGTATGACCTAAAATTAATATTTATGTCAGGAGGATCATTTTATCTGGAGTCTCTGACTAATCAGATACAATACTGTGTGTGCCATTTTTGATTTTTCAAGTACTCTAATGCTATGTTGTTCAATATGGTATGCACCAGCCACCCAGTTATTGAGCCTTTGACATGTGACTAGCTCAAAATGAAAACATGTTGTAAGAAAAAATGTACATGGAATTTTGTACATTAATATGTTACATCTTTGAGAAAGATATAACATTATTAGTAAGTTTTATCACATCTTGAAATAAAAATGGTATATTTGGTAAATCATCTGATTAAAATTAATTCCACCAGTTTCCTTTTATTCTTTGTATTCTTTTATTCTTAAAATTACATATGAGACTTGCACCTGTGGCTCACATATATCTACTGGAGAACATTTGTCTATAATCTCAATGATCCTTCTGGCAGTTCCTGCATTTTGACTATGCCTCATGTAGTCGGGAGACATTATACAAATTATCTAAATGTCTCCATTCCTCAGTTACTTAACATGTCCAGTCATGCTATTTTCTAGGTTTGCTGTAGGAATGATGTGCTAGGGTGCTTTCCAATTCCCAGTTCAGAAGCTGGTTTCTCCATGATCTTTTCAAACCACCACATTCTCGCTCATCAATCCCAAGTGCTATCACCACTTGGAAGTTTGCAAAGGGTGATGCAGCCATTCTTCTCCGTGACAAAAGGGACAACTCATCCACAATGTACATGCATTTGAAACATTTTAATCCTTCAGTTTTTCTTGCTCACTCTACAGAGGGACCCTTCAAACTTCTTCAAAGTTAAAATTGGATATATGACAGTTTACTCAAATTTCCAGTTACTAAATAACCAGTCATCAGCTGATCCAATCAAAAATGATCAAACCAAATGTGAAATGTGTTGAGGAAGCATATATATTAAACTGAAATCAACCCATCAATCAATTAAGTATCTGTGGAGAAGGCAATAGCACCCTACTCCAGTACTCTTGCCTGGAAAATCCCATGGACAGAGGAGCGTGGTGGGCTGCAGTCCATGGGGTCGCTAAGGGTCGGACACGACTGAGTGACTTCACTTTCACTTTTCACTTTCATGCATTGGAGAAGGAAATGGCAACCCACTCCAGTGTTCTTGCCTGGAAAATCCCAGGGATGGGGGAGCCTGGTGGGCTGCTGTCCATGGGGTCTCACAAAGTCCAACATGACTGAAGCGACTTAGCAGCAGCAGCAGCAGCAGCAGCATCTTTAGGCTATAGGATTTAAAAGAAATAAATAAAAGCAAATTATCACTCTAAAATATTAAACTCAAATTCTAAATAAACTTTCTCCATTGTATAATGTTTCATGTTAAGTTTACTGAAACAAAGATGTCATTACTTTTAATCAAGCAGGGCACTAATTTTAGTATAAAGCCCAGTTAAGTGCCTGACTAAAATAATTTAAATTTATTTGTAATCTTATCCATGTGAAAATTTTCTCTTCACCAGAAGTCTTCTCATGTGTATTACTCAAAGTAAAATTTCATACTTCTGATAAGTGCTGTTACTTATAGCATTTAATATTAAAATCACAATTCTTCATTTTTATAGGTTTTTTCATATCAGTAAGAAAGTTGAAAATTACCAAAAGGACACATATACATGCTAAAGGTTTATTTAGAGAACATTTGAAAAATAGAATCTGTATGTGCATAATCTTTAAATGGGCCTGGGTAAAATACCCATTAAGAGTAAATTTTGTCACTGGTTGCCAGGTGGGAAGTAGGGGCTAATGAGGCAGGGTAGGGGGACTGGGGCTAAAAAAGAGAGTTATCTGGAAGTTTTACTCATGTTTTTAATAAATATTTCTCAGTTGGTAAAGAATCCACCTGCAATGCAGGAGACCCCAGTTTGATTCCTGGGTCAGGAAGATCCGCTGGAAAAGGGTTAGGCTACCTACACCAGTATCCTTGGGCTTCCTTTGTGGCTCAGCTGGTAAAGAATCTGCCTGCAATGCGGGAGACCTGGGTTCAATCCCTGGGTTGGGAAGATTTCCCCTGGAGAAGGGAAAGACTACCCACTCCAGTATTCTGGCCTGGAGAATTCCATGGACTATGGGGTCACAAAGAGTAGGACATGACTGAGCAACTTTCACTTTAAACCAAGGCATTTATGCATGAGGAAATAAAAAGGTAAATGAATACCCCCCTCCTACTCTTCCCTACAAAACAGGTATCAAATCTATTCAAGGCTGTAATATATAATGTTCTCATTTCAGTACTTGGTGTACAATGTGCTCACACGCTTGAGAAATGAGTTAATTGACTGGCATAGCTTTGTTAAATGAAAAGAGTTTTAGCAAACTCAGTCATTTCTATATTTATCAAAGATGGTCTCCAAGTGTTCAGTTGCAAGCAATTATTACAGCAATAATAATTCATGTACTAAAACTGTCTTTAATTCAGAAAGGCAGCAATTTGGACTTTGTTAAAAAGACACCTATGAAGTTTTTAGGAGCTGCAGTTTGATAAATACTTAACAAAAATGTGGTTTGCATATGGCTAAAGAGTAAAGAAAACTCCCTACATAAGACTCTTAGGCAAACATAAATACCTAAAACATCAAATTAACTTATAATATCAATAACGCTACCAGATTGCTGAGCAAAAAAGGATAGAGACAGCAGGAATCTGTCTTTTCATTTTCTATAAGTCCAGGTAAATTGACCTAATTGCTTACTCAACAACTTTTGAATGGCCAATTTATTTTCAAATGTGTATGTGAGGAAATTTTGAGAGCTGTAAAAAACTTCTCTGGTAACTAAAAGATCAAAACCAGTCTTCTTAAATCTCATATGCTGCAGGGCACATATACTTGCTAATTTCACAGATTTGTTAGTATTTAAACAGAAATGATTAACATAGTATTCTAAACCCACAAGTCTAAATGAACAAACAGAAAAATATATCAAGAAGAGCATATGAGAATATGGGAAAGTTCAAGGATCTAGGATAATTAAAGAACAGTTTTCATTTGTTTCATAGTAAAGTAAAACTTTCCTGTATTAAACAACATCATTAAGACCCTTGAAGGCACATCAGGCACATCTGTACTGCCTGGTATCAATCATGAAATCCCTCAGTACGCCAAAGACTCTTCCAGCAGTACTTTCAACTAACTTTCAGAAACTACCAAGTAATGGGACTTTTCTGAAAAGGCTGTCTTCATGTGATTTCCAACTCTGTTTCAATACCAAATAGACCTGAATGCTTATCAAATCTAATCCAAACTGCCAAGCACACTGAATTCTCCCCATCTGTCACTAGGTTATTGGCTCAAGACAATATTAAGAAAAAGAACAGGAACAAAATCAGTTGCGGCGGGGTGGGGGGGATCTTTTCAACTTTCTATCCCTTTTCTTTATTGTCTTTCAAAGAGCAAGTTACATGCTTCCAAATTGGCTTGAAGTTGAATCCCAAGTTTCAAATCAACCAATTTCTCTCAGAAATTAGTTACCACACACAAAAAAATTATTTGAACTGCTTTGTGATACTCACTCATCTCTCTTCTCTTTTGTCCTATCTTGTTTACTCTCCTCCCTTCCTTCTCCTATCCAGTGTCTTTGGTGAAAGAAATGCCGAAAACAAGCATAAGGGAATGTGCAGGAGTGTAACATCTCCACCAATTTAGACTGTTTCACTGCAAGAAAAGACAGAGAATTTGCATACAGTTAAAACAAAGTTTCATAAGAAGTATGCCATTTGTATTTGTAGGGCTTCTTGATTGTTATAATGTTCTTTTATCTCACCTGGTGTCATTAAAATATAGGACACCAGCAATAAAACTAAAAGTAAATATGCACATTTCCTTATCCATGTAGGGAAGCAATAAATCTCCCTCACTGATAGCAGCTGTACTGCAGCTATCATTTGAATAGTGCAGCTGCCACAACAATATCAAATTTTATAGCTAAAAAGCAGTCAAAACTTTAATGTCAAAGTCGAGGTAGATATATATTGCACTATAAATAAGCATCCTCTAATGAAGAAATGAAGCTTGTTTATTTTTTTTTTCCGTGGAATAGCATGTATCTTACCTACTGAAATCTTTCATAATAGAGCTCATTATTCATGAATGTCTGTAATACAAAATTCTGATTTATACTAATTAGGTTGGCTTTCATTGAGACATATGAGAACTTGAAAGTCCCTGGCCTGAGGGCAAATGTTACTTCTTTCTTCAATAGAAAGGTTTTTTTTTGTTTTTTTATTTTTTTCCCTTTCTTTCTTCAAAAATATAAGCAAAATGGATATTTGAAGGGATTCAGTGCTCTTTTCCTTCCATATAGTTTAAACTTGTGGGTTTGACTGGCAGAGGTAAAAGGTAATGCAGTTTGAGGAAAGTCAAATTGGCAAACGTTTAAACCTAAAATTACTAGCTCTACAGTAGGCATATTCAGAGCCATGTGATCTCAATCTAAAGATGGCGTCGTGAAGATTCTCTGGTCTCTTACTCAATGCCTTGTGGGATGTGGTTTTGAACTGGACACTGAGCTGCCAATATAAAAGTTTAGCTCTCCACACAAATTTTGAAGAGGCCAGCTTCCTCTGAGGGGGAGAATAGATTGTGGATAAATAAATAAACCTAAAAAAAAATTTGAGGCATTTTTATATGGAATTTCGAAAAGGCAAAGTTGTTCCTAGTCCACTAGCTGTACAGTTGCTATCAAAGAGGATGATTAAATGATATGGAGAAGAATGTGAGACTCAATAGTTCACCTTTTAGAATGTGTCAAATCTCTATATTAATGAGCAAAAACAGTTAATCTTAGCCAGTCATTAAATTCTGATAAAGGAGCCCTTCACACCTTCAGAAGTCTTGCATTTTACAATTTTTTTGTGTGTGTTTGTTACACTATGCCACTTCAGGTGTCACATGACAATACCAAATGACCTATTTCAATGGCTTCCCTCATCCTCTGTGCCATAATTGATACATTTGGCATAAGAGAAGTAACTTAAAGTAGTGTCCCTCACACTATAGAGTATGAACCTTTTGCCATGGCAATGCTATCTGAAATATAGAAAAACCAGAACCAACACTGCTAAATATGAAGCAGGAAATATAGGACCTATAAGCACCACTGTGAACCTTTAAATGAAGTTCCATTTCTAGGCTTTCATCAACTTGCCAAATGGATTGTGTTACTGTAAGAAAGCCATGCAGAACTAAAAAGTGACATTGATGTATTTCATATATCATATCTCTTTGGCAGTCTGTCCAAAGGTAGCAACTAGAAGCACTTACTGTGTTGGATACATTGCGGTAAGAATAAACTTGATGAAGTGAACTAATTCCAATTTCAATTTGTTACTGGTCCAAAATAGTTCAAAATGTATATTGGAACATTGGGACACTGAACATATGGAACAGTCCATTAAAGAAAAATATTTATTAAGTTCCCACTAAGTCTAGATCCCCCAGTTAATTATAAATATTAGATATTTCTATAGGCGTAAATAACGTTCAGCATTTCCTCAGGTCTTATAAGGCATAGAAAAAGATATTTCCATATGCATGCATAATAAGAGGCTGAATATTTTAAGTACAACATGTTCCTGGTTTGTAAAAAGTGATTAATTGAAGAACACCAGGGCATTTTACTAGAGGATCAAACTCATATTTTCACTAGATTGCCAAAATCACACTGAAAGAGAATGCTACATATCCTCAGTTTGCAGATGGAAAACTGAGGATCATTTCTGCCACTTAAACTGGGAAAGAACTGAAGATGAATGGGTTTTCAATACGTAGAGATGATGAAAGTGATTTTAGTCTTAGAAATCAGCATGAATGGAGGCCCACAGTCATGAAAACACTTGGCATATTTGAACAAAAGTGAATGATCCTGTGTCCTGGAACACAGAAAATGTGTGCACAGTAGCTGTAGAGTCACATAAGTACAGCAGAGGAGAAAAGAGAACAAAGATGATAGAGTAGAGTCCCAGGTTACATATAATGTTAGCTATTGATTAACTCATTTAGAAACGGAGCCATCTTCCAGCAAACTCACTCCTAGGTATATGCCCAGAAAAGACAAAACTCTAATTTGAAAAGATGCATGCACTCCAGTGTTCATAGTGGCTTTGATTACAGTAGCCAAGACATGGAAGCAACTAAATGCCCTTCAATGGATAAAGTTGATGTGGTACACATATACAGTGGAATATTACACAACCATAAGAAAGAATGAAATAACGCCATTTGCAGCAACATGGATGGACCTAGAGAATATCTTACCAAGTAAAGTAAGTTCAGTTCAGTTCAGTCGCTCACTCATGTCCGACTCTGCGACCCTGTGAATCACAGCATGCCAGGCCTCCCTATCCATTACCAGCTCCTGGAGTTTACCCAAACTCATGTCCATTGATCGGCAATGCCATCCAGCCATCTCATCCTCCGTTGTCCCCTTCTCCTCCTGCTCCCAATCCCTCCCAGCATCAGGATCTTTTCCAATGAGTCAACTCTCCGCATGAGGTGGCCAAAGTACTGGAGTTTCAGCTTCAGCATCAGTCCTTCCAATGAACACCCAGGACTGATCTCCCTTAGGATGGACTGGTTGGATCTCCTTGCAGTCCAAGGGACTCTCAAGAGTCTTCTCCAAAACCACAGTTCAAAAGCATCACAAATCTCACTCATATATGGAATCAAAACATATGATAAATATGAACTTATTTATAAAACAGAAACAGACCCACAGATATTAAAAACAAAAACAACAAAAAAAACCTTTCAATTACCAAAGGGGAAAGAGGAGGGAGGGATAAATTAGGATCTTAGGATGGACAGATATATGCTACTATATATAAAGTAGATAAATGAGGACCTATTTTATATAGCACAGGGAACTTTAATCAATATCTTATAATAACCCATAATGGAAAAGGAAAAACAAAAATATGTATATATTAGGAATATATTGTGTATCTGAATTTCTTTGCTGTGCACCTGAAACTAACACAACATTGTAAATCAAATATACTTTAATTTTTTTTAATTTTTAAAAAATAAATGGAGTTATGGTCTAAATGGAAAATAAGTATAATTGTAGGGGTGGAGGGAAGCAATCAGTTCAGCTACTATGACATACCATAAAGTGGGTTGTTTAAGCAACAAGCATTTATTTCTCACAGTATGGAAGCTGGAAGTATAAGACCAGAGTGACAACACAATCAGGTTCTGGTGAATGCCCTCTTCCTGATTTGTAAGTGATTGCCTTCTCACTATGTCTTCACATGATGGAGACATCATCTCACTCATGTCTCTCCTTATAAGGCCACTAATCCCAGTCATTAGGGCTCCACCCTCATGACCTAATTAACTCTCAAAGGCCCCACCTCCTAATGTCATCACACTGGGGACTGGGATTTCAATAAATGATTCTAGGGGGATTAAACATTTGGTCTATTGCAGGGAAGAAGTAAAAATGAGGCATTTGGACCTGTAACTTGATAATTACAAAATATATCTCTCCCCCCGCCCCCAGCCCCCATCTGTTTCTGAGATCTATTTGTACTTCTGCATATAAATTGCTAGGTACAACTGTATTTTCTATGAAATGAACCATTTGAATGAGAAATCCTAATATATGCATTAATGTGTGCATATGTTATATATATTATTCTGTTATCTTAGGAGATATCTTAGGGTTAGGAGGGTGTCATTTTGGAACAAGAGCATACTGTCCCACAAAGATTAAACACAAAAATGAATGACTATGAGTGTCTCTGTGCCATCCTAAGATAATAAGCATCTTTGAAGGGATATTCATTTTTTCAGGCCCAAAGTCACCATTTGCTGCTAAGGGACAATCATATTCCTACTTATCCCCAGGATACCTTGGATAATCTGACTCATTATGTAAAAATATTGTTGAAAGCTTTAGATAGAAAGGAGTCATAAACAACAAATTTATGAGAGGAGCTCTCTGCAACCTCATAAACAAGAAAGTTTCTGGGTCCTGAAAGAGATTTTTCTCTTTGTATTTTTATAATTAAATAGTTAGTGTGGTCACAGCTTTATAATAAGACTGATCTTCCATGGACTGAAAATGCTTATCCATAATCAGAGGGTCTCAGAGAGACTTGATGGAGATAAGCATGATGTATGTAAGAAAATTTCTATGTTGTGAGGATAGAGAGTGGGGAGCCATTTCTAACCTCTAGTAAATCATCTAATTCAAGTTTTTAAAAATTCTGGACCATTGTCAGAGAGCCTGATGTGATAAATCTTTTCATTCCTCAATTTACTTTTATGAGAAATGCCATAGCATGGCTGCAAATATATCCAATAACTATTGTCAGATAATGACAAATCTCTGATACCTTTCGTCACATTATAGTCCATGTTGCTAGTTTCATATTTACAAGCAAATGGTTACCTCAAAATATGAAACCCTGGCATTTAGAGAAATGAGAAATTACTCACTTCTCTGGAATTCTGCATGACAAATTAGTACTATGCTTTAACTCTAATAAATGTAGCTATAACTGAGTTTTCATAAACATTCTTGAGATGTTCTTCTAGAGTAGCTTTATTTTGGCACCCTACTTTTCCTGCTTAAACAAATGAAAAGGTTGGCTGATATTGTCAAAATACAGCACTTCTGGTGAACCAAGAGCCATTTATTAAAATAATGTATTGATGCGGTGTCATAAAACATAAAATCACATTTCTGCAGGAAAAACCTATTACCCTAAGCCAAGATTATTTTATTTTAAAAGAAAAATTATTGCAGTTGTGGATTCTGAAAGTAATATGATGTGGTTCAGACCCTGGCCTTTTAGAGGCTAACCAGGGGCTTTTAATGCACAGTGATATGTTATGTAAAAGAGATATTTGTGTAATTAACAAGTCTTCTTGTCTTCACAGAAATGCATTAACTGGAAGTAGACTCTGGATATCCTATGACTCCTCGGAATGAGTAACTTAAGAACACAAATATGATTTATCCCAGTTGTGGAAAGGCTTTAGACTAACACATAGGCAAATGTGACAACTAACACGCGCACACACACACACACACACACACACCCCTCCTGGAAGGTCAGGGCTCTCCAGAGCTGACCATTTTCCTGACATCATCTTAATCTTGTCCTTTGTCACAGCGCTGCACTTTTTGCTCTAAAGGTTTCAGCACTAAAAAGTGGGGAGGTGAAGCCACAGTTCAATTCAATTTATTTTTATATTGCTTCTCATACAAAGTCTCTCAAAACACTTTACAGTAAGAGATAAAATAATCATATAACACTTGCCCACATTCGAAACAGCAGCATTCACCCAGACAGCAAGGGGGTAAAGCCATGCACAGTCATGGGTCAAAGTCCCTGGTGAAGCACCCCTCATTTAGAAGCCATATAAAAGAATATTTCAGCAGTGACGTGGCCATAGACCATTACTCTCCAAGCCTTGCTTTCTTAAGGGACAAGTAAGAGGCTCATTTTTCTATTCAATTAAAGCATTATCTTTCCTTAACCTGTGGGATCTCAACTGGTGACCAGTTTCCTCTCACATGCAAAACTAAAGAGCTAAAGCACAGGAACATATTTTCCTCCTATTGTTGCCAATTACTTTAATCACATATGATTTATGGCTTCCGGGAAAGCAGTTATTCTAGGGCACCTCTTTTCGTTGTCTGTGTTCCATATTTTGGCCACAGAGGTAAAAAAGAAAGGCGGGTGGAAAAACAAAAATGAGCAGGCTTTCATTTAGTCAACCTCCAGTACAGAAAAAAAGGAATGCTTACACTTGAAACTTGAAAACTAGGAATGAATCAATGGCACTCTGGGGCAGGAAGATGGAATAAGGGAGGATGATGGAGAAAAATTTTGCTAGATAAGGCATGCATGTCTGCTAAACCCCTTCAGTCATGTCTGACTCTTTGCAATCCCATGGACTGTAACCCACCAGGCTCCTCTGTCCATGGAATTCTCCAGGCAAGAATACTGGAGTGGGTTGCCTTGCCCTTCTCCAGATGATCTTTCTGAGCCAGGGATTGAACCTGTGTCTCTTATGTCTTGGCAGGCAGGTTCTTTACCACTAGCAACACCTGGGAAGCCCAGATAAGGCAGCCAAATTAAATATAACTACCCATTGAAAAATAATTTATTTCACCAAGCCCCAGTGAAAGTGATTCTCAAACAAGAAGCCTCTCCTCCGCCCCTTACTCCATCTCCATCACATACTTTTTCAAGTATCGAGACAAAATACTATCAAAAACAGATTCTTTTTCAAAAAGTAAAAAATTTCAAAGAAGTCTCTAGCTTCAGGAGAATTCTCAGCATTCATTCATATCAGTAAATAATCCAAAATGTATTTGTTTAGGAAGCATGCTTCTAGTAGGATATGAGCCTTTTGTATCCTTTACATCTTTAAGAGAGTCACATCTTTATAATACATAATAACAAAACAGAATATATTGTAACTCATTTCTTGACCTTTTAATATTTCTGTCACTGATGTCAGAGTTGAGAACTACTCTCTATCCTGAGGTGATGGATTATTTAATTAACCATTGACCTTTTCCCAACATTTGTTGACAATGAGCACAATCCCATGAAAGCTGCCTGCTTTGGATATTGGTCAATTCTTCATTGTTTATCAATAGGAGCCTGCCATTTTTCGTAACTTAAATAACCAGAATTACATTTGCCATTTATTTGTCCAAACCTATTTTCAAATGAATTCATGTCTGTTTCCTTTTGACTATCTATATTAGAAAAGAAGAATATGTTTACTATAACTTTTTGAAACAAATTCTGTCAGTAAGTACATCTGATAGACTTTAATTGAATTAACCTATAGAAAAATCATGTTTTCTAGTTATGGATATTTTGACAAAAGTAGCAGTAATTATTTTTCATGATATATGCCTCTCTAGGTTCCCAGTTGAATCCAACTCTTTCTAGGGAATAAGATCCTCTGGGAAAGTGAAGCAGATCCTTCAAATAGTTATTTGTAAACTCCATTCATTAGTAAGCAGAATGTTCCTGCATTTTTCCAAGGGCTATTTTCTCATAGAAGGTAATAAAATATTGTGGAATAGTCTAGCTAATTAAATAGTAAAGTTAGAATTTTTAGTTTGAAAGATTGGCTTATTTTAATATGCACAGCAAATAGCATCTTCATGACCCTCTTCCAACAGCTCCACATTGACCCACTTTCTTCTAGACAGGCTTCTTATTTGGAAGCCATGGTGAGGGGGGCTAAGAGTATTTCAAGCCCTGAGTTTTCATAGAGAATGTTTCATTTCTGCAGACACCTCTGCTCCCAGGATCAACTAATATGGTACTTCAGAAAGGGAAATTTTTCAGAGATTTTTGAATTGGCCTCCTTTCTCTGTTGGTGTTACTATATGTACTTCTCTCAACATATTCAGACTTCCCTGGTATGGCTCAGACAGTAAAGAATCCTCCTGCAATGCAAGAGACTTGGGTTCTATCCTTAGGTTGGGAAGATCCCCTGGGAAAGGGAATGGCAAACACTCCAGTATTCTTGCCTGGAGAATCCCATGGACAGAGGAGCCTGGCAGTCTGTAGTCCAAGGGGTCTCAAAGAGTCACGTGACTGAGTGATTAAGCACATCTCTCAAGGATTTATTTTTGAGTTCTGAAAGCTTGATTGAGGCTATATCACAGTGTAAAAGGGTAGGATCCAGACAGTCCAGGATCCTAGTTTTTATCCTTCCTGGATGATGCTGTGTACATTTATTTTCTTGGTTCCTCCATTTCCTCATCTAGGAAATGGGAATATAAACAGCCACCTCTCCTACTTACTGTGAAATGGAATGAGATAATATATGCAAAGCTCCTTGCAAAGAGTAAAAGTCCAATAAAACAAAGCTGTTCTAATGTAATACTGAATTTTCCAGTTTATCATGTGGACACGGCCATTATCTCTGCAGAGTAGAATAACAATATATTAGAGATGTTTTAGCAACAGCTCAAGTCCATTTCCATCTCCCTGGAGTCTACAGTGTTTAAAGACTTGACATTATGGAAGTATATTGTCTTCATTAATTTATGTTAATTTTTAATGTTAGTGTGGTATTATGGTATAATATATACAAAAGCCTGTGTGTGTGTGTGTGTGTGTGTGTGTATACTTATGCACACAGCTGCACATTGCATACACACAGATACTTCAGGGAAAAAGAGTTTTGACCCTAAGAAAGCAGATTTTCATTAAAGCCTAAACCGGGACAGAGCACAAAGCATTAATTACAATAGGGGTCTTTTTTTTTTTTTTCTTGACAAGGAAACAAAATTCTTAAAATGAAGCTGCTTTGAAATTAGCAAAAAAAAAAAAGTATATTTATATTTATTTTGAAATTAAAAGATAGAGCTTTACAATTATGTACAGTGAAATAGTACATGCAAGCTACATTTCTAATATTCTCTTATAGATCTGTTAACCACATTATTTTCTCTTTCATCTATCAATTTCCCTTCAAAGCCAAAGAGCTTATCTCCTCTTAGAACAGAACCACATGGGCATATCATCAGTATCTAGATGGTTAAGTTGTACATTTGATACATGGGTGACATTAATGTAATATTATGATGGGTATCTATTAGCACATACATCACCGAAACATAGACTCTCTAACGTCTTTGATAGTGGCTGCCCTTTCCATGTCAGTGTCAATCCACACCAGAATCACAAGTATGAACAAACGTGACAGGAGAGGCTGTACCAATTATAGATGAAGGGATACTGTCTACTCCCACCATTTGATGTGATTTATTTGGCAGTCCTTCTGCATTTGCAGGCAGCAGGTTGTAGCTGTTTATGAAGTGACAAATGGTACTCAATGACATTGAATGACTTCTCTAATCAATTTAGCTTGTCTAAAAAATGGTCATGAATCGTAGTGCTCGTCGAATGTCAATAAGTACAGAAAACTTTCAACTTTCTGCGCTAAAAACATATTCCAAGTATACACCCAAAGAGTGAAAGAAAGAAATAATAAAATTAGTTCATTTAAATAATTGTCTTTCAAAGGAGCTAAAAAAAAATGCCATGTTTTATAAGGTTTTTCTTAAGGATTTTTTCCCTTAAGTATTACTTTTTATTGATTTGAGAGAGATGCATTTTTTTTTCTTGGTCAGTTTTATTTGGCAGAAGGGGTAGTATATAATTATCTACACAAATTCTCTGGTGGAAAGAGAAAATAATTTAACTAAGATTGTCAGTGAAATAATTGAGGCGGCTATTATATAAAAAGCCTTTGGGCTTATGATTCCAAATATTGACTAAAGTTTTCAATTACTATTTAACCTATTTAAACAAAACTATTTCATTCTAAGTGATTTTATTGATGAATTTAGTTTAATTAATTATTTTTAAAAAAATTATCCACTATGCACAGGTTTGGTCACATAAACAGAAGTCATTTCCCTGACAAACTGCAGAAATGTATACTGTTTTAAACTTACATGAGTTTAAAATAATACTTTTGTCTCACACACAAAACTAGTATAATGGAATAAAGTCATAGGCTAGGCTAACCTTACAGAAGTGTATTAGGTATTTGTTTCAATTTAATTAGATGTAGATAGTCTATTACATACTTAATTCAAATCACTACTGCAATAAGCCAGGAATGATTTTTTCCTATCTCTGTATTATTCAAATTTATTAAACAATATCTCACATTTGTTTGACACCATGTCAAACTCAGGACTCCTAAAGCACGGCTGCAGCTTTGGAACTGTTATGCTTTCTCGGACTTTAATCATTTTTGGCAAGGCTCCATTTCCTGTCAGAAAGTGAAACAGCTTTGGAATGTCATTTTCACGAAAGAAAACAGAGAGAATCCAAGAGGAAGTTCTCCTCCACTCCAGGTCCCATAAGATACTCCAACATGCTCACAGGAGGGCTGGAATACATCAAACATTAGCAGAGGGAAAAGGACACAATTTTCCCACATTAAAATACATGGATAAAGTTGAACTTCTGCTAAAAATAGTTCCCATGACTAATCCTATTAAGTTTTAAAAATTGTTGGGCAGTATCTTCCTTGAAGCAGAATTACTCTCTGCCATCATACTGTGTTGCTGCCCACCCACTTCCTGCAAAGCCAGAAGCCCCTCAATGATAAATCCTCATCTTTCCCTTTGTAATGACATTAGGAGAAAAGAGAGCGAGAAAAAGATTTGATAGTACCTTTTATTCTGGTCTCAAATATCAAATAAACCAAAAAAAGATAAACAGATCAAAATTATCTCAGAATACCAAAAATTCTGAAGAGCAGTAAGCTGTCCCTATACATCTGCAGTGTTTTCCTACTCACTCAATGTCTCCAGGGAGCAATGAGATTGAAGAAAGTAAATTAAGATGACTGAGCTGTGTCACTTTAAAGCCTAGACAATGTTGGATGCAAAAATTGAGTAACAAATGAAAAAAGTCTACACTATTTTAGAAATGGAAGCACCTGATTTTTGCCTCATGTGACAACCACATGGCCTGGATAAGGATGAGGAGGGGAGCAAATGGATCACTAAAAATGCTCAACAAAGCTTAAGGATCCTGAACCAAGTACGTGTGTGTCGTCTAAGAGAGGAAGTCATCAGTGCTCCCACCATCTTCAGCTCATACTGATAATCAATGTTACTTTAGCCTTTCAGAGGAGGAGACATGGGAATATAAAGTAGTCACTGCAGAAGGAGTCATTAGGTACCATGATATTGGCATATGTTAGCTAAGTGATTAGCAATGGTGAGGTTCAGCTGCAATGAAACCTAAACCCAGCTGATGCCATTAACATGCTGGATCTAATGAACCCCATAGACCACATTAAAGCAGAGAAAGCAAAATGACAATTGGAGAACAGCTTTTAACGAAATCATCAATCCAAAAAAGGAGGGGGTGGGGGGACAATGCTATCTGAGAAACCTTTATAGAACCACTAGACAGTCTCTTACTTAAGCATGTTTTAAAGGACAGGCAGGTAACCCATTCCTAATTATACTGCTGCTGCTAAGTCGCTTCAGTCATGTCTGACTCTGTGCGACCCCATAGACGGCAGCCCACCAGGCTCCCCCGTCCCTGGGATTCTCCAGGCAAGAACACTGGAATGGGTTGCCATTTCCTTCTCCAATGCATGAAAGTGAAAAGTGAAAGTGAAGTCTCTTAGTCGTGTCCGACTCTTCGCGACCCCATGGACTGCAGCCCACCAGGCTCCTCCATCCAAGGGATTTTCCAGGCAAGAGTACTGGAGTAGGGTGTCATTGCCTTCTTTATCCCTAATTATGAGGAGATATTTTAGAAAGTATTTGGGCTTTTCATCTTTCTAGTTTCACCTTAGCATGTAGAAAATTAATTAACCAACTGATTTAGAGTTTTACACTTTTTCACCATACTGTGCAAATGTCTATAAGCTACATTAGTCATAAAGAAAAGATCCTTTTTTATAGGTTCTAAATCAAATTGTACATGTTTAAGCTAATCTATAATTCACAGCCACTCAAGCATTGGTCTTATTCTGTATAATATATTTCACTGAAAACTGTGACCTAGAACTCTATCAACATGTAGTTCTGTCCAGAAAGGATTTGTTCACCTTCATGTAACCAAGTTTTTCAGTTTGCTGTGCAAGTGTAAAAGTTTCTAGCTTAATACTGATCTGATCCAAACAAATTTTTTGGCCAACCTAATAGCTACCAACCAAACTGAGAGGGAAAATCTTCAAGTTTACCAAGAGAAACTAACTCTCAGTTGACTCAGTGGTAAAGAGCTGCCTGCCAATACAGAAGATGTGAGTTCAATCCCTGGTCAGAAAGATCCCATGGGGAAGGAAATGGCAACCCACTCCAATATCTTTGTCTGGAAAATCCCATTGACAGAGGAGCCTGGTGGGCTATAGTTCATGGGGCTGCAAGAGAGTCAGACACAACTTTGCAACTAAACAACAAGAAGCATTGTAGTGAGCAGTAAAGCATGTGGATGCAGGAGCCACAATCCCTGGGCTTAACTCTCAGCTCTGCTATTTACTAATCCTAATGTGGTAACTTCTGTAGCAGTGTTGAGCCAGCAGAAAAAGAAAGAACATACAGAGTTAAGATAGACAAGGAAGACTGAAAGCAGCAAATAAGTGGTTTTTACTTCCCTTTTGAGCAGCAGTCTTATAGTCCCCACAATGGAGAACTTAATATTGTTAGACAGTTAGTGAATTTTGGCTTGGTCTTCTATGGATACACATGGTTTGTTCTCTGCCTGAACCATCAAACAACAAATCTGAATCACTATCCCCTGAGACCAACAGGATCCAGGAGGCTATGAATTCAAACTTTCAGAAACTTTGTACAAAGCCTGTATGTCAACAAGCAGAAACAATTAGGAAGGATAAACCACTGCTTTTAAAAACAAATCATCCCACATCTAGAAAGATTACAATTTTATAAACCATTTATAAAAGCTTCAGGGCAACATGACCCAAGCTCGGAGAACTTCAGGTTTATATTTAAGAAGACAAATTACAATAGATATTTCAATTTTAAAATTTAACATAAGTAAAGGAATTGTCATTTTGCAACAGAGGTATAGGCTGGATCTAAGTACATATGGGCTTCTGTAAAAATATAAGCCCATTTCCTAGCTTCAGATTCATTGTTCTAATTCTACTTGGCCACTAACTGTGTAAGTTCACATTAAATCTCTCTCTACTTCAGTGTTCCTTCATGTAACATGGGACAATAATCATGGCTATCTCATGGGGTTATTGTAAAAACTAAATGAGAAAAATACATATTAAGCACTTAAAACACTGCCTAATACACAAACAACCCATAAAAAATCAGCTATTATAATTTGTTGTGCCAGATATTATGTAGATGTTTATCATTTTATGTGAGACTCAATTCCAGATTCCTGGGAACCAGTTTCCCTTCTCTTTTGCCTAAATGCACATCAGATCATCTCTGTACAAATTCTAGCACAAAAGATTCCACTCCTCTGATCCTCCTCAATTCCTCCACATCAGTAATAGCTCTAAATCTTAGGAATCCAGCTAAACTATTTCCTCTTCTCTGCTACCTGCTCTGTCTTGCTTCCCTTCTCTATTGGGCTAATGTCTTTGGTCATTGACTGTGAGTCTTGGTGTTCCTAAATTCAACATTCAGGCTTTGAAACCCAAGAGAACTTCTTCAACAGCATAAACCTATCTGGATTTATAGGCCAGCTGAGTCCACCAGCAGATGATTCAAAGTGTCCACTGACTTCATGGTTGCTTTTGCATTGACTTCTTTGCAGCACTGCCAGCCTAAACCTAGGTTTCTGAAGGATGCCTGTAGGGGGATACTCACCAAAGATCGACTCTGATGAACAGCTTGCTGCAGCTCTAATGGTGAGACATATAAAATGTATCATACATTAAATTTAATGTTGCCTCATTAGTCTTAATTAGATTCCTACATTACATCAGGATTATGGTTTCTCTGTGTTTATGATTTCTCCTAAAATGAATCTAGCCCAAATAATACTTTAGTGTACTTTTTAAACCTTTGAATAAAAATGTCCACTAATGTATTAATATTAATAATAAAAATTCTTGATCTTATAAAATAACAAAAGAAAGGCAAACTAAGTGTATTTCTTAGGAGTTTCATGTCATACTAAAGCTTATGAAGGAAGGCCTATAACTTAGGAATAAACTTAAAAACTGCAAACATTTGCTCACTAAGAAAAGTAATTGGTCTATTATTTCCTTTATTCCCCTTTCTATCATTATGCATAATATGTAATATGTTTTTTCAATAAAAAAGTAGTTGCTTCTTGCCTCTTCTCCCCTATTTCATAGTTTATCTTCTCCTTTTATTAGCATTTACTGTGAAGACATATAACATTCAGTATCATCATATAGCTATTAAAGAATTAAGGAGCTTGAGAAACCATAGACTGCAACCCTTTTTTAATTATAAATATTGTAGCCCACAAGTTTTAGAGACTAATGGAGAACGTAGAGGTAATGGTAAATACTTGACCAGAAGCCAGATTTTCTGGCTCACAACTCATAGTATATATGATCAACTCCCAAATGTATCTGAGATATATTTGTCTGCCATGGTCCAAACACATCCTGCAATATAGGTCTCTGACTCCTGACTGTGAGTTCACACATTCATGCAGCTGCCACACCTGAACAGACTCCAAAATGCCTGCTGCTTGGCTGCATTTTTATCGGCAATCCTGCACTCATAAAATGAAAAACCAAAGAATCACACTGTGAATGAGGTCTGTTAAGAATAATTCTTCAGTTCTCTATCACTGAATAGTGAAAGGGTTAATGGTATAGAAGTCTTAAAAGCCTACTCATCATTTATATGTATATGCTAGTAATTTAAGGATTGTCAGTTCAGTTCAATTCAGTTGCTCAGTTGTGTCCAATTCTTTGTGACCCCATAAACCACAGCACACCAGGCCTCCCTGTCCATCATTAACTCTCAGAGTCCACCCAAACCCATGTCCATTGTGTCGGTGATGCCATCCAACCATCTCATCCTCTGTCATCCCCTTCTCCTCCTGCCCTTCAATCTTTCCCAGCATCAGGATCTTTTCAGATGACTCAGCTCTCTGCATCAGGTGGCCAAAGTATTGGAGGTTCAGCTTCAAGATCAGTCCTTCCAATGAACACCCAGACTGATCTCCTTTCGGATGGACTGGTTGGATCTCCTTGCAGTCCAAGGGACTCTCAAGAGTCTTCTCCAACACCACAGTTCAAAAACATTAATTCTTTGGCGCTCAGCCTTCTTCATAGTCCAGCTCTCACATCCATACATGACTATAATTATAAACAGACCTTAAATAACAGATTCAAGACTCTGGTCCTACTGTAGACTCAGGACTAAGGAGTTTTGACTCCTGTTAAAAAATGGACACGATTTCTTCTCTTTGTCTCTCTGAGCTCCCCACTGCCCTCCAACATTTGCTGAAATCTGCCAGTGCCACAGCAGAGCAAACTCTCATCTGGGAGGGAAGTATTAAGATTCGGGGCCCAAAGAAGGAAACAAGAGAGTGGCAAGGAGAGAAGAATTCAGAACCAAATAATATTCTTGTGCAACTTAGAAACACTAGCTAAGCATGGAGAATATTTCAAATTTGCCAGCCCCTTAAAACTGTGAGCATGAGAAGGCTTGGAAGGAGCCAGGAAACACTAGTCAATACCATTTTGGCCAAATTGCTTCTGGTCAATATGTATATATTCATTTCTGTAATATACATGTTTTGGAGATAAAGATCTATTTGCCAAACCAGAAAAATACTTACATGTTCACCCAGGAATTATACAGGATTATCATGAGTCATTTTCCATCATTTTATCCTAACTAGCTGTTAATTTAATGATTCCTCATAACAAACCCCTGAATAGTATATATTCAAAGCCTTGAGTTCTTAAAAAACTGTAAAACTACTTCCAAATCAGCCCCAACATTTGAAAGTTTAAAAATTTACATTTTGTGAATAAAACTTTTAACTACACAATGGACTATTTAGATAAAGTGATGTCAAAAGCTTTCTGAACTATAGAAAGAAATTTAAAGAAGAATCAGATATGTGATATAACTGCTTATGATCTAAACTATATAATTTATGATGTAATTACTGCATTTTATTGTGCATATTTTAGAAGAATACAAACTCGAAAAAGTTAATATTAAATTTCCAAAAAATGATATCCCATGAACTTTTAACAAATTTATACAGGGAGACCAAATAGTCATATAACGAAATGGACGGTAGCTTTGCTATTAAACTTTTAGTTTAGTAGCAAACTATCAAACCACCCACGAAATGTCAAAATATTCTGTATACCTCAGACTTAGAGGTGTCTGACTCTCTGTGATTTATAGAAACATTATTTATAATGCATTTTCTGTTCATTGCAGTCCAGTGCTGTACCTTTTATAAACCTACTGATTAATATCAAACAGTGAACAAATCTGACAAGCAGGATTACCAATCTAACAAAACTGTTTACAGTGTGAATGAAAAAGGCACACCATTTCCAGGCAATGTACTTAATAATAAAATCCTGTTTTACTTAAGTGGTGAAGGGATTACTTAACTGTCAAAGTTCCTTTAACTGTTAAGAGCTGCCACATTAAAGATACACTATTCAAAAGCACCAACAGAATATTTCATGGCAGTTTATTAATCATTATCATATTTTCACATATAAATATAATATAATTGATGTGTATAAAAATAAAATAAGTCAACTACTTAAAATTAAGTTGGCTCCCCCTAAGGCATTTTTAGGGTAGAGATAAATTAAAATTTATAATTATTTTTTATAAAGATTGATCTCACTTTTTAAAAATATTGTATATTTTTTGTGAAGCAGGATCTTGACATATATAATGGATTGAGTTTGAACATTTTTCTTTAGAAACAGAACTTTCATAAGATTCATAACTTATGTGAGGTATTTTGCAAAACTCTTTTTTTAATTTTGACAAATATACTAGTCTATTTCTTTAGTTACATAGATATAATAAAACTATAGTTTATAGAGAGAAAGTAGTTTTTAACTCCATAATCATTAAAAACTATTGGAATATCAGCAACAAATGAAATAATTCATATTACTAAACTCAATTATTGGAAATGACTGCATTTGATAGATGAATGAAGAGTTGAATAAAGCTACTCTAAGATGTTTTTTAAGACTATCAGTTCAGTCAGTTCAGTCGCTCAGTTGTGTCCAACTCTTTGCGACCCCATGAATCACAGCACATCAGGCCTCCCTGTCCATCACCAACTCCCGGAGTTCACTCAGACTCACGTCCATCGAGTCAGTGATGCCATCCAGCCATCTCACCCTCTGTTGTCCCCTTCTCCTCCTGCCCCCAATCCCTCCCAGCATCAGAGTCTCTTCCAATGAGTCAACACTTCGCATGAGGTGGCCAAAGTACTGGAGCTTCAGCTTTAGCATCATTCCTTCCAAAGAAATCCCAGGGTTGATCTCCTTCAGAATGGACTGGCTGGATCTCCTTGCAGTCCAAGGGACTCTCAAGAGTCTTCTCCAACACCACAGTTGAAAAGCATCAATTCTTCGGTGCTCAGCCTTCTTCACAGTCCAACTCTCACATCCATACATGACCACAGGAAAAGCCGTAGCCTTGACTAGACGGACCTTAGTGGGCAAAGTAATGTCTCTGCTTTCGAATATACTATCTAGGTTGGTCATAACTTTTCTTCCAAGGAGTAAGCGCCTTTTAATTTCATGGCTGCAGTCACCATCTACAGTGATAGACTATACCATTCCCAAAACAAGCAGGAAAAGAAATAAAGCAAAGGGCTATTCCTATGATGATCTCATATCGTGTTTTTGTTAGTATAAGACAGGAAATCACTAAACTTAATTTTAAGATGACAATTTCCTTTAAATTATTTTTAATTAGCATAAATATTATACCTATGGAAAGAACAATAGTTTACAGAGTCCAAAACAGTGACTTTTATTTTACATCTACATGTTCATCTTGAGCCTATGTATCTTTGAAATCATAAGAAAAAATTTCTAAAAATTTACATAGTAGTAAACAGAGAAGAATATGAGTAAATAAAGTTGTAGCACCTAATTCATTTCCTCCCAAAGAGAATGAAATAATGTTGCTAAGGAGTAATATCACCAGTAGTAGCAAAGAAAGAAGTTCCATAGATCCATTCTCCTATAGAAACAACCATTAGGCTGGCAAAAATTACAGAATTAACTCTTTTGAAACTCTGGATACTAATAGGAAATCTTACAATAATTGAGGAGTGATTAAGGAACAAAGGAGCTACTACGTTTTGGCATTTAAGGATATTCCAATCAGGTTACTGCTAACTGCTGAGATAATGTAACAGAGACTTACATAACTACACATAATAAAGGATAGAGTCTTTGCAAGAGTTGTTTGGAAATATTACAAAACAAATAGACAACTGCAGTCCACAAGTCACAACAGCAAACTCTGGGGAGGGATTAATTCTGATTCCCACAGTTACTACTTTATGATATGCAAAATGCCCAGTTTTCAAGTAAACATTATGAGACATGCAAAGAAATAAGAAAATATGACTTATTTTCAGGATGGAAAGAATTTGGTAGAAACCAAAGCCTTTGACTGTGTGGATCACAATAAACTGTGGAAAAGTCTGAAAGAGTTGGGAATACCAGATCACCTGACTGACTTGCCTCTTGAGAAATCTGTATGCAGGTCAGGAAGCAACAGTTAGAACTGGACATGGAACAACTGACTGGTTCCAAACAGGGAAAGGAGTACGTCAAGGCTGTATATTGTCACCCTGCTTATTTAACTTCTATGCAGAGTACATCATGAGAAACACTAGGCTGGAAGAAGCACAAGCTGGAATCAAGATTGCCGGGAGAAATATCAATAACCTCGGATATACAGATGACACCACCTTTATGGCAGAAAGTGAAGAGGAACTAAAAAGCCTCTTGATGAAAGTGAAAGAGGAGAGTGAAAAAGTTGGTTTAAAACTCAACATTCAGAAAACGAAGATCATGTCATCTGGTCCCATCACTTCATGGCAAATAGATGGGGAAACAGTGGAAACAGTGGCTGACTTTATTTTTCTGGGCTCCAAAATCATTGTGGATGGTGATTGCAGCCATGAAATTAGAGGACACTTGTTTCTTGGAAGGAAAGTTATGACCAACCTAAACAGCATATTCAAAGCAGAGACATTACTTTGCCAACAAAGGTCTGTCTAGCAAGGCTATGGTTTTTCCAAAGATCATGTATAGTTGTGAGAGTTGGACTATAAAGAAAGCTGAGCACTGAAGAATTGATGTTTTGAACTGTGGTGTTGGAGAAGACTCTTGGGAGTCCCTTGGACTGCAAGGAGATCCAATCAGTCCATCCGAAAGGAGATCAGTCCTGGGTGTTCATTGGAACGACTGATGTTGAGGCTGAAACTCCAGTACTATGGCCACCTGAATCAAAGAGCTGACTCATCTGAAAAGACCCTGATGCTGGGAAAGATTGAGGCAGGAGGAGAAGGGGACAACAGAGGATGAGATGGTTGGATGGCATCACTGACTCGATGGACATGGGATTGGGTAAACTCTGGGAGTTGGTGTTGGACAGGGAGGCCTTGCGTGCTATGGTTCATGGGGTCACAGAGTCAGACACGACTAAGCGACTGAACTGAACTGATACCTGGGAACCCCAGAGATTAAGCATCCACCCAGGGACTTTAAATCAACTGTCTTTAATATCCTCAAAGAGCTTTGTTGTTTTTTTTTTAAAGGTCAAATAATTAAAGAGAAAATGATAGCTCAGCAAATAGAGAATATCAACAAGAGATGAACACCAATAGGATTCAAATAGAAATTCTGAGGCTATAAACTACAATAGCTGAAATATAAAATTCTCTAGAGTGCTTCAACATACATTTGAGCAGGCAGAAGATTCACTAAACTTGAATATATGCCATTTGAATTTATCTAGTCTGATGAACACAAGAGAAATAAATGAAGGGGCAAGATCAGATCCTACAATACCAGTGAAGTACCCTCAAGTGCATCAGTATAAGCAATATGATAGTCCAGAACAAAAGGAGAGAGAAAAGGACAGAGAGAATATTTAAAGAAAAAATGGCTAAAAACAAAACAACAATAACAAATAACCAATTTGGTGTTGAATCTACACATCCAAAAAGCTCTACCAACTCTAACCAAAGAAACACAAAGAGATCCACAGACACATAATCAAAATGTTGAAAGACAAAGAAGACTCCAGAAAGCATCAAGACAGAGATAGAACTCCTTTTGTATAATGTATCTTCAGTAAGTTTAACAGCAATTTCCTATCAGAAACCATGGAGGCCAGAATGCAGGGAGATGACACATCAAAGTGATTAAAGGGAAAAAAGAAAACCCTATCAACCAATAATTCTGTGTCTGCTGCTGCTGCTAAGTCGCTTCAGTCGTGTCCGACTCTGCGCAACCCCATAAGACGGAAAACCACCAGTCTTTCCCATCCCTGGGATTCTCCAGGCAAGAACACTGGAGTGGGTTGCCATTTCCTTCTCCAGTGCATGAAAGTGAAAAGTGAAAGTGAAGTCGCTCAGTTGTGTCCGACTCTTCGTGACCCCATGAACTACAGCCTACGAGGCTCCTCTGTCCATGGGATTTTTCCAGGCAAGAGTACTGGAGTGGGGTGCCATTTCCTTCTCCAATTCTGTGTCTAGCAAAACTATTCTTGAAAAATGAAGGAGAAATAAAGACATTTCCATATAAACAGAAGGTGGGGGTCACAGAAGTTATAAGAAATGTCAAAGTGAACTGTTCAGTCTGAAATGAAAAGACATTAGACAGCAGCTCAAAGCCATCTGTCCAGTTTAGTCACTCAGTTGTGTCTGACTCTTTGCAATCCCAAGGGCTGCAGCACGCCAGACTTCCCTGGCCATCACCAACCCCCAGAGTTTACTCAAACTCATGCCATCCAACCATCTCATTCTCTGTTGTCCCCTTCTCCTCCTACCTTCAATCTTTCCCAGCATCAGGGTCTTTTCAAATGAGTTAGCTCTTTGCATCAGGTGGCCAAAGTATTAGAATTTCAGCTTCAACATCAGTCCTTCCAATGAATATTCAGGGTTGATTTTCTTTAGGATGGACTAGTTGGATCTCCTGAAAATTCAAGGGACTCTCAAAAGTCCTCCAACACCACAGTTCAAAAACATCAATTCTTCGGCACTCAGCTTTCTTTATAGTCCAACTCTCACATCCATACATGACTTTTGGAAAAACCATACCTTGACTAGATGGATCTTTGTTGGCAAGGTAATGTCTTTGCTTTTTAATATGTTGTCTAAATTGGTCATAACTTTTCTCCCAAGGAGTAAGCACCTTTTAATTTCATGGCTGCAGTCACCATCTGCTGTGATTTTGGAGCTCTCCAAAATAAAATCTGTCACTGTTTCCACTGTTTCCCCATCTATTTTCATGAAGTGATGGGACCAGATGCCATGATCTTCATTTTCTGAATGTTGAGCTTTAAGTCAACTTTTTCACTCTCCTCTTTCACTTTCATAAAGAGGCTCTTTAGTTCTTCACTTTCCACCATAAGGGTGATGTCATCTGCATATCTGAGGTTATTGATATTTCTCCCAGCAATCTTGATTCCAGCTTGTACTTTATCCATCCCAGCGATTCTCATGATGTACTCTGCATATAAGTTAAATAAGCAGAGTGACAATATACAGCCTTGATGTATTCCTTTTCCTATTTGGAACTAGTCTGTTGTTCCATGTCCAGTTCTAACTGTTGCTTCCTGACCTGCATACAGATTTCTCAAGAAGTAGGTCAGGTGGTCTGATACTCCCATCTCTTTCAGAATTTTCCACAGTTTACTGTGATCCACACAGTCAAAGGCTTTGGCATAGTCAATAAAGCAGAAATAGATGTTTTTCTGGAACTCTCTTGCTTTTTTCATGATCCAGTGGATGTTGGCAATTTGATCTCTGGTTCCTCTGCCTTTCCTAAATCCAGCTTGAACATCTGGAAGTTCACAGTTCACATACTGTTGAAGCCCCATTTTGAGAAATTTTAGCAAAAATTTACTAGCATGTGAGATGGGTGCAATTGTGCGGTAGTTTGAGCATTCTTTGGCATTGCCTTTCTTAGGGATTGGAAAGAAAATTGACCTTTTCCAGTCCTGTGGCCACTGCTGAGTTTCCCAAATTTGTTGACATACTGAGTACAGCACTTTCACAACATCATCTTTCAGGACTTGAAATAGCTCAATTGGAATTTCATCACCTCCACTAGCGTTGTCGTAGAGATGCTTCCTAAGGCCCACTTGACTTCACATTCCAGGATGTCTGACTCTAGGTGAGTGATCATGATTATCACCATCATGACTATCTGGGTCATGAAGATCTTTTTTGTATAGTTCTTTTGTAGCTCAAAACCATACAAAGAGATAACTTTCATAAAAGTAACATCATAGGAAAATATAAAAGGCAGCATTATCTTATTTTTGGTTTGCAGCTCCTTTTTTTAAAAAAAATGTGATGTAAAACATAAATGCACAGAAAAGTAATTATAAATCTAAGTTAATGGCACATAGTTTAAAAAGAAGTAATCTGGGACAACAACAAACAAATGGTCAGAGACAGAACTGTAAAGGAGAAGTTTTTCTATACTACTAAAGCTACATTGGCATTGATTCAGATTAAATTGCTACACATTTAGAAGGTTAATATTATTATCAGAAGTAGCCACTAAGAAAATAACAAAAAGAAATACAGAAAAGGAAGTAAGGAGGGAATTAGAATACTAGGATAAAAACAACTAAACAGAGAAGGCAGAATAGAGGTTCACTTCAGTTGAGTTCAGTCGCTTATTCATGACCAACTCTTTGAGACGCCAATGACTACAGCATGCCAGGCTTCCCTGTCCATCACCAACTCCTGGAAGTTACTCAAATTCATATCCATTGAGTTGGTGATGCCATCCAACCATCTCATCTTCCCCTTCTCCTCCTGCCTTCAATCTTTTCCAGCATCAGGGTCTTTTCAAATGAGTCAGTTCTTTGCATCAGGTGGCCAAAGTATGGGAGTTTCAGCTTCAAGATCAATCCTTCCAATGAATATTCAGGACTGATTTCCATTAGGATGGACCAGTTGGATCTCCTTGTTGTCCAAGGGACTCTCAAGAGTCTTCTTCAACACCACAGTTCAAAAGCATCAATTCTTTGGTGCTCAGTGTTCTTTATTGAAATGCCCTTTGATTTGAGCTTTCATGGATAACTTGATATTTCCTGGCTTCAAAACAGTCCCAGGTGATTGAAACTTTAAGATAACTATATCAATATATATGAGGGCTTCCCTGGTGGCTCAATGGTAAAGAAACCACCAACCGACAGAGACACAGGTCCAATCTCTGGGTCAGGAAGATCCCCTGGAGAAGGGAATGGCAACCCACTTCAGTATTCTTGCCTGGGAAATCCCATAGACAAAGGAACCTGGTGTGTTCCAGTCATGTTGTCACAAAGATTCCAACACAACTTAGCAGCTGAACAACAAGAAGAATAACCTTCTGCATAGCACAGGGACCTCTACTCAATAGTCTGTAATAATCTATATGGGAATAAAATCTAAAAAAGAGTATGTACATGTATATGTATAACTGATTTACTTTTCTGTACAACAGAAAGTAACACAACTTTGTAAATCAGCAATATTCTGAAAAATTAAATAAATAAATAAAAGATTGTTTATGGAGTATTTTTGCATACTGTGTTAACCATACACTATAGGAAAATATGAATCAAGGGCAAGTTTTCAGGTAAGAATAAAATATATTTAAATCCTCAAAGTTCTCCCCAGTGGATAATAAAAGAATAAAAAAAAAAAAGGTACACATTGACCCTTGGAAGAGGTAAATTTCCCTTTATTCCATCTATTGGTCTTAGTAACAGAAATAGATATTTATATATTTTTAGGAAAGAGGAAAAAAAATTCTGAGTCTTTGTAAGAGTATTGTCTCCCTGTATTGTCCTATTTAATATTTTCTATTATGATTCTCATTTTGGATTAAGCCTTTGTCCCATGAAGCTGGTACAATAAGATAGACTGAGGTGACTAATAGAGGAAGCTTAGACCACTTGCTCTGGAGCATAGGGATAAAGCAGACCCCTCTTTCCTTGTCCTATTTGTTCTTGGACTTATTGGAGGAGCTAGTAACTCAATGTGAGCTTAGAAAAGAGTTTGGCAAACTCATCATTATTGATATCTTGGCAATATAATTCTTTGCTGGGAGGGGGAAGGGGCTTTCCTCTGCATTATAAGATATTTAGTATGACCTCCACCCACTAGATGCCAAAGCACTTCCCTGTGTGATAACTAAAATATCTCCAGACTTTGCCAAACATCCCCTGGAGACAGAAAATTGTTCCCAGCTGACAACTACTGGCCTAGAGACAAAGCAGGACAAGAAGGCTTTCAGTATGTTGGGTTCTAAACATGGGGCTTGTCTCTTACAAACAGGAGACTGTTCATGGGCCTCATAATCCACTTAAGTACACAGAGCATTTTTGTTGTTGTTCAGTCACTAAATCATGTCCAGCTCTTCGCAAACCCATGGATTGTAGCATGCCAGGCCCTTCTGTCCTCCACTGTCTCCCGGAGTTTGCTCAAATTCATGTCCATTCAGTCAGTGACACCATCCAACCATCTCATTCTTTACAGTCCCCTTCTTCTATTGCCTTCAATCTTTCCCAGCATCAGGGTCTTATTCAATGAGTCGGCTCTTCGCATCTTGTGACCAAAGTATTGGTGCTTCAACATCAGTCAGTTGTTCCAGAGAATATTCAGGGTTGACTTCCCTTAGGACTGACCAGCTTGATCTCTCTGCTGTCCAAGGGACTCTCAACAGTCTTCTGGAGCACCAGCGCTCAGTCTTTGTGGTCCAGCTCTCACAACCAGACATGACTACTGGAAAAACTATAGCTTTGATTATAAGGATCTTTGTTGACAAAGTGATGTCTCTGCCTTTTAATATGCTCTCTAGTTTTCTCATAGCTTTCCTTCCAAGGAGCAGGGGTCTTTTAATTTCATGGCTGCAGTGACTCTAGAGCCCAAGAAATGTTGAATCACTCTCCTCTTTCACCCTCATCAACAGGCTCTTTAGTTCCTCTTCATTAGACTGGTATCATCTGCATATCTAAAGTGTTGATATTTCTCCTGGCAATCTTGGTTCCAGCTTGTGATTTATTCAGCCTGGCATTTCACATGATGTACATTGCATAAAAGTTAAATAAGCAGAGTAACAGTATACACAAAACATATATGTTAATAAATGTGGTTTTAAAACTTATAATGAAGAACTGTAATTTTTTTCCTAGAACATCCTCTCTTCTAGTTCCCATTAGAAACCTTATACTATGTAGCCCTTCAAAGATTCAGATGTTGAGAATGCTAAGGTCGTAGGTTACTACTAAATATAATTATTTCAACCCAATTCAGAATTTTAACTCGTTTTTGATAACACACTAGATATACAGTTTAAAATAGTTTCTGGCTCCAGTCACCAAAATAAATAAATAAATAAAATGGGAAAGAATTTTCCCTTACCAATAATTCAGGTTGGATTGAGAGAAAATGTAGCTTAACTTATGACATAGAATGACTCTTGCTTCTGAACAAGAGGACAAAAAGAAACCTTAAAAACCTGGAGTATATGGCATCTCAAGAAATTTCTCTTTGAGTGGAACAAAGTAGTATTTTCATCCTCCTGACCAATCTAAAGCAATTTTCCTTCTTTTACCAAGAGAAAGCACGCAAGAGAGCAAGAACAAGAATGTGTGAGAGAGAGAACTGTAAAAAATAAGGTAACTGAGTAGAATAAAGCTAATTCAGGGTAAAAATAACGCTCTTTAGGGATAAAGAAGGGTGGTGTGTAAATAAGAGTCCTAGTAATTTTGGCATAGTGAAGTTATATTATTTAAAGTACAAATGTAAGCTAAAAGTGTATATTTTCATAGTTCACCATATCAGAGAGTATATGGAGAATATGCCATTTCATTATCGTAGAAACGCTCTAGTTTCTGGGAATTGAATGGGGTGCTGTACACAGCAGAAGTCTCCACTGATAGATTTTAAAGGGAGAGTTGGCCATGACACACCTGAACAGAAAGCTGGCCGAGGATCAAGCTGTACATCCTGAATGGCACAAATGCTGAACTGACGAAATCTCACTTTATCCAAGGCCAAGTAAGGGTTGTGAAAAACTGAACAGAACAAGAGAAGAAGAGAGCATCCAGGAGAATTGAATGCAGAATATTCTTCTGAAAATGACCTAATGCACAATTCATAACATCATTTGACTACCTCAACAGAATTCAGTAAAGGGAGGCCACTAAAAATTAATGCAGGAATCCACGTAGAGAAAAAGACGAAGCTGAAAAGACAAAAATGTAAGAAAAAAAAGTGGCTGTATTAGAAAGAGTGATAGCCTAGATAATAAATAGAAACACTCTAGTTTCTGGGAATTGAATGGGGTGCTGTACACAGCAGAAGTCTCCACTGATAGATTTTAAAGGGAGAGTTGGCCATGACACACCTGAACAGAAAGCCGGCCAAGGATCAAGCTGTACATCCTGAATGGCACAAATGCTGAACTGATGAAATCTCACTTTACCCAAGGCTAAGTAAGGGTTGTGAAAAACTGAACAGAACAAGAGAAGAAGAGAGCATCCAGGAGAATTGAATGCAGAATATTCTTCTGAAAATGACCTAATGCACAATTCATAACATCATTTGACTACCTCAGCAGAATTCAGTAAAGGGAGGCCACTAAAAATTAATGCAGGAATCCACGTAGAGAAAAAGACGAAGCTGAAAAGACAAAAACGTAAGAAAAAAAGTGGCTGTATTAGAAAGAGTGATAGCCTAGATAATAAAGACTATCACTGGGGGATTGCAGCTTCTGTTTAAGATGTAGAAATCTGGAAAAAGCATCAGTCCCACCCTGTGTGTGTGTGTTCAGCATGAAAAACCTGGGTACTATACAAAATTACATTTTTTAAGAATTGTCATACAGTCATAAAGCCTCTGTAAAGATAGTGTCTTTGATGAGAGACAGAACACAAGCACTGGCTCAACTGGAGAAAAGCATGGGAAGAGATAGAGCCACCAGAAAAGTGAGTAAGAATTTAAACAAAAATTTTATAGTATTTTTGAAAAAAAAAACTGAGATTGGGCCACCATGAGTGATTGAAACTCCTAGAAGCCAAAAACATTAGGGGAGTTTGCACCTGTTCTCAGACTCTGCTGCACAGCCTTCACTTAGAAGTCAAAAGAGAGTAAAGTTGTCATGGAGGACTGGAGAAAGCTCTACTCAGTGGTGCAGGGCTGGTGGAGGGGCATGTCTGCTGCTACAGAAAATGCAGAAAGCATTCTTGCTAAAGAGCAGTAAGCCCTGACATTCCAGAGGACACAGGAGAAAAACCCTTGTGGCCGGGGAAGAAAAATGAAAAACACCTTTCTCACAAGACAAGTGTCAGGACTATGAAATTTACATAGAAAGATAAAGAAACCAGAATAGTCAAAAATAACTATGAAAGAAGGATAAATATGTAGCTTTCAATCTACTTGATATCAAAGTTTACCATAAAGCAACATTCTCAAGGCAGTGTGGTGTTGGCAAATGGTTGGAATAGATTAGAATAGAACATGGAATAGAATAGAAAGTTCAGAAATAGACCCATACAGATAGGGTTACTTTTCAACAAAGGTTCAAAATAGACTCAATGGAGAAAGCATAATCTTTAAAACATTGTTGTTGCTACTTCTACAGTATTATTGCCTAATATTTACTAATTGTTGATGTGCACTATTATAAACCATTTACGTGAGTTATTTCACTTAATAATAGTTTTGTGATGATGTTACTATTGTTCTCTTCATTTAATGGAGAAGAAAAAAAGCTTAGAAGGGTCATATTATATGATAAAATCATAAAAATAGTGAGTGTCCAGTAGCTTCTGGTGACAGTCTGGGATGACAGTGGCCTGCCGAGGGGTCAGGAGCACTGAATACAACAGTCCTGGGAGCCATGGCATGCTGGCATAAGTCCTTTTGAAGGAGGTCACCATTATCCCCACCATAGTTTGACCTCAAGCCAAATTATAGGGAGGAAGCACAGCCCCACCCATCATCAGAAATTGGATTTAAGATTTACTGAGCATAGCCCTGCCCATCAGAGCAAGACTCAGTTTGCCCCACAACCAGTACATCCCATAAGGAAGCTTCCACAGCCTCTTATCCTTATCCATCAGAGGCCAGACAGATTGAAAACCACAGTTACAGAAAGCTAATAAAACTGATCATATGGATCACAGCCTTGTCTAACTGAAAGAAACTATGAGCAATGCTGTGTAGGGCCACCCAAGATGGAAGGGTCATGGTGGAGGGTTCTGACAAAATGTGGTCCACTGGAGAAGGGAATGGCAAACCACTTCAGCATTCTTGCCTTGAGAACCCTATCAACAGTATGAAAAGGCAAAAAGGTAAGACACTGAAAGATGAACTCCCCATGTCGGTAGTTGCCCAATATGCTACTGGAGAAGAGCAGAGAATTAAGTCCAAAAGGAATGAAGAGGATGAGCCAAAGCAGAAACAAAGCCCAATTGTGTATATGACTGATGGTGGAAGTAAAGTCTGATGCTATAAAGAACAATATTGCATAGCAATATGGAATGTTAGATCCATGAATCAAGGTAAATTGGAAGTGGTCAAACAGGAGATGCCAAGACTAAACATTGACACTTTAGGAAAAAGTGAACTAAAATGAACTGGAATGGACGAATTTAATTAAATGATCATTATATCTACTACTTTGGACGAGAATCCCTTAGAAGAAATGGAGTAGCCTCAAAGTCAACCAAAGAGCTGAAAATGCAGTACTTGGGTAATCCCAAAACTGACAGAATGATCTCTGTTGGTTTCCAAGGCAAACCATTCAATATCACGTTAACCCAAGTCTATGCCCCAACCACTAATGTTGAAGAAGCTGAAGTTGAATGGTTCTGTGAAGACTTACAAGACCTTATAAAACCAACACAAACACAAAAATGTCCTTTTCATCATAGGGGACTGGAATGCAAAGGTAGGAAGTCAAGATATCTGGAGTAACAGGAAAGTTTGATCTTGGAACAAAAAGAAGCAGGGCAGAGTTAACAGAGTTTTGCCAAGAAAACACACTGATCATAGCAGACAACCTCTTTCAACAACACAAGAGATGACTCTACACAGGGACATCAGCAGATGGTCAACACTGAAATCAGATTGATTATATTCTTTGCAGCCAAAGGTGGAGAAGCTCTATGCTGCTGCTGCTGCTGCTGTCGCTTCAGTCATGTCCAACTCTGTGCGACCCCATATATGGCAGCCCACTAGGCTCCTCTGTCCCTGGGATTCTCCAGGCAAGAACACTGGAGTGGGTTGCCATTTCCTTCTCCAATGCATGAAAGTGAAAAGTGAAAGTGAAGTCGCTCAGTTGTGCCAGACTCTTAGCGACCCCATGGACTGGGGTCCCTACCAGGCTCCTCCGTCCATGGGCTTTTCCAGGCAAGAGTACTGGAGTGGGATGCCATTGCCTTCTCCGGAGAAGCTCTATACAGTCAGCAAAAACAAGACTGGGAAATGACTGTGGCTCAGATCATGAGCTCCTTATTGCCAAATTCAGACTTAAATTGAATAAAGTAGGGAAAGCCCTCAGCCACTCAAGTATGATCTAAATCAAATCCCTTATGATTATACAGTGGAGGTGACAAATAGATTCAAGGGATTATAGATCTGATAGAGTGACTGAAGAACTGTTGATAGAGGTTTGTAACATGGTACAGGAGGCAGTGATCAAGACCATCTCAAGAAAAAGTAATGTGAAAAGGCAAAATAATTGTCTGAGGAGGCCTTAAAAATATCTGAGAAAAGAAGAGAAGCTAAAGACAAAGGATAAAAGAAAGATATACCCATCTGAATGCAGAGTTCCAAAGAATAGCAAGGAGAGACAAGAAAGCCTTCCTAAGTGATCAGTTGCAAAGAAATAGAGAAAAACAATAGAAATAAAAGGCTAGAGCTCTCTTCAAAAAAATTAGAGATACCAAGGGAGCATTTCATGTAAAGATGGACACAATAAAGGACAGAAACAGTATGGACCTAACAGATGCAGAAGATATTAAGAAGAGTTGTCAAGAATACACAGAAGAACTATACAAAAAAAAAAAAAACTCTATGACCCAGATAACTGCAATAGTGTGATCACTCACTTTGAGCCAGACATCCTGGAGTGTGAAGTCAAGTGGGCATTAGGAAGCATCACCACGAACAAAGCTAGTGGAGGTGATGGAATTCCAGCTGAGCTATTTCAAATCCTGAAAGATGATGCTGTGAAAGTGTTGCACTCAATATGCCAGCAAATTAAGAAAACTCAGCAGTGGCCACAGGACTGGAAAGGTAAGTTTTCATTCCAATCCCAAAGAAAGGCAATGCCAAAGAATGTTCAAAGTACTGCACATTTGTACTCATTTGCACACTAGCAAAGTAACACTCAAAATTCTCCAAGCTGGCTTCAACAGTTCATGAACTGAAAACTTCCAGATATTCAACCTGGATTTAGAAAATGCAGAGGAACCAGAGATCAAATTGAGAACACCTGTTGAATCACAGAAAAAGCAAGAGAATTCCAGAGAAACTTCTACTTCTCCATTGACTAAGCAAAATCTTTGACAGTGTAGATCACAACAAACTGAAATATTCTTAAAGAGATGTGAATACCAGACTGCCTTAACTGCCTCCTGAGAAATCTGTGTGCAGGTCCAGTTCTAACTATTGTTAGACACAGTTAGAACTAACAACAATTAGGACTGGACATGAAACAATGGACTGGTTCCAAATTGGGAAATGAGTACATCAAGGATGCATATTGTCACCCTGTTTATTTAACTTAGATGCAGAGTATATCATGTGAAATGCCAGGCTGGATGAAGCACAAGCTGGAATCAAGATTGCCGGGAGAAACACAAATAACCTCAGATATGCAGATGGCACCACACTTATGGCAGAAATGAAGAGAAACTAAAGAACCTCTCAATGAAAGTGAAAGAGGAGAGTGAAAAAGCTGGCTTAAACTCAACATTCAAAAAATAAAGATCATGGCATCTGTTCTATCACTTCATGCCAACTAGAATGGGAAACAATGGAAACAGTGACAGATTTTATTTTCTTGGGCTCCAAAATCACTGCAGATGGTGACTGCAGCCATGAAATTAAAAGACGCTTGCTCCTTGGTAGAAAAGTTATGACCAACCTAGACAGTATATTTAAAAAGCAGAGATGTTACTTTAACAACAATGGTCCATCTAGTCAAAGCTATGGTTTTTCCAGTGGTCATGTATGGATGTGAGTGTTGGACCATAAAGAAAGCTGAGTGCTGAAGAATTGATGCTCTTAAACCATGGTGTTAGAAAAGACTCTTGGAGAGCCTCTTGGACTGCAAAGAGATCGAACCAGTGAATCCTGAAGGAAATCAGTCCCGAATATTCATTGGAAGGACTGATGCTGAAGCTGTAGTTCCAATACTTTGGCCACATAATGCAAAGAGCTGACTCATTAGAAAAGACAGTGATGCTGAGAAAGATTGAATGCAGGAGACGGGGACAGGAGAAGACGGATGGTTGGATGGCATCACTGACTCAATGGACATGAGTTTGAGGAAGCTCCGGGAGATAGTGAAGGATGCGGGAGCTGGCATGCTTCAGTCCATGGGGTCACAAAGAGGTGGACATGACTGAGCAACAGAACACCAACAGTAAGAAAATACATGCACACATATTCTTACCAAGTAAGAACTTCAAATAAGAATTGAAAGAAAAAATAGCTGTAAGAAACACGGTCTTTGTGCAAATAGATGGGAGATTATCTCTAATCAGTAATATTATACTAAATTTCCTACCCAAATTTATTTTAATTTTAAAAATTAATTTTATAATGGGAAGTATCTAATATAAAATATGTTAATAATAAATGTAAATAGAGTACACATTCAAATTAAAGGAAAATGACAATAAAAACAAATATCTACTCAAATTAAAACCCCACCTTCTTAAAATTTAGATTATGACTTTGTAATATGTATTTAATATCTATTTCTAATAAATTTAATTTCCTTTTTAATTTTTTCATTTAAATTTTTTCTTAGCTACAAACCCATGCATTTTTCAGTTTACCATTTCAAAAATTGATAAATTTCCAAAACAATAGAACTTTGATATTTGTATTAAAGTATATTTAATTTATCATTAACTTTGGAAAGAATTAACTTTTTAAAAATTTTGGTGTTTCCACTTATAGCAGGTTTTAATTTCTCCCTAGTGTGTCTCACTCAGTTCTAGTTATTGATGCTTCTTTTGTTTTCTGTTGGTTTAGGTTTTTATTATTATAGTCATTGAAAAATTTAAAATCCTAATTTCTTTCCTTTACAGAACTATTATTATATTAAGTACCTCTAGAAAGTGGTTTCAGTATTAAAATATTTCAATATCATGTTTCAATAGCACATTGTTTTTGGTTTGTTATAATGTCTACAAACAGAGGCAGCATATAATGGTGACTTTGAGCCTCCATTAACTATTGACTGAATTAATTCTATGATGCTACCTTTGACTTATTGCTTTAAAGTGGCTTTAAAATTCCACTTAGGAAATTCTCTAAGGCCTCTATTTTTATAATTTCTCCACATTGTTTACATGGCATAAAGGCAATATATTTAATGCAAATTCTGCTGCCATGTTTTGAGCACCTGCCATAGCCTAGATTCTGTGATCAGCTCTCATACACATACAGCCTTAATTACTCTTCACAAGACCATGAGATATGTATTATTTACTCCATTTCAAGTGAGAATGCATTTTAAACTCTTAAAGAAAGATAACGAGCACGTTTTAAATTCTGAGAAACCTCTTCCTACATTCCTTACTTAAAAATCATGAAGAAAACAGCTTTTTAGAACAGATTTTTCAAGTGTGGAACTTTTACATTTTTTCAGATGGGTTTCTTAGGTTGGCTTTTGTGTGGCATTTGTATACTGAGCAAAGTGTTCTTTATACTATCCCTTATCTAAAGCAGCAGAATTTTCTCTGAATAGCATTAAGTCAGCAAGAGAGAAAACTGCAGCCCATGGAGTACTTATAAGATTGCAAGGGAAGTTCAATCAAATGAAATATGACCCTCGAAAGGCTCAGATATCCTGAACTTTCATCTTAAAACAAAGTAGATGAAGTACATAGTGACACAGCAAGTTGAGTTCCAGGAAAGGAGGATCATTCAGAATTCCCTGTTCCTGCCAAAGGCATTATTAAAGAGCTGTTCCCCATCATTTAACATTTTGTTGTTTTCAGGGGCATTTACCTTTGCCCCAAGATGAGGTCACTTCATGGCTACTTCTTTGGACTCCCAGATTCAACTGTAGGTTTCTCTGAAAGAAGATGTATTTGACCTCATTGTGCTATTTAGGACAACAGCAGTCAGACTCTAAGAATCTCTACCTCTAAGCCACCTTCACAAGGCAACTAAGTGCTCATTCAGAACGGGGTACCAGTTTCTTCCAAAGAGTGGGGTTTGGGTACTGAACAAGAATTGCTAAAGATAATTACCATGATCCTGGCACAGAGACCCAACTGTGTAGACGTGGAGTGAATGTGTGTGTGTGTGTGTGTCTGTGTGTCTGTGTGTCTGTGTGTGTCTGCCTGTAAGACAGAGGAAGAGAGAATAAGATAATGATTTAGTTCAATATAAATGCAACTATGGTTAAGAATTACAAGCCTTGCACTATAAACTCAATTTTTGTCTTCTAGGGTGAAACTGATTATTTTATTAAGCTATCCAAACAGAAAATATTTTTCTTCAGTGTGTTATCATACTTCAAGAGTAGTTGACAAAAAAAAAAAAAGACAAAAAGAATAGTTGACAAAAAGACACTATGTATGATCAATGAATATCTATGAAACATAAAGCATGATGTTAGCTGTTGTTCACATAGAAGTGAATATGGCAGGAACTCAGACACTATTAAACAAATAGTTAAAAAATGAATTATGCATTTGCAGTTTTGATAAGAGTCACTTGGAGGAGAAAGACCACAAAGGGACCTGCTACAGGAGTCATATTTTATTCCCTCTTGTAATTGTGTGTGTGTGTATGTGTGTAATCCTGGACTCCAACTGCTAACAAACATCTTGTTGGGGTATGGCATCTGGCATGTTGGAAGAAAGATTAGAAAAAACAAACAAAAATCATGGGTTTGGCTGCTTCTCTTCACTTCTAGGATTCTAGGATTATTGGGTTATTCCTTATGCTATTTACTGTTGGATGATTAAGAACTACTTTAAAGTTTGGGATCTCTGTCAGAATTCATCCAGCTAGTATGTATCCTGGCAGTTAGTCAATGATCTCTCTAAATTGGGATGAAATTGTTAAAAATAAATGGAAACTGTGGTGAATAGGGATTAGGCAATATAAACTACTAGGTATAAAATAAGTTACAAGGATTTAATACACACAGGGATTGCAGTCAATATTTTATAATAACCTTGGAGTATAATCTATAAAAACATCCAATTACTATGGGGCACACCTGACACTAATGTTGTAAGTCAACTATACTTCAGTAAACAATTCAAATGGGAAATAAATAGAAGCTATGAAACAGTCCTTGTCTTGCTTCTGGAGAATAACCTTGCAGTTCTGCTGGCATTCTCTGTTAGCATGTCTGAAAGTAGAAGGCATGGAGTCTGTGGCCCATCATCTCAGAGACCTTATTATACAGTTCCCATAACCATGGCATTTAGGGTAACAGCAAAATAATTTTGTATGTTAGAAATCATTTGGATATGATGATTTAGGATGTATATATCCATGTGGGTTGTTTAAAATGCTGAAACAAGTCAATGTGTCAGTATTTATTAGAAGAGGCTTGAGAGATTATAATAAATATGACCTATTTTCCCCCAAAAAAGAAACCTAGATATTAGACAAATTAAACGACTGCCTTGATCTCAAAGTTGTGCTATTTACAAAAGCAACTTTATTTATTTATTTGGTTTGTTTTCAGACTAAATGGGCTTCTCTGGTGGCCCAGAAGCTAAAGAATCTGCCTGCAGTGCAGGAGACTCTGGTTCATCCCTGGGAAGGGAAGACCCCCTGGAGAAGGATGTGGCGATCCACTCCAGTACTCTTGCCTGGAGAATTCCATGGAAGAGGAGGCTGGTGGGCTACGGTCCATAGGGTTGCAAAGAGTCAGACACAACTGAGCAACTAACACTCACTCACTTCCGGCTAGATAGGCTCCGTTCTTTCCAATATTTTTTCACTGGAATTTTCACTTCTCTTCCTAATTCAAATGCATACTTTGATGAGAAAAAATGTCATTAATAACATATAAAATAAAAATAAATAAAGAGAAGCAAACATTTTGTTGGAAATAACCAATTTTCCTTGCCTTTTCCACACTTCGCTGCTTCTTATGATTGTAGCCATCAAAATTTCCTTCCAGAGAAGTGAATGCTTCAGCTTTTAGCCTCAGCTCATTATCTTAGTGTTGTTGTTTTTGGTTTCATTAGGGAGCATTTGGGGACAGAAGCATATTTCGCAGTGGCCATTAGGCTCTCACTAGCAGAGTGGTTAGAGATGATAGACAAAATGTTCTTGTTAGCATTACATCAGTTGCACATCAAACCATGTAAGCCTGAACTGGAAGTCTCCAACCCATCCTTCTGGAAAACACACATGCACATGATTACTGAAGTGGCTGCTGTTGCTGCTAAGTTGCTTCAATTGGTATGATGACTCTGTGTGACCCCATAGATGGCAGCCCACAAGGCTTCCCCATCCCTGGGATTCTCCGGGCAAGAACAATGGAGTGGGTTTCCATTTCCTTCTCCAATGCATGAAAATGAAATGTGAAACTGAAGTCGTTCAGTCGTTGCTTGACTCTTAGCGACCCCATGGACACATGCGATTAAATCTGCAACAGTAGATGTCTGGTGGGAAGGGGCTTGAAAGTGAGTACATGGCTGTGGCTAATGGTGCTGGATTGGATGCCATAGCTTAAAAGAAAGCAACTAATCTTTACCTGATTTTCTCTGTCAACTCTTGTTCCTATGGCACCTGAGATATAGGTTCAGTTTCTTCAAAATCAGCTCTTATAGAATTACATTTCTTCTCTGAAAGGGTCAAATGTCCTTCAGGTCAGTGCAGTTCAGTCGCTCAGTCATGTCTGACTCTTTGTGACTCCATGGACTGCAGCATGCCAAGACTTCTTGCCCATCACCAACTCCCAGAGTTTACTCAAACTCATGTCCATTGAAGCAGTGATGCCATCCAACCATCTCATCCTCTGTCATCCCCTCCTCCTCCTGCCTTCAATCTTTCCCAGTATCAGAGTCTTTTCCAATGAGTCAGCTCTTCGCATCAGGTGGCCAAAGTATTGGAGTTTCAGCTTCAGCATCAGTCCTTCCAATGATTATTCAGGACTGATTTCCTTGAGAACTGATCTTCTTGTGGTCCAAGGGACTCTCAAGAGTCTTCTCCAGCACCACAGTTCAAAAGCATCAATTCTTTCGCTGTCAGCTTTCTTTATAGTCCAACTCTCACATCCATACATGATTACTGGAAAAACCATAGCTTTGACTAGATGGACCTTTGTTGACAAAGTAATGTCTCTGATTTTAATATGCTGTCTAGGTTGGTCATAACTTGTCTTCCAAGGAGCAAGCATCATTTTGTTTCATGACTGCAGTCAACATCTGCAGTGATTTTGGAGCCCCCAAAAATAAAGTCTGTCACTGTTTCCACTGTTTCCCATCTATTTCCCATGAAGTGATGGGACCAGATGCCATGACCTTAGTTTTCTGAATGCTGAGTTTTAAGTCAACTTTTTCACTCTCCTCTTTCACTTTCATCAAGAGGCTTTTTAGTTCCTCTTCACTTTCTGCGGTAAGGGTGGTGTCATCTACATGTCTGAGGTTATTGATATTTCTCTTGGCAATCTTGATTCCAGCTTTTGCTTCTTCCAGCCCAGCATTTCTCATGATGTACTCTGCATATAAGTTAAATAAGCAGGGTGACAATATACAGCCTTAATGTACTCCTTTCCTGATTTGGAACCAGTCTGCTGTTCCATATCCAGTTCTAACTGTTGCTTCCTAACCTGCTTACAGATTTCTCAGGAGACAGGTCAGGTGGTCTAGTATTCCCATTCTTGAAAAATTTCCACAGTGTTTTGTTATTCACACAGTCAAAGGCTTTGGCATAGTCAATAAAGCAGAAGTAGATGTTTTATCTGGAACTCTCTTGCTTTTTCAATGATCCAAAGGATGTTGGCAATGTCCTTAGAAATCACCAAACTTGGGATGGATGTAACTGTTGAGTTTGGAGTTTTTATACATCATATCATTTTCTAGCCCTTTGAGGATACCTGCAACTATTTCCCATCACTTAAAAATATGTTTTAACCATGAAGCTCTCTCATTTTACTTCTTATTCAAGCTCATTGCCCTGTTGTTCATCCTAGTGTATGAATTAAACATCAATCTAAAATTTTCCCTGTAATAGATAGGTTCAAAAACACCCATGAAAATTTGACATGTTTTTAGAAAACGCTTCCAGACTCTAAATCTACTTATTTTGTTTATAAAATTCATTCACAGGTAATCATTAAAAAAAAACTGTGTTAATAATCCTCTTAGGAGATAATTTTGATGCCTGAATAAATATTTAAGAGTTGACTTCCTATCATGTAGTAGGTGTTTGGTGATTGACAGCTAAAGCACGGAAAAAGTGGGAAGACCTGGATTTCAGTTTCAGGTAAACCTATGTTCCTGTATATTTCCAAAACTTGTTACTCATGCATTCTTAACTGCATATCCCAGTCTCTTTATGCATCAATTTCGTGACTAGGAAATAAAACTTGTAATGGTGAATGGAATTGTTTCCTTAATTTCTTTTTTTATTTTCTCATTATTAGTGTACAGGACTGTAAGATATTTCTGTGTGTTGATTTTACATCCTGAAAATTTACTATATTCATTGATTGGCTCTAGTAATTTTCTGGTGGAGTCTTTAGGGTTTTCTATGTAGAGGATCATGTCGTGTGCAAACAGTGAGAGTTCTACTTCTTCATTTCCAATTTGGATTCCTTTTATTTCTTTTTCTGCTCTGATTGCTGTGGCCAAAACTTCCAGAACTATGTTGAATAGTAGTGGTGAAAGTGGGCACACTTGTCTTTTTCCTGACTTTAGGGGAAATGCTTTCACTTTTTCACCATTGAGGATAATGTTTGCTGTGGGTTTGTCATATATAGCTTTTATTATGTTGAGGTATGTTCCTTCTATTCCTGCTTTCTGGAGAGTTTTTTATCATGAATGGATGTTGAATTTTGTCAAAGGCTTTCTCTGCATCTATTGAGATAATCATATTTCTTTTATTTTTTAATTTGTTAATCTAGTGTATTACATTGACTGATTTGCAGATATTGCAACAAAAAGAATAAAATACTTAGCAATACACTGGTGAAAGAAATCAAAGAGGACACTAATAGATGGAGAAATATACCATGTTCATGGATCAGAAGAATCAGTATAGTGAAAATGAGTATACTACCTAAAGCAATCTACAGATTCAGTGCAATCCCTATCAAGCTACCAGAGATATTTTTCACAAAGCTAGAACAAATAATTTCACAATTTGTATGGAAATACAAAAAAAAACCTTGAATAGCCAAAGCAATCTTGAGAAAGAAGAATGGGACTGGAGGAATCAACCTGCCTGACTTCAGACTTTACTACAAAGCCACAGTCATCAAGATAGTAGGGTTCTGGCACAAAGACAGAAATATAGATCAATGAACAAAATAGAAAATCCAGAGATAAATCCACACACCTATGGACACCTTATCTTCGACAAAGGAAGCAAGAATATACAATGGATTAAAGACAATCTCTTTAACAAGTGATGCTGAGAAAATTGGTCAACCACTTGTAAAAGAATGAAACTAGCACAATGGTACCCCACTCCAGTACTCCTGCCTGGAAAACCCCATGGACGGAGGAGCCTGGTAGGCTGCAGTCCATGCGTTTGCTGAGGGTCGACACGACTTAGCGACTTCACTTTCACTTCTCACTTTCATGCATTGGAGAAGGAAATGGCAACCCACTCCAGTGTTCTTGCCTGGAGAATCCCAGGGACGGGGGAGCCTGGTGAGCTGCCGTCTATGGGGTCACACAGAGTTGGACACAACTGAAGTGACTTAGCAGCAGCAGCAGCTCACTTTCTAACACCATACACAAAAATAAACTCAAAATGGATTAAAGATCTAAACATAAGACCAGAAACTATAAAACTCCTAGAAGAGAACATAGGCAAAACACTCTCCGACATAAATCACAGCAGGATCTATGACCCACCTCCCAGAATACAGGAAATAAAGACAAAAATAAACAAATGGGACCTAATTAAGATTAAAAGCTTCTGCACAACAAAGGAAACTATAAGCAAGGTGAAAAGACAGTCTGCGGAATGGGAGAAAATAATAGCAAATGAAGCAACTGACAAACAACTAATCTCAAAAATATACAAGCAACTCCTGCAGCTCAATTCCAGAAAAATAAACCACCCAATCAAAAGATGAGCCAAAGAACTAAATAGACATTTCTCCAAAGAAGACATCAGATGGCTAAGAAACACATAAAAAGATTCTCAACATCACTCATTATCAGAGAAATGCAAATCAAAACCACAATGAGGTACCATTTCACACCAGTCAGAATGGCTGCGATCCAAAAGTCTACAAGCAATAAATGCTGGAGAGGGTGTGGAGAAAAGGGAACCCTCTTACACTGTTGGTGGGAATGCAAATTAGTACAGCCACTATGGAGAACAGTGTGGAGATTCCTTAAAAAATATATAATAATAAATAAAACAGAAAAAAAGGAAATAAAACTTAACTTGCCATGGTCATTTCAGGATTTGCAGCAACATCCCCACCGGAAATGGGGTGCTGTGTAAATCCTAGTGATATCATCATCATCATCATCATCATCATTTTTAGCTGTTAACTACAGCAGCCTGGCATCTTTGAATTGGCTGTTAAAATATGTTCTGTTTGTTTTCCACATGAGAAATGGGGTGGTAAACTCATAGCTTCACTTCCAGTTTGAAATAAATCAGTGGGAAAGAACATGGTACTGGTATTATGGGCAGGACCCCTAGAAAGAGAAAACCTGGCATGAGTGTGAACTCTAGACCCAAAGGTGCAATCTTGAGCTTGACGTGTCAGGCCCTAAGTTTCTGTTCCTTATTCCAGTGGTCTTCAATCATTTTGACACCAGGGACCAGTTTCATGGAAGACAATTTTCCCAGGGTTTGAGGTGTAGTAGATAGTTTCAGGATGATTCAAGTACATTATATTTATTGTTCACTTTATTTCTATTATTATTATGACATCAGTTCCACCTCGGATCATCAGCCATTAGATCCTGTAGTTTGGGGACCCCTGCCTTATTCTAAGAAGAAGAGAGTTTTTCTTTGTCAATTCACCAAATATTTAAACTACTATACATAGGGCTGCCCTATGGCCTGGAGATGTATGCAGATTTTCTATGTCCTTGCAGATTTTACTTGAAGAGAATTGGGGGAAAAAAAGCAATCAAATGCATGCTTAGCTTATGTTTGTTTGTTTGTTTTTAATTGAAACTATGAATGCTACAAAGGAAAAGTACAGAATGCCATGACCACATTTAATGAGCACCCAAACTATCCTAGGAGAGCACTGTGGAATATAACAGTACTTTCTGCAATATAGTTATAAGGATTAACTGTTACAATGAGGGAGGATTAATGAGGATTAACTGTTACAAAGTGCTTAGCAAGATGACCTGGCACAGAGTAAGGGTTCAGTAATTGTTTGTTATTAAAGCTATGTTTATTGAGCTCCCAATGAACAGTTTGCACAGGAATAAAAGCTCTAAACATAAAAGAAACGTGAGTTCAGTTGCAAAACCTGTCCTCTAAGGATTAAACAGTCCTATTGAAGATGCAATAGGTCATATAAATATGGGCCTAATGTCCAGGCAATAAACTTTCAGGAATTCATATCAGGAAAATTATTAACAGGAGCAGATTGAAAGATGATCTCAGGCTTTTTTAAATCTAGGCTTTAAAAAAGACTACCTGTTGTAAAGAAGGAGGGCATTTCCTTCTCCAGGGGGTCTTCCCAACCCAGGGATCGAACCCGGGTCTCCCACATTGCAGACAAACGCTCAACCATCTGAGCCACCAGGGAAGTCTGTAAATACAATGGGTTAATACTAATGTGAGCCTTCATTCTTTATTCCTTATAACATTTAGATTGATTTTAATGTATCACTTGGTAGATGAGTCTGAATTGGTGCAACTGTTCAGTGATGTCATCAAGGACCAAGGTTCTTTCCATATTCCTACATCATTCTCAGATTGTTTGGAAATCTCTCAAATAAAAGCATCTTCAAACATATACAAGTAGCTTCAAAGCCAGGGGGATAAAAAGACTTTTACCCTAGAAACTTTTTTTTTTTCAAGTGAGAGAGGAAAATGTTTTCCAAAAGTACCCCGAGCGGATTTCTTCTCACACATATTGGCCAGAAAGGATTGCAGGTCTGTCCCTAATCCAGCATTTGATAAAAAGGAATGAGAGTACCAAGAACAGTTTAGATCCCTTTAATATGGCACCTGGTGTTTGAATGCATACGTGCCTGTTCAATTGTGTCTGACTCCTTGTGACTCCATGGACTATAGCCCACCAGGCTCTTCTGTCCATGGAATTTTCTAGATATTCTTGCCTGGCATACTATAGTGGGTTATCATTTCTTACTCCAGGGAATCCTCCAACCCAGAGATCCAAACCTGAATATCCTGCATTGGCAGGTGGGTTCTTTACCACTGTGCCACCTGGGCAGCCCATCTGGTGTTCAAAAACAGCAAAAACAAAAGAGTTCTTCCATCAAAGGACTGAGGGGAAAGTTGCCTCCTTGGGCAATTATCAGCCACACTTTTTCTCCCTCATCCTTTATTTGGAAATTCTCCTCTCATATTACTCCCTCTTAAGAGCACAAAGAAGAGCTCATTGTTAGTGAGCTGATTCCATGATTCCCACAGATTAACTCCATTTTCTCCTGTAAGAAAGACTTAGTTTCACCTTCTTTACCTATTACTTGCAAGACGTAAATAGCTAGAATTTATTCTCAAAGATCTTCCAGGTGCATGATGTTACATGCTAGTAGTCTGAGTGATGGAACGCGTGGGTAGAGCCAAGAAAAGCTTTCATAGAGGCATGTGATTCAATCAAGGACAAGAGTGCCTAATTGTTGAAGATTTAGATCCAGAATCTTGGGAGGAGTGAAAAATAGCTTTGGTATAAGAAGGACTGGTGAGCACAGACTCAAAGTTACAAAGTGAGACACAAAGAAATAAAAATGTACACTTATTGTATAAAACCATTGGTGATTAGCCAGGAGTGCAAATTCCTTCCAGTTACCAAAAATTACCACTCAGGACAATATTTGATTGTGCATGTCATGATATATGGTTTTGATTATCTTCTTTGCAAGTCTTCTAGTCTTAGAGTGGAAAATTCCATACCTCTATGTTTGCCTGCAAGCAAGTCAGTCTATTCACAACATTAAATGTTTAGAAAGTATATTTGTAAAACAAGAAATGTTATTCCCCTGACCCTCTAAACTGAGGTTGTTCGAGCTCAGTACAACATATGGTACAGAAAAGCCCTGATCAATTAAATCAATAGGGGGCATGGAAGGCAGGGTTCACAGGGAACATGCAAGTATAACTGTGGTGGGAGAAGCAGAAAAATAGATGCAGGATTTTTCAAATGTTACAGAGAAGAGAGAACTAAAAGTTGTTGGGAAGACGGATATAAGAAGTTAAATGCAAAAAAAGAAAGGGAAAAAGTGCAGGCATTTGTAGAAACTGAGTGAATTCAGGCCTTGCTGGGAGTTTCATTTCTGTAGCTATTACACTCTTCTATAGTCTCCCGCCTGAGAAAGCAATGGCACCCCACTCCAGTACTCTTGCCTGGAAAATCTCATGGACGGAGGAGCCTGGTAGGTTGCAGTCCACGCGGGTCGCTAAGAGTCGGACATGACTGAGCAACTTCACTTTCACTTTTCACTTTCATGCATTGGAGAAGGAAATGACAACCCACTCCAGTGTTCTTGCCTGGAGACTCCCAGGGACAGGGGAGCCTGGTGGGCTGCCGTCTATGGGGTCGCACAGAGTCGGACACGACTGAAGCGACTTAGCAGCAGCAGCAGCATAGTCTCCCGCCACCAACTAGAGAAAAGCCCCTGTTACTCTTCATTTTAATTTAAAAAATTTTTACTGGAGTTTAGTTGCTTTACAATGTTGGTTTAGTTTCTGCTGTACAGCAAAGTGAATCACCTATATGTATACATTTTATTGTCGTTGTTTAGTCACTAAGTCATGTCCAACTCTATTGCAACTCCACGAACTCTGTGGATTCCCCACCAGGCTCCTCTGTCCGTCGGATTTCCCAGGCAAGAATACTGGAGTGGGTTGCTATTTCCTTCTGCATGGGATCTTTCAGACCCAGGAATCAAATATGTATCTCATGTTGCAGGCAGATTCTTTATGGCTGAGCCACGAGGAAGCCCATATGTATACGTATATCCCCTCTGTTTTTTAATTTCTTTCCCATTTAGGTCACCTCAAAACACTGAGTGAAGTTCCCTGTGCTATACTCTAGTAGATTTGTACTAATTATCTATTTATACATAATATCAATAGTGTGTATATGTCAATCCTAAACCCCCAATGTATCCAACCCTTGCTTTTTCCGCTTGGTGTTGTATGTTTGTTCTGTATTTTTGTGTCTCTGTTTCTACTTTGCAAACAGGTTTATTTGTATTGACCTAATTTTATATCTCATATTTTCATAAGTTGTCATATACTTGACATGTAAAACAGTGGCCAGTCTTTTGTGTCTGAATTTGTGCCAGAGGGTTAAAGAAGAGGGATGGCCGTGCGAATCCTGGGTATCTACAGTAGAAGGAAGGCTGGGAGGCACGTTAGGGTCATAAAGAGAGTTGAGGCCACCTATCTTGGGCTGATTGGAATAGTCTGTTTCAGTCCTTCTCCTCTGAAATCTTTAATCCGCCCTCACAATATCTGTCACCAGGTACTCAGCACTCTCATGCTGGCTTCTCCTCTACATCAAATACACAAACAGGCGATAGCTAAGGATTCATCTCTGCAATATAATGTTTGGTTTGGCTGAGAAAAATTAAAGAATCAAGGATAATGGGACAGGCATTTTATAAAGGGGAACAGAAAGGTAAAAAAAGGTCACTGGAAACCAAGAAGCATCATATCTTTCCCCATGCTTATGGAGATTTGAGGTTTTAATCCAGATTAACTTGTTACAAATGATTTGGGGACCAGGCATAGCCCAGGTATGGTGGGAGAGAAGAGAAGGGCAGCCCCCACTGCCCTTGCAAAGCCTGTACCTCAGAGACAGAGGTCACCACCACTGCCCTTTTGAGTTGAGATTGTGGTGGTGATGTAACCCCACTTTCTTGAGACTGGGCAGTAGATACATAGGGATTAGAGGATAAAGGGTAGGGGAATAAGAGGAACTTATTATTTCTGATAATGTGTTTGACCACAATGAACAAAAATAAATGGATACTATGTTTTAAACAAAAGTACAGAAACCACCTTTAGGCACTCAGACAGGTAAAAAGGAATCAAGGAGGGAAAAAAGACAGAAAACTAACTATTGAGGACTGCCTTCTGTCTGCACCAACAGACAGAATGCATGTTTATTTGAATACATGAAAACCTTTGAACTTGTTGATGTTTTTATAAAACTTATGCTAAGATTTGATGGCACATTTTAGTGTCAGAGTAAATTCTGAGAAGTAGAAATTTTTAATATAAATTTATTTATTTTAATTGGAGGTTAATTATTTACGATATTGTATTGGTTTTGCCATACATCAACATGAATCTGCCACAGGTAGTAGAATATTTTATGATTTGAGCTGTACAGGGGGGTTTACTTTTTGAAGCATTCTGTCTAGAACCTCACATGTCAGTCCTTTATTTCTACATGTTAAAAATCTGTTGGTTTGTACTTGGTCTGAATTAGGACCAATCATCCATGAATGCACAGAGATGGATGAAATTGATTTTACATCAGTGAGCCTAATTGCAGGAATGTAAATTAAATATAAGCTGTCATCCTATAGCATTGCCTCAAGAAAACCAGGTCCTTAAGAAATACTCTGTGATTGTGGTGCATCTTCTGGTGAATAAATAAGCTACCGCTGCTTAAATACACCTTTACAATATACCTGACAATGAAAGGGAGAGACAACTGATGCTCTTACAAATAAAACAGCTACTCTCAGAAAAGGTAAGTTATCCTGAAAGTCAGTGTCCTTTCTGCATCCTCACATGCAGCAAACATAGCAGTAGTTTGCTGGTAATTTTAGCTTGTGTGTTTTGAGTAATCACTTTATGCCAAGAAGTTTACAGTGGTTATCTGATGGAATCCTCGAAACATACCTGTGATATTAGTATTATTAATGTCACCATGTTACATATAAGCTAACTTGTATGGATATCCAAGGTCACAGAGTCCCTTGATGATAGGCCTGGAATTTGAATGCAGATATGTCTAACCCGTGCCTACACTTCTAACTTTCATCCACCTACTAGGGTGTATGAAATATCTAGACCATCTCCTGGCTTTTACTGAATAGTAATAATAAATGTTTTATCTATAACCCCTTTGTTTTTTCTGTGCATATCACCTGCACTTATCAATATGAGTCCTGACAGATGGGCAAAAAGATTCATTGACTACAGGCATGAGTCACCAAAACGAATTTCCAGGTTGTCTTGTGCACGGTCATGCCTACGTTTCAGTCCGTGTCTTAGTCTGTACAGGCTGCTATAGCAAAATACCACAGATTGGGCAGCCTGTCAACAACAGAAATTTTTTTCTCATAGTGTTGGAGTCTGGAAAGTCCAACATCAAGAGCCAACATAGTTGGGTGAAGGCCATTTCCTTGATTCATAGCCAATGACCTCTTCCTGCATCCTCATTTGGTGAAAGGAGTTGGATAACTCTCTGTAGCCTCTTTTTTATTAAACACTTTTATTAGACACTAATCTCACTCATGAAAGTTCCACCTCATAATATAAGTGCTTCCTCAAAGCTCCATCTGCTAATACCATATCTTGAGAGTTAGGATTTGAACATAAGAATTTTGGCAAGACACAAGAATTCAGACCACAGCACTCCTTCACAGTCTAAACCTATGCTTATAACAAATCTGGCAATTTAGAATTATATCCAATATGATGTTCTACCCTTTATTCATTCCAGTTGGAATACATGGTAACTCACACTTTCTTACCAACATAGACCAGGGTATATTCTCTGTGGGTTTCCCTGGTAGCTCAGTTGTAAAGAAGCCACCCGCCAATGCACAAGACTCGGGTTTGATCCCTGGGTGAGGGAAGATCACCTAGAGGAGGGCATGGAAACCCACTCCAATATTTTTGCTTAGAGAAGACCAGGGACAGAAGAACCTGGAGGGCTATAGTCCATGGGGTCACAAACAGTCAGACACAATTCCATGACTAAACAACAACAACATATTCTCTTTAGCCTGGAACATTCACACTGCTTTCTGACATTCAGAATTTCAGAATCAAACACTTCTGTACTTTTTAGTGGAAAGCACATTAAAAGTATTCAGTTTAAGTAGTTTAAAGATAATACTGACTTTCAGATGGCTTACCAAGCTCTTTGAGGGGCAGGGAAATGCCAAAAAATCCTTTGTGCTCTGGTCTCCTTCCCCAAGTTTGATTAGATAAAAGTAGAGACAGTTGGCCTTTCAGTTATTATTCCCACCATAGCCACCTGAGATACTCTTCAAATGCTCTCCTTTTCTAAAATAGCAACATTTCTGCTAAACAATAATTCATTCTAACTACATGAACAAAATACTGAACAACTGTCTTTAGTATCCAAGAGGAAATTACTAGATAAGGCTTAACCACTTAACCAATTCTAATTTATTTTCCTGAAGGTCACAAGGTTCATCAACCAATAGTTAAATAAAGCTGCCAGTGTGGTTCTATGGCAGTGACAAAAAGCAATGGCGATTTAGGAAAGTAAGTAAAATCAGTGTTTCTGGATGGCCCATAGATGGGGGATAAGATGGAAGAAGATGCAAGGAAAGGGCAGATCTTGAAGGGCCTTGTGTACCAAGATTTTGGATTTTAATATTCAAAATAAATTTACAGAGACTTTTTTAATTGGAGAAAAAATTAAATAAATTTGCAGAGTATCAGTTCTGTTCAAGGGAATCGTTTGAAACAAGGAATATACAACAGTTCCCATGATGAGAATAATTCCAGAACTCATGGAATTTAGTGTCCCACAGACAAAGCACATGATAATTCCTAAAGAGGAGAGGAGGCATTTGAAGAGAATCACATAAGTAAGTTACAGTATCAGTTTTACTTTAATTTCTCAAAAATCAGCTCTCCAAGCCTATTTTTCCCCACCTCAGAAGGAGAAGTGAAGATACATGAAAAGCTTCTTACAAAATTCCTGGATGTTTGAGAGCTGAATCAAAAATAATCTCTCCCTGTACTCCCTGTGACGCACAAACAAGAGGTGGCTGGTGGCAGTGACCCAGTGGGAAGTGTTTGATCCATTCACCAGGCTCTTCCAGGCTCAGTTGGGTCAGCCTCCCAGTGGGAGCCATGAAGTCCTGGGGCTCTTCATTTAGAAACAAATGCAACAGAATCTACAAAATATTTGCCTATAAAACACAGTGGCCGCAAGTCTGTTCATATGTCTGTACTTGCATTTCTGTCCCAAATGCAGATTCATCAGTACCATCTTTCTATATTCCATTTATATGTGTTAATATATTTGTTTTTCTCTTTCTGACTTACTTCACTCTGTATAATAGTAGAGGAAGGGGAGGATGGGACAAATTAGGAGAATAACATTGAAACATAGACTTTACCGTGTGTAAAATAGAGAACTGGTGGAAATTTGCTATGTGACACAAGAAGCTCAAATCCAGGCTCTGTGACAATGCAGAGGGGTGTGATAGGGTGAGAAGTGGGGGGAAAGTTCAAGAGAAAGAAGATGTATGTGTACTTATGGCTGATTCATGTTGATGTACGGTAGAAATAAACACAATATTGTAAAGCAATTATCCTCCAATTAAAAATGAATCATTTTTTTAAAAAAGCAAAAACAAAATAAAGTGACTTTCACAGATTTTAAACTTTTTCCAATAATACTGATATATGATGACTTTTGGAACTGCTCTTAAAACACAAGATAAAATGAAAATAATCATTTTAAGATTGTGTGTTATTCCAGTGATTCTCAAGATGCATCTCTAGAAAAGTAACGTCAATACCACTTAGACACTTGTTAGAAATGCATTTTTAGGTCCTCCCCCAGACCTACTGATCAGAACCTCTGAGGGTGGTACCATCTACGCTTTCCATGTGATTCTGATGATGCCTGTCTTAGGATCACATTTTGAGATGCCTCTGTCATGTCTGACTCATTTTGGACCCCATGGACTGCAGCCCACCAGTTTCTTCTGTCTACGGGATTTTCCAGGCATGAATACTGGAGTGGGTTGCCATTTCCTACTCCAGGGGATCTTCCCGACCCAGGGATCAAACCTGTGTCTCCTGTGTCTCCTCACTGGCAGGCAGACTCTTTACCACTGAGCCACCGGGAAGCCTACACGCGGAGAATCACTGTTACCTGACCAAATTAATATTAATCAATTTAATCACTTTTTCATCATATCCAATGCTGCTGCTGCTGCTGCTAAGTCGCTTCAGTCATGTCCGACTCTGTGCGACCCCATAGACGGTAGCCCACCAGGCTCCGCCGTCCCTGGGATTCTCCAGGCAACAACACTGGAGTGGGTTGCCATTTCCTTCTCCAATGCATGAAAGTGAAAAGCGAAAGGGAAGTCGCTCAGTCGTGTCCGACTCTTAGCGACCCCATGGACTGCAGCCCACCAGGCTCCGCTGTCCGTGGGATTTTCCAGGCAAGAGTACTGGAGTGGAGTGCCATTGCCTTCTCCCACTAACCATCCTTCAGTGACTGGATAGCTTCCAGCAAGTCACCCTCAGGAGATGACGAGATGAAATGCCCTCATCACAGACGTTTTCCCAGGAGCTATGCTGCTGGATGTTAAGGTAATTAATAAAGCAACAACAGAAAAGAGCAAGAACAGCATAAGATTCTGTAACAAGTTTACTGAAGAGGAGACACTTCTTTAAATAAATATATACTCAATCTATCTAACAACAAGTTTATGGGGAAATCAGTGGCCTTGTAATTCAGACTTAATAAAATTGAAGTCATAGTTTTCTCTTCTGATTTATTTTCTGTCGTCTCTCCATGATAGGTGTACTAATCAAGCCACTAACTGGAGCACATAGGCAGCAGAGTTGTTCAGTCTTGCACTTTGGTGGTGGCTTTAAGAACACTCTTTGACTCCCATTACTTTATCAGTTTCAGTTCAGCTCAGTCGATCAGTCGTGTCCGACTCTTTGCAACCCCATGAATCGCAGCACGCCAGACCTCCCTGTCCATCACCAACTCCCGGAGTTCACTCAGACTCACGTCCATAGAGTCTGTGACGCCATCCAGCCATCTCATGCTCTGTCGTCCCCTTCTCCTCCTGCCCCCAATCCCTCCCAGCATCAGAGTCTTTTCCAATGAGTCAACTCAGCATGAGGTGGCCAAATTACTGAAGTTTCAGCTTTAGCATCATTCCTTCCAAAGAAATCCCAGGGTTGATCTCCTTCAGAATGGACTGGTTGGATCTCCTTGCAGTCCAAGGGACTCTCAAGAGTCTTCTTCAACACCACAATTCAAAAGCATCAATTCTTCTGTGCTCAGCCTTCTTCACAGTCCAACTCTCACATCCATACATGACCACAGGAAAAACCATAGCCTTGACTAGACGGACCTAGTTGGCAAAGTAATGTCTCTGCTTTTGAATATGCTATCTATGTTGGTCATAACTTTTTTTTTTTATCAGTTTACCTCCTTAATAACGTTGCTAGTCACAGAACCGGATAGACACACACTCATCCAGTGCTTCAGCATCTGGTGGGTGGCGTTTCTACCTTCCTGAGCTCATGGCACCTCCAGCCGGAAGTAGTACAGGTTGACATGGTTATAACTTCAAGCAAGGGGTGCCAGCTCTTGTGGGCTTTAATTTGCCAATTCTGTTACAATGCTCTTTTACTAGTAAAGAAACTCACAAGTATTTTTTTTTCTTTTTACTACCCAGTATAAAATTTACATTTTCTCTGTAGAAAGTGAATTTAAAATAAAGTTTTAATATAGTTGATTTACAATGTTGTATTAGTTTCAGTGTACAGTACAGTGATTCAGTTATACATATATAAATAAATATATATACATATTATTTTTTTCACATTCCCTTCCCTTATATGCTGTCACGAGATATTGAGTATAGTGCCTTGTGCTGTACAGTAGATTCTTGTTGGTTATCTGATTTATAGACAGTAGATGTATATTTTAGTCCCAAATCCCTAATTTATCCCTCCCCCCTCCTCCCCTTTGGTAACCAGGTTTATTTTCTAGTCTGTGAGTCTATTCCCTTTGTGTACACAATAAGTGATATCATCTGATATTTGTCTGGCTTACTTCACTTAGTATGATAATATATAGGCCCACCTATGTTGCTGTAAATGCCATTGTTTCTTTCTTTTTGTGGCTGAATAATAATCCATTGCATACGTGCATTATGTCTTCTTTAATCATTCAGCTGTTGACGGATACTTAGGTTGCTCTGTATCTTGGCTATTGTAAATAGTGCTCTTGTGAACACTGGGATGCATGTGGCTCTTTAAATTGTGTTTTCCTCTAGAAACTCATAGGCACTTACTATTTGTAAAATGGCAGTTTTTTAAAGAAGTGACTGACTTATTTTGAAATCCATTTTTAGGTACATTGCTCCTTCTTTCAGACATAGAAATTCAGGAGAATAGAAAGAAAGACAGTTTTGGTTTTACTAAATGAGTGAATTCATAGCAACATTAGACAGTCAAAGGGGTTTCTGTCTTAACACAAGTGATTAGAATTCTAAATAGCTGTAAAGTTCTTGTTCTATTGATTTATATTCAGACCAAAAGGGGAAAAAAAAAAAACTTACTATGTAAGCCAGGGAAGAACGAGCATGTAGACAGATAATACAGATATCGTTGCTGCTGTGTCAGCAGTTTTCAATACTCAGCTCAACAGACAAAGAGATTCTCTCCTGACATCTGTGTTTATGTACAGCAAGTGAAACAATCCCACTTACCAGTATGAGTGGTACATACATTTCTTGTCACTTATTATCAAGTGGATTATTGCCACCCTCAGAGAAATGCAAATCCTTTTTCTTTAATGGAACAAAAGTCTGGGCACACTTAATAAACACCTTTTGAAATGAAGAAGTGATGTACTTTATAGCATGTCTTTTAGACTCCATTTTAATTATTTCTTTTTAAATGCTGTACACTCTGGTGTCTTGATGCCAAGGGAGAATTTACTGTGACCTCTCACTTACCCTTCGTTAAATTCTAGTAGATTGTAGAGAGAATGTGTTTGCTCTGTGGGAGGAATGGGAAGAATGTGCAAGAAGCAGATTTAATTGGTAAAAGATAATCAGACCTCTGTTCTCCTCCTTCCAACAATCAGAGTGTTTTCTCATTAGGAAATCAGGGTCCTCTCTTGCATCAGACATGCTTCATTGCTAGCAAAATCCACCCTGCCTCTTTATTTTCTCTCATTCTACAAATGAAAAAAAAAAAATTAAGTTGCAAAGATAATAGGATGACATCGTCAAAGCAGTTCAGGGAAAGTCTGTCTGCTGTCAGACCTGAGACAGATTGTTCCTGAATTGTTCCTTCCCATTCTAGGAAAATGCGGAAGGCCATGGTTATTTCATGGGGAAACACTAAGTTACTAACTGGAATACCCTGAGTTTTATGCCAAGCCCACCCTCATTTTCATATATATGATAACATGTATATTTGATAATATTTCCCTGGTGGCTCAGTGGTAAAGAATCTGCCTGCCACGCAGGAGACCTCGGTTTGATTCTTGGGTCAGGAACATTCCCTGGAGAAAGAAGTGGCAACCCACTCCAGTATTCTTGCCTGTATCCATTGAAAGAGGAGCCTGGCTACAGTCCATAGGGTATCAAGAGTCAGACATAACTTAGTGACTAAACAGCAACATTATCTTTGGTAACACATATATTTAAAAGAAATCATTGGCTACCATAATCAGATGACTTGGAGGAATTTGGTTATCTTTAGATGTTGACTAGCAAGAAACTCCCTAAGGTTAAGTTTACCTTCAAATATCGGTCAGAAAGTATTGAGTATTTGGGTCCATATATTAAAAAAGAGTCTGAGCTCCATTAAGCTAGCAGAAATGAAAAACATTTTGATTGGGATATCTGTCCTCAATGAGAAAAGGGAAGGGTGGTCTTGAGCCAAGACCACTTGGGCCATTCATTTTAGGAAGAGAGGACCAGGATGAAAGTTAAAGAGGAGAGTGAAAAGTTGGCTTAAAGGTCAACATTCAGAAAACTAAGATCATGGCATCTGGTCCCATCACTTCATGGCAAATAGATGGGGAAACAGTGGAAATAGTGTCAGAGTTTATTTTTTTGGACTCCAAAATCACTGCAGATGGTGACTGCAGACATGAAATTAAAAGACACTTACTCCTTGGAAGGAAAGTTATTACCAACCTAGATAGCATATTAAAAAGCAGAGACATTACTTTGCCAGCAATAGTCCGTCTAGTCAAAGTTATAGTTTTTCCAGTGGTCATGTATGGATGTGAGAGTTGGACTGTGAAGAAAGCTGAGCGCTGAAGAAGTGATGCCTTTGAACTGTGGTGTTGGAGAAGACTCTTGAGAGTCCCTTGGACTGCAAGGAGATCCAACCAGTCCATCCTAAAGGAGATCAGTCCTGGGATTTCTTTGGAAGGAAGGATGCTAAAGCTGAAACTCCAGTACTTTGGCCACCTCATGTGAAGAGCTGACTCATTGGAAAAGACTCTGATGCTAGGAGGGATTGAGGGCAGGAGGAGAAGGGGACGGCCGAGGATGAGATGGCTGGATGGCATCACTGACTTGATGGACGTGAGTCTGAGTGAACTCCGGGATTTGGTGATAGACAGGGAGGCCTGGCGTGCTGTGGTTCATAGAGTCGCAGAGAGTCGGACACGACTGAGCTACTGAACTGAACTGAACTGAACTGAACCCTTATCCAAGTGCCACTCAAATATCTGATGAACATCTCAAACTCATCTGGCCCACAATTGAAGTTCTCATCTGCTCCCCAGCCGCCTCTGTCTCCCACGGTTTTCCCTATACCAACTGGAGACAGTCTCATCATTCCAGTTGCTCAGGCCCAAGACCTGAGAAGCATCTCTGATCCCTCTTTTCCTTCTGCCACCTTTCATCCAGCCTCTCAGGATATCCGGTTGACTCAACCTTCAAAATAAAGCCACAGTCCACTGATATCACTTGGTAGTAGATACCACCATCTCTTCTCAGAAACTTAGGAAATCGTCCATCCTCACATTCATATACAGTCTATTTGCAACGCAAAAGTCAGATTTTTAAAAACTGAAGTCGAATTATGTCACTCTTTAGCCTTCTGCCTATGGGAACCTTTGCAGTGGCCATTTCCTCATCTGGATACCTGTCCTGCTTTAGGAACATGGAGGAAAATGCCCTTTGTTCCCTCAAGCCCTTTTCAAACTTCACTTTCTTATCAAACTTACTCTGGCCTCATGTTGATTGTCCCCAGCACTCCTAATCCTCTTTAATTTGACCTATACTTCAGTAGTATTTGTATATTAACATACCATGTCATTTACTTGTACATTATGGTTTGACTTGTTTGTTGCCCTTCTTCTTTCACTAGAATATATATTTCATATTGACAGTGATTTGGGGATGTTTGTTTGCTGATGAATCCCAAGAACCTATAATAGTGCCTAGCATATATTAGGCTTTTAATAAACATCACCAAATGAGGGAATAAATCATGTTCACTTGTGAATGTGGAGGATTATATTTGTGTTATTATGGATATTAAAGCTCTGAAAACAAAATATCAAATATACAGACACATATATACAAAATCTAGATTTTCATAATATTGATTTTTTAGTTGTTTCTCCCTGTCTAGTTTACGAAACTGTACATGAAGAGATGAAACCATAATAGACTCATGTGGAATGATTTACATAAGTACTTTAAATGGAAAGAAAAAACTTGAAGAGATTACATTAAACCCTTGAATTTCTACAGCTAAGATGAATTCTTCTCCTCATTAGGAGTTTATTAAATGATGAGTCAATTTCTTTTTTTTTTCCTGTAATATTTTCTCTCAAATTTTTGTTATGGCATATGTTTTTAATTCACAGTAATAATAATATAGTTATTAAATTAAATGAGTGCATTTAGCATAATTATCTTAAGTAGGTGAAAACTGTATTTGCAACCACTTGTTTCCAGACTGCATTCTTTATTCAATTTCTTCTTAATGATCAAATAATTCCCCTTTGCTGTGAGCAAAAGCTCTGTTCTATCCATCTTCTGGCTCAATAGAACTTGCCAGGTACTCTAAAAGCCATTACAAAAGGAAGAATGTCATTTCTGATCCCTCAGAAAACAGCTGAATTCTATTGTGTTAGATGATTGTGGTGTTTTTTAGTACCCATCCTACAGTCTTTCTACGTGAAGTCGCTCAGTCGTGTCCGACTCTTTGCGACCTCACGGACTGTAGCCTATCAGGCTCCTCCGTCCGTGGAATTTTCCAGGCAAGAGTGCTGGAGTGAATTGTCATTTCCTTCTCCAGGGGATCTTCCCGACCCAGGAATCGAACCCGGGTCTCCCGCAGTGCAGGCAGACGCTTTACCGTCTGAGGCACCAGGAAACATGCTATTTTCATGGAATGTGACAAAAAGTGATGCAGTTAAGCATAACGAGCAGGGAATTGAACTGTCAGAAGAACTTTGAAATACACTGGAAAAGCTGCAGTTCAGTTCAGTTCAGTTCATTCCCAAAGGAGGCAACACCTTTTAAAGGAGACACTTTCCCTAGGGAAAAAGGAAGGTGTAGCCTCAGTTGTCTTCGGCGAGCGCCCTCTTGTGACAGTGCGCGAATGACCACATGGACTGTGGTTTTGGAGGACAGGAACTTGCTCCAGGTTCAGGAGCAATCAGCTCAGTTCAGTTGCTCAGTCTTGTCAGTCTCTTTGCGACCCCGTGGACTGCAGCATGCCAGGCTTCCCTGTCAATCACCAACCCGGAGCCTACTCAAACTCATGTCCATCGCCTCAGTGACGCAATCCAACTATCTCATCCTCTGTTTTCCCCTTCTCATCCAGCCTTCAATTTTTCCCAGCATCAGGGTCTTTTCCAATGAGTCAGTTCTTCGCATCAGGTGACCAAAGTATTGGAGTTTCAGCTTCAGCATCAGTCTTTCCAGTGACTATTCAGGACTGAATTCCTTTAGGGTGGACTGGTTGGATCTCCTTGCAGTCCAAGAGACCCTCAAGAGTATTCTCCAACACCACAGTTCAAAAGCATCAATTCTTCTGTGTCAGCTTTTTTATAATCCAACTCTCACATGCATACATGACTACTGAAAAAACATAGCTTTGACTAGACAAACCTTCGCTGACAAACTAATGTCTCTGCTTTTTAATATGCTGTCTAGGTTGGTCATAGCTTTTACTCCCAGGAGCAATCATCTTTTAATTTCATGGCTTCAGTCACCATCTGCAGTGATTTTGGAGCCCCTCAAAATAAAGCAATACCTGCTCCTAACTGGGCATGAGTTGGTAAAGAATCTGCTTGCAATGCAGGAGGCCCAGGTTTGCTTCCTGGGTCAGGAAGATCCTCTGGAGAAGGAAATGTCAACCCAGTTCAGTTTTCTTCCCTGGAGAATCCCATGGACAGAGGAGCCTGGCAGGTTACAGTCCTTGGGGTCGCCAGAGTCAGACGCGACTTAGCGACTAAACCACCACCACCACCTACCTCCCTAGGGTAATCTTCATGCAGGAAAACTTCATTTATATAATCAGTAAATTTTAGTCACAACTTTTAACAATAATGTGTGTCCATTCCGCAGTCAATTGCAGTGGCTTTTAAGAAAACAAGGTCTGGATGAAGGCTTCTTCCACAGCTACTAGTCATTTGAAGTGAGGGTTCAGAATCACACCTCTCTCAGAGAATGCTGTGAGGATTGAATGTGAAGCACCCAGCACAGTGCTTAACGAATTCTTGCTATTAATATTTTCTCACTCTTACATCCAGCTTGTACGAAAAATGCTTTCCTTGAAAACCTCTGAACTGGTGCCTAACTCATCAAAAGGATGGAAAGTTTCAGAGTCATTGAAATTTGTGAAAAACAGGCTTCTGACACAGAATCAAAAATGTATTTACTTTGTGGATAAAATCCATTAAAATTTTCTAAAAATAAATCTTTTCTGGGTCAGGAAAAGTTACTGGAACCCCAAAGACTAGGAAAATCTGTAACATCAGCCAGTGTTATCAGAAAGCTATGCATCAGAGCACAGGGAGGTATATTGGTCTTTTATCTCACCTAAATTTATTAGGCACAAAAAGTTATAACTAAGTATCTAGGCCCATTTAGCAATTGCATTTGCTTTATTTTAAGATTAGACTAATTATACTGATTTAAACACAAGTCAAGTCTGCTGCTTTGTTGGATGAACTAATAAAAATCCATCTGGACTCGAGGCATGATAAGAAAATGAAAGATACATATCAATATTGGAATGAGCAACTAGGTGCCAGAAGATTAATATCTTTCAACTCCTGACATATCAGATTGTTCATGTTGCGAGTGTCTTTTTTTTTATAATTCCTTAAAACTTTAAACATGTTTAATAGTTGAGAATAATATATATGATGGAATGAGATAATCCAAATGCTCATTTTCACTTTATAGCCAAACATCCTGCTATGTTAAATTCACCAAACATTTACAGCAGAATACCGTGCACTAAGCTGTATGCTAAAGGGACAACGGGAGCCCAGAAATGATTAGGAGATGGTCCTGCCTTCAAGGAGATGAGAGAAACATGCAAAGAGATCATTAACATTTCAAGTGGCATATGCAAAGAAATATTTGCAAGATGTATAAGCTGTGCAATAGTTGTGTGAGAAACACATGTTTGGGCAGAAAGTGATTCATGAGAAGAATAAAAAAAATTTAGAAAGATAAAGGGAAAAGAATTTTCTAGGAATTGAGACTAGCACTTGGGGAAGGACAGGTACATTCAGAGGTCCTGCATGTTCTGCTTAGCTGTGACATAGCTTGGTGTTTTTGTCATTATTGTACCTTTGGATGTTGGCCTTTTGAAAGCATTCTTTTGATTTTTAATTCTGGCATTTTCCCAGAGTACCACTTCCTTTAGTCCTGTTATTTTATCCCCAAAGACCCTACCCCAAATAAAGCATAAACAGATTCTAGTGTTCACCCCAAAACTTTTCACAACAAAACACATCACTATTGTACAATATTCCCCTAAGTCTTTTTCTGAAGCTTTGAATTCAAGCAGTCATTTTATTCTGTTTCTCTCTGATAACACTATGAAATTTGGATTTTTTAATGAGCTTTTTCCCCCCATATCTCCTATCCTACATCTATGTTGAATTCTACATTGAATTAATCCTGCTTGCCTCTTGATGAAAGTAAAAGAGGAGAGTGAAAAAGTTGGCTTAAAGCTCAATATTCAGAAAATGAAGATCATAGCATCTGGTCCCATCACTTCATGGGAAATAGATGGGGAAACAGTGGAAACAGTGTCAGACTTTATTTTTGGGGGCTCCAAAATCACTGCAGATGGTGACTGCAGCCATGAAATTAAAAGACGCTTACTCCTTGGAAGAAAAGTTATGATCAACCTAGATAGCATATTCAAAAGCAGAGACATTACTTTGCCAACAAAAGTCCGTCTAGTCAAGGCTATGGTTTTTCCAGTAGTCATGTATGGATGTGAGAGTTGGACTGTGAAGAAGGCTGAGCGCAGAAGAATTGATGCCTTTGAACTGTGGTGTTGGAGAAGACTCTTGAGAGTCCCTTGGACTGCAAGGAGATCCAACCAGTCCATTCTGAAAGAGATCAACCCTGGGATTTCTTTGGAGGGAATGATGCTGAAGCTGAAGCTCCAGTACTTTGGCCACTCATACAAAGAGTTGACTCATTGGAAAAGACTCTGATGATGGGAGAGATTGGAGGCAGGAGGAGAAGAGGATGACAGAGGATGAGATGGCTGGATAGCATCATGGACTCGATGGATGTTGAGTCTGAGTGAACTCCGGGAGTTGGAGATGGACAGGGAGGCCTGGCGTGCTGCATTTCATGGGGTCGCAAATAGTCAGACATGACTGAGCTACTGAACTGACCTGAATACTGGATTAATTCAGTGGTTGTGGGCAAAGGTGTAGGGTATTCTAGGTGGGGAAAGCTGTTTGCCATGAGGTTCTCTTCTCTATAAGTTAATCTTCTTATCTTCAAGGAAACTCCACAGGACCTGAACTTCAATAGTGTAGAAAGAGACATTTTTTAAAAAATAAATAAAGGAAAAGAGGGAGTGAGGGAAGGAAGAAGGAAAGTAAGATAGGCTAATATGAAGTTGGGCACCACAGAGAGGTCTTTTACAAGGAGAACTGTGAAATAGGGGAATGTTAGCACTTTAGATACCCTAAATAATGGGGTGGAGAAAGGAACTGCTCCTGCTAGTCTTCAGAACATCATTTGACCCTGGTACTACAAATACGAGAGTAAATGTAGTGTAGTTGTGTACCCTGAAAATTTTACAACTTTAGGAGAATAAGGAGTTAATACCCTGGCTGAGAAGATCAACAGCCTTAAGAATGTCAAAAGTTGCAAGGGTGATAAATATTCTTGAAATCCCTCGCAATAAATATAGATTGGAAGCAACCAAGTTGTCCTTCTCAAGATGAATGGATAAGCTGTGGTACCTCCAGACTATGGAATTTTGTGTTAGTCACTCAGTTGTGTTCGACTCTTTGCAACCCCATGGACTGGACCTCTGTCCATGGAATTCCCCAGGCGAGAATACTGGAGGGGGTTGCCATGCCCCAGTGGAATATTATTTAGTGCTAAAAGGAGATGGGCTATTGAGCCATGAAAAGGCATATAGAAATCTTAAATGCATATAACCAAGTGAAAGCAGCCAATCTGAAAAGCACACTGTATAAGTCCAACTATATGACATTCTGGAAAAGTCCAGACCAGAGAGAGTAAAAGGATCACTGCTTGTGGGGGAGTAAGGGTGGATATGAATAGGCGAAACACAAAGAATGTTCAAGAGAGTGAAGCATTCTGTATGATATTACAGTGATGGATGTATGTCATTATACTTTTTTCCAAACCTATAGAATGTATAGCACCAAGAGTGAGCCCTAAGGTAAGCTGTGGACTTTGGGTGGTTATGATGCTCCAGTGCAGGTTAATCCTTGATAAATTACCACTCTGGTGAATGATGTTGATATTTGGGAAGGCCATGCATGTGTGTAGACAACAGGTAAATGGGAAATCTCTGTTCCTTTCAATTTGTTGTAAACCTAATACTGCTTTAAAAAATATCAAATCTTAAAAAGATAGACTAGAGTTGGCAAAATAAAGGGGAACAGTTACAAGAACTCATGAATACTTTGCTCCTCGTCATACAGAGAGTAAATAGCAGAGCTAAGTTGGAAACTGATCTATCTTAGCTCATAACCTCTGCTTATTTTTATAACTGAATGGAGACTCAGTTCTTGTGTAGTTTACACTTTAAAGTCCAAAAAATGAAGCCTCTAATCCCCAAAACAGTAGGAAAGAGAAGATTCTCAATTCTTCTCAAGGCCCCCAAATTAAGTATGCCACATTTAGCAAATAAAAATAAGATGTCCAGTTAAATTTGAAAAGACCCTGATGCTGGGAAAGATTGAAGGCTAAAGGAGAAGAGGGCAACAGAGGCTGAGGTGGTTAGATAGTATCATCAACTCAATTGACATGGATTTTAGCAAACTCTGGGGGACAGTTGAGGACAGACAGACACAGCTGGAGTGAGGTCACAAACAGTCAGACACGAGTCAGTGACTGAACAACAAGTTAAATTTGAATAGGTACCATATATTTTCGGAGAAGGCAATGGCACCCCACTCCAGTACTCTTGCCTGGAAAATCCTATGGATGGAGGAGCCTCGTAGGCTACAGTCCATGGGGTCGCTAAGAGTCGAATACGACTGAGCGACTTGACTTTCACTTTTCACTTTCATGCATTGGAGAAGGAAATGGCAACCCACTCCAGTGTTCTTGCCTGGAGAATCCCAGGGACGGGGGAGTTTGGTGGGCTGCCGTCTATGGGGTCGCACAGAGTCGGACACGACTGAAGCGACTTAGCAGCAGTAGCAGTAGCAGCAACCATATATTTTACACTGAATATTTATTTGCCATTTATTTGAGATACAAATTGAACTCAGTGTCCTGTATTTTATCTAGCAATTCATATTCAACACACTACATTGTGGCACTCTCAATTTTAATTTGTACTAAACAAATTTTAAAAATGAAGGAAACTAAGTATTCTAGTGCATATGATCATTTCCTCAAAGCATTAGCGATAAACTACATGCTCTACACTGTTTTCAGTGAAGCAGCGAGTAAACATCTCAGAATTTTCTCTGAATTGTTGAGATCTACAAAACAGAACAAATACTGACAAAAGTCCTTCAGAGAAGCTTTAGTCATCCTGTGGGCCTCACCGTGAGCTATTCCGGTGATTCTCTAGCATGTGATTCACTCTGGAAACAAAAACAAGAGAAATAATTGGTGTTTACTGAGACTAGTGTTTGTCTACTCATACCTAGCTACATCATTGTTTTTTCCCACACTGAAACGCAGCTTCTTTTTAGCAAACTGGACAAAAGATGAAGTCATTCCATCTAACCAACACTATAGCAACAGGGAAACTTTATGCTTTTGGAATGTAAAATTACTAAGTTTGACATGTAATTAAGAAGCTGGGGTTCACATTGACTTCCTAAAATTTAAAAATGTCTGATGTACTCAAAACCCTAATTTAGATCTGATGCAGTCAGCCGCTTTATTTGCCTGCAGTTTTGGGGCCTGAATACACTTTAAGAAGACTTGAGTCATTCCAGAACCACAGCAACATCTGCCATGAGTGTGAGTTCCCTGAGAATGTGATTGTAAACTTCATTTCCTACTTAAATTTGCTTTATGATCATATGCAAGTTCTGTGGCCTCTGTGTACACAGATTATAGGTGTTGAGAGCCTGGTTGGAGGTCAGGCTGTCTGGTTGAACCCTGACTGTGCCATGCCACATGTGTATAACCAAAGCAAATTTTGATTCTTCATCAGGATTGTTTGGAGGACTAAAATACACTAGAAGAGTGCTAGGCACATGTTGTCTATTTTCTTAGCAAAAGTAGTCCTATTATACACTAGTGTACAAAAATAAATGCCAGTCATTGGCATAGCCGCCTATGAAACATTTTTAAATCCTGGTATCCTTGAAGACAAGATGAGGAAACTTGAGAAATTATCCCTAAATAGTGATATGTAAAATAATCTATCTAATTATTTGCAAGTGCTATTGATCACTGTTACAAGGCATCTTTAACAGAGGTTTCAGATGGCCAAAAACAAAACAAAACAAAAATTCAGCTCCCCTTTGGGAAATTGGAGTAAAAGTGATAAGGTCAGATTTTCCCATTCACTAAATGTGCTACTGCTCTGGTCCTCCAGTATCTCATCTCTCTCTATTACATATTATCATCTGTGAGAGCTAAACTGATGTAGAAGGAGTTATCCAGGAAACCCCCTTCACCTGTGAAAAGAGAGAAGGAAAACTCCAAGAGTCATAGTCCCTGGCTCACGTCCAGTCAGCAAGTTGGTGGCTGTGGTAACCACCCCCCCCCCCCAAAATGACCCTATTGATTCCCACCTTCCAATGTTCATGCTCTTACATAAGCCCCTGCTGTGGTGTAGGCTCAACTTAGCTATTTCCTTCTATGAATTTTGAGAAATCTGAGCATTCCTGGTGGCTCAGATGGTAAAGAGTCTGCCTGCAGTGTGGGAGACCTGGGTTCGATCCCTAGGTCGGGAAGATCCCCTGGAGAAGGAAATGGCACCTCGCTCCATTACTCTTGCCTGGAAAATCCCATGGACGGAGGAGCCTGGTAGGCTACAGTTCATGGGATCGCAGAGTCGGATACTACTGAGCAACTTCTCTCTCTCTCTCTCTATGAATTTAGTAAATAGCAGTGCAGTGATGGTGTGTAACTCTGAGATGTAGGTCATAAAAGTCAGTGATTCCTTCCTCAATCTCTCTCACCCTCTCTCTCACTCTCTTTCTACATCTCTCTCTTTCTGTCTGTCTGTCTCCCCACATTTACACTGTTGGAAGCCAGCTTAAGTCCATGAACAGCTAAATAGAGATGCTCACTTGGAAAGGAAGTGAAGCCTTCTGCCAACAACCATGCAAGTGAGTTTGGAGACTCAGTCTCCATCCCCAGCCAAGTCTTCATGTGACCGGTGCCCTGAGCGACAACTCGAACACAACCTCATGAAAGACTGAGTCAGAACCATCCAGCTAATCTTCCAGGACCTGGCTCTTAATTACTTGTTGTTTTAAACTGCTAATGGGAAAACTTGTTGTGCATCAACAGATAAATAATAGAGACAGAGCCTTAAAAGAGCATAATGTTATTGCTGAGCTGATAGCAATTTTATCTGAGTAGAATATAGAATGAGCATCATTTGTTTCTAAATTTTCACAACAGATCTGAGTAATCATATACAGAGAGTTGAAATGATTAGCTTAAATAATGCTATTATTATATCAAAGTTGAAATTATTATTTCAAATGGACTCATTGTTCAACTACAAAGAATTGAAAGTACTATAGCATTCTTTGTTTACCAAGAAAGTACTGTGGCTGAAGTTAACATTTATGGCATTTACTCAGACTCATCTAACCAAGGCAGACCTCAAAGCCACCTCTCTTGTTTAAGGTGGATAAACATGTCTTACAATTCCTGCAGGTGATGACAACTCTGGCAAACACAGTATGCACAGGTAGATTGGATCTTTTATATTGTGACACAAAGCCAAGAACTGAGGACTTAAAATAGATTATATTTTTCAGACACAACACTATTTACATAGAAATCATTTCAAGTAGATCAGTATTTTAATCTTGGCTTTACACCATGAGGGAAACCTACTAAACAGTGTCTCCCCAGTCATTAAAAATGTCAGGTTTAGGTAAGCATAAAATTGGAAGTAAAGATGAACCCATGCTGAATCCAAGAGGCATTATGTCATAACTGGTGAAGAGGTGGACAAAGCCTCCTCAAAATCAATTTTCAGGAAGTCTGAGATACTTCAAGTCATAGTCAAAGGTAGCCATGCCTTCCTAGAAGGAGCCAAAGGATTGAAAATAAATGCATTTGGAAAAAAGATTAACCTAATTTATGGAAGAGAAAGCTTCCTAGAGGAAGAAGGATAGAAGCCAAAGGAGTTAAATGCAGTACAAATACCATGGTTCTCAGGAGAAAGGGGTCTAGATTATAATATGGAGTCTTCACTCACATTGCCTCCTAGGCATTCCCAACTTGGACCCACCTTTAGATACCATGAACATTTCATCATAAAATCAGATACATATTTATGTACCTAAGAAAAACTTTAAAAACAATTACATGTTCTGTAAAAATTGTTTCCTTTGAGGGTGGCTTGTTGTGAGATATTTTAACAGTAATATGTCATCCTTTTACATGCTTATTTCACACAATTATGAATAGGGAATAAGGTAATTCCTTACTGTATTTCACCAGACCTAGTCTCAAATGACTTTTGACTATTTCCAAATCAAATCTACCCCTGTCCTCAGAAAAAAAAAATTCTTTCACAGTTGACATTTTTTTAAGTATGGCGTGAGTCCGAGTGAACTCCGGGAGTTGGTGATGAACAGGGAGGCCTGGCGCGCTGCGATTCATGGGGTCGCAAAGAGTCGGACACGACTGAGCGACTGAACTGAAGTGAATCTGTACAAATCTCAATGGAGTGACCAAGTTTGGGAAATGCTTTTTGTCTATGCAGCATTTTATATATGCTATTATATGGAAATGAATAAAAATTAATAAAAAAATTAAAAGAGACCTAAATAAAACATGAAATAACCGTCTCACCAAAAACTCTGTCAGATATTGGGAGCACTGCCTTGGGACTCATTTAGCAAGGTGGAGTATCAAGAACAGAGAGATTTTTTTCTCTCAAAAACTGACTTTTAAACCTTTAAACACTGGATAAAGCTATCCATTATCCAGTGTTTTAGAAGGTGCATCCAGCAGGCCTCCAACCAAGAAAAGCCATTTTTTGAAATGATATGGATGGACATAAACATCAGGGCAACAACTGCATCTACAAAAACACAGTTCAGTAAGTCCTCTCTCACTTGTTCCTTGTATCAGTGAATCTGTTTCTGCTTTGCTTGTTTTATTTCAGGAGTTTTAAGATTTCAGGTTCTTACATTTAAGCCTTAAATTCATTTTGAGTTTATTTTTGTATATGGTATGAGAAAGTGATACAGTTTCATTCTTTCACATGTAGCTGCCCAGCTTTCCCAACGTGGTTTCCTGAAGATACTGTCTTTTTCCCATTGTATATTCTTGTCTCCTTTGTCCTAGATTAACTGACCATATAAGTACAGGTTTATCTCTGGGTTCTCTTTCTGTTCTACCGATCTGTGTGTCTGTTTTTCCTTACTGTCTAAATCACTATAACTTTGTAGTATAGTCTAAAATTAGGGACCACAATTCCTCCACCTCTGTTCTTCTTTGATTATTTTGAATCTTTTGTGGTTCTGTACAAATTTTGGTATTTAGTTCCACTTCTGTAAAAAAAAAAAAATGCCATTGGTATTTTGATGAGGATGGCATTGAATTTGTAGATTGCTTTGGATAGTATGGGCATTTTAATATTAACTCTTTCAATCTATGGACACACTATGTTTTTCCATTTATTTATGTCATCTTAAATTGCTTCTGGGTTTCTCCAGTGGCTCAGCTATAAAAGAATCCACTTGCAATGCAGAATATGTGGGTTTGATCCCTGGGTCAAGAAGATCCTCTGGAGTAGGGAATGACAATCCACTCCAGATGCTTACCCAGCCTGCTTATGGCACAAGGCGGGGGCAGAGTATGTACTTTGGTACTAGCAGGTTTGGAGTTGGGGCACTGAAAATGGTGCCCATCAGCACTGTTACCAGTTATAATGAGATTGCAAAATGGTATTCATCAGTATTTCCATCCCTGAATAAATTTCCTGCAGGTTCCTCTCTCTTCAGCAGCTTCTTTAAATTTAGTAAATGGGTCTCCTTTACTTGTAGTGTGGATGCATTTCAATCTATTGCTTTTGCACTGGATCTCAGAGCCAGTTTCTTTGTATGTAAGCACATTAAGTGCAGGAGCTCTGTTTCCTACTTTCCCATGATTCTCCTGGTCTTAATCCCCACTAATATTCAAAACCATATGTTTTGTGGGGTTATCCTTTTAGTTAGATAAAATTATTATTGTTTTTATTTAAGGGAACATCTAATAAAAAGATTTTTCCTTTATTTCATCTAAATTGCACCTAAAGGTCTTTACCTTAACAAGTCAGTTTTAATGATTCCTAATCTATGGGCCTTAGGAAGCATCACTATAAACAAAGCTATTGGAGGTGATGGAATTCTAGTTGAGCTATTTCAAATCTGAAAGATGATGCTGTGAAAGTGCTGCACTCAATATGCCAGAAAATTTGGAAAACTCAGCAGTGGCCACAGGACTAGAAAAGGTCAGTTTTTATCCCAAATCCAAAGAAAAGCTATGCCAAAGAATGCTCAAACTAACGCACAATTGCACTCATCTCACACGTCAGTAAAGTAATGCTTAAAATTTTACAAGCCAGGCTTCAGCAATACGTGAACCATGAACTTCCAGATGTTCCAGCTGGTTTTAGAAAAGGCAAAGGAACCAGAGATCAAATTGCCAACATCTGCTGAATCATGGAAAGAGCAAGAGAGTTCTGGAAAAACATCTACTTCTGCTTTACTGATTATGCCAAAGCCTTTGACTGTGTGGATCACAATAAACTGTGGAAAATTCTGAAAGAAATGGGAATACCAGACAACCTAACCTGCCTCTTGAGAAACCTGTATGCAGGTCAGGAAGCAACAGTTAGAACTGAACATAGAACAACAGACTGGTTCCAAATAGGAAAAGGAGTACATCAAGGCTATATATTGTCACCCTGCTTATTTAACTTATATGCAGAGTACATCATGAGAAACGCTGGGCTGGAAGAAGCACAAGCTGGAATCAAGATTTCTGGGAGAAGTATCGATAACTTCAGATATGCAGATGACACCACTATTATGGCAGAAAGTGAAGAGGAACTAAAAAGCCTCTTGTGAAATTGAAAGAGGAGAGGGAAAAGTTGGCTTAAAGCTCAGCATTCAGAAAAGGAAGATCACGGCATCTGGTCCCATCACTTCATGGGAAATAGATGGGGAAACAGTGGAAACAGTGTCAGACTTTATTTTGGGGGACTCCAAAATCACTGCAGATGCTGATTGGAGCCATGAAATTAAAAGACGCTTACTCCTTGGAAGAAAAGTTATGACCAACCTAGATAGCATATTCAAAAACAGAGAC
>SJXQ01006288.1:2566-175826 GCA_006408695.1 Aepyceros melampus | reverse complement strand
GAGATGAGTGCAATTGTGCGGTAGTTTGAGCATTCTTTGGCATTGCCTTTCTTTGGGATTGGAATGAAAACTGACCTTTTCCAGTCCTGTGGCCACTGCTGAGTATTCCAAATTTGCTGGCATATTGAGTGCAGCACTTTCACAGCATCATCTTTCTGGATTTGAAATAGCTCAACTGGACTTCCATCCCCACCATTAGCTTTGTTCGTAGTGATGCTTCCTAAGACCCACTCGACTTCATAATCCAGGATGTCTGGCTCTAGATTAGTGATCACACCATCATGATTATCTTGATCATGAAGATCTTTTTTGCACAGTTCTTCTGTGTATTCTTGCCACCTCTTCTTTATATCTTTTGCTTCTGTTACGTCCATACCATTTCTGTCCTTTATCAAGCCCATCTTTGCATGAAATGTTCCCTTGGTATCTCTAATTTTCTTGAAGAGATCTCTAGTCTTTCCCATTCTGTTGTTTTCCTCTATTTCTTTGCATTGATCACTGAGGAAGGCTTTCTTATCCCTCTTTGCTATTCTTTGGAACTCTGCATTCAGATGAGTATATCTTTCCTTTTTTCCTTTGCTTTTCCCCTCCCTTGTTTTCACAGCTATTTGTAAGGCCTCCTCAGACAGCCATTTTGCTTTCTTTCATTTCTTTTTCTTGGGGATGGTCCTAATTCCTGTCTCCTGTCCAATGTCACAAACCTCCACCCATAGTTCATCAGGCACTCTGCCTGTCAGATCTAGTCCCTTAAATCTTTCTCACTTCCATTGTATAGTCATAAGGGATTTGATTTAGGTCATACCTGAATGGTGTAGTGGTTTTCTCCACTTTCTTCAATTTAAGTCTTAATTTGGCAGTAAGGAGTTCATGATCTGAGCCACAGTCAGCTCCTGGTCTTGTTTCTGCTGACTGTATAGAGCTTCTCTGTCACAGCTGCCATGCTTATGCCCAATCATACTAAAATATAGTAATCAAGTTATTCAACAAAAATATCCTGTACATGTGCTTATTTATTAACACATTGAAAAACAAATGTTTCAAAATCTAGCAAAGCATCAAATAATACCCATTTTAAAGTACTAAATACTGATTATTTCTTGAGATGGCTATAGCTATAGTAATGCAATGGGGAAATATTTGTGACTTTTATTGGAAAAAAAATCATTGGTACTTCTGATAACACTGGTTTGTTGCCTATGTTCACAATTGAAAGAAATGCAAATTTCACTTAGAGCTTAGTGCAAAAATTAAGTTATAATATTTTTGTCATCAAAATTCACAGAACTCTGTTTTATGACCTTAATTCACAGACTTCCTGACATCTGTTTTACTTCAGAGAGATCATATGGCTTAGCCTCTCACTTTCTGGTTTGGGATTACACTCAAAATGAGATACAAAACCTAGTTTACTAGAAATAAAAAAATATTTCTCTATGTGATGAGGAATATGTTAGAATGACTAGGTATACACATAGACAATGGGAAGCTCAGAACTGCTTTACATTGTTTTATTTAAGAGGGAGGTTCAAAACTGATTCCAAACGTGTACTGCCATGTGCAGTTATTCATAAAAGAATTCATTATGGATACCACAATACCCTACAGTATACTATTTGTCAATACCTGCAGCAATGCAACAATCAAAAAAGAAAATTCAAATAGCTGGATACCTGAAAGTTTCATTGCCTAAAAGCAAAACATCTGACAACTTTTTGATTTGCCTTTCTCATGATTTGATGTCCCAGCAGAACAACTGGGGAACCTAATTCTGACCAACAAGGAAGAATTGCTTGGCTAATTGGAAGTGACAGAAACCTTGGGAGTAAACAACCACATACCAAGGATAATTATAAGAAGGTAACATGGGCCTTAAAATATAGTGTCAAGAAACCTGAAGCTCCCAAATGAAGTGAGACTTGCAAAAAAAAAAAAAAATGCTAAGAAAAGGCAAAGAAGGGGCTTTTAAAAATTCTATTCAAAGGCAGAAGATCAAGAAAGGGAAAGCCCACTTATAGCTTCTGTTGTAAGGTTAGAGCTGAGCGAGAAAGCAGACTCCTTAAATATTGTTTTCTTCATTCTCTACAAAGGAAACTTGAGAAGCAGTTTGACATAGCAGAAAAAACTCTGTATTTGTGAGGTCAGGCAAACTTGGATATAATTTTCTGTTTCAATACTCAGTTATATTAACCTGGGTCTCCTTGTCCCCATCTGTAAAATGGAGATAAGTATTTCTTTCTCATAGATTGTTCTGAGTAATGGAAGCAAAGCATTCAAAACACTGAGCCAGGCTCATAGTAGTGACTCAAGTAAATAGGAACTTACTAATATTAGTCAAAAGAGTAATATAAATAGTGATCGGAAACAGTACTCTTCACAAATAGAAGGCATTGTAAGAAAGTACCTAACAGTTCCAATTTAGAATCCATCATCTAATATGAAGTGCTTGTATTTGCAGATTTGGGGGGATGGAAGGGTGAGGGGTACAAATAAGACCTGAGCATTTTTTGCATCTTTGAGGAGTAATGGAAAACAGAATATTGCTAAAATGGCATGGACAAATGTCTGCTTTCAGGGTGACAAGTGGAAATCTGAAACCTGGAATTTTGGGGGCTGTTTCTCCCCATTAGTGTAATATTCATTTGCCCAGGGAAGGGGGAATTAAAAAAAAAAAAAAACTGAAACAAAGGAGTAGATTGAATTTTCCAAAGAAGTGCACAATGTGAAGGCACAGTCTTCAAAGCTAAGGTGATGAAGAAAGAACAGATTTCTTGAATTTCCTCAAAACTTCAAGAGGTAAAACTTAAAATAAGAAGGAAAACAATTGTATCCTTAAGCAAGATGTAGTGGGTTGAACAGTAGCACCCAAAAAGATAATGCCCAAGTCTCAAGCCCTGGAACAGTGTGAATGGTTACCTTATTTAGAAAAAGGGTCTTTGCAGATGTAATTATGTTAAGGATCTGGAGATGAAGAGATCAATCACTCTGGACTGTCTGATCGGCTGTAACTTCAATGACGAGTATCTTTATGTGACAGACTGAAGAGAAGACACAGGAAAGAGGTGGCAGTGTGACAGTGAGGCTGAGATTGGAGTAATACAGCCACAAGTGGAAAAGTGCTGGCACCTCCCAGGCACTGGGAGGGGCGAAAAGCAGATTCTCCTCTAAGTCCTCCAAAAGTGCATCTCTGCTGACAGTTTAATTTCAGATTTCTGGCCTCAGAACGGTAAGAGAATACATTTCTATGGTTTTAAGTCATCAGTGTGGGTAATTTGTTACAGCAACCCTATGAAGTTAATACAAAGAGTTTAAAGGGAATCTCAGTATTAGTCTTCCCTGGATTGGAGGGAATGGGGGCTTGTGAAACGGATGCTGGAAGGTGAAGAAGGTCTAAGGGGCTCCTTGGAGGAAATACATGAAGCAGAATGGAGTTAGCAAATTACAGATCCCACAGTCTGCTTTGACAGTGTATGTCAGAGTTTGGAAGAGACCTGACAGGGTTACCATGCTTTAATAGAACCAGAAAAGCATGTGGCAGAATATTCTAATAGTCAAAGAGTATTTCATGTCCTCAGACAGTTTGTTGGATTGACAAATGCTTCTCCCTCCCCACTCTCTTGATCTGTAGCAGGAGTTATAGCTGTCTGTATGCCAATACTTTTCATAATCATGTACAAACTATTCATAGGAAAAGGTACTTTTCAATAGTCGCTGGCAGGCTCAAACCCTCAGAAATAGAGAAAAGATCATGGACAACTAAAGGAGTTCCAGGGATATAGTATGGAAATACACATGATTTGGAAACCCTGCCTTCAATCTTGACTTGATTGGGACTTTATTCATTCAGTTGAGAGTCCCTAACACATCTAACCCTCCACCAGGAGTACTCTGATCTTAGGCAAGAATCTAAAAGGAAATAACAGGATGCTCCAGGAGCATCTATAAGAGGAAAAAAGTGAAAGTCGCTCAGTCATGTCAGACTCAATTCCATGGACTGTATAGTCCATGGAATTCTCCAGGCCAGCATACTGAAGTGGATAGCCTTTCCCTTCTCCGAGGACCTTCCCAACCCAGGGATCAAACCCAGGTCTCCCTCATTGCAGGTGGATTCTTTACTAGCTGAACCACAGGGGAAGCCCAAGAACACTGGAGTGGGTAGCCTATCCCTTCTCCAGTGGATCTTCCCAACCCAGGAATCGAACCAGGGTCTCCTACATTGTAGGTGGATTCTTTACCAACTGAGCTATCAGGGAACCCCATAAGAGAAAGCCACAGTCAATCAAATACATATGGGTTTATCAACCGGACTTTCTCTAATTTTATTTTCTTCCTGACAGGGTTTCTAGACCTGTGCACCAATAAAATGCAGTACACAATATTTATCTGTACCCAAAAAGCATTACTGACATTTTTCATCATAAACTCACAAGTAAATTGGGGAGGAAACAGGGCTACAAGATAGCACCTTCAGGCAGTGGCTTAATGTTCAAAGGGTACTGACTCCTGGAGGCACTCAGCCTCTCTAGAGGTTTTTAGTGTAGAACTACTGTCCCTGTATGGCTCAACACTGTATTTCACTGACTTGAGAAAACCCATACTTATCAAATTTTTATCCAATTCAAAGTTAGGAAGGGTAGAGGCTTTAACAAACTTTAGAACCACGTGATGTTGACTCTGGGCTAAATTCTAGATAGTCAGAATTTTTAAAATTGGGGGAATCCATAACCATACAGACCCAGTAAACTAATAGAAAGTTTTTAAGTTTACTTACTCATTTAGATGTCATAAAATTAGGGAACATCTGGGACTTCCAGTGTGTGAAGTGACTAAGACTCAGTGCTCCCATACAGGGAGCCCAGGTTCGATCCTTGGTCAAGGAACTAGATCCCACATGCTGTAACTGAGAGTTCACAGGCTACAACTGAAAGATCCCACATGGCTGCAACTAAAGATCCTGCGCGCCACAGCTAAGATCCAGTGCAGCCAAGTAAATACATTTAGGGAACATCTATTCTCTGTAGATGTCTCCGTCAGGCTTCAGAAAGCTGATGAAGGTATTGCCCTCGGATTACACTAATTTGAAATCTGGTAGGTGAAACAGACTTGTAAAGAGATAAGATATATTACAAGATAAATGTTCATTGTATGGCCTGATATTTTGGAAAAAATGTTTCTAAGTTAACTACATTTAATTGTTTGGGATGCACTGACATTAGCACATGTAAAACACATCTAATAGTTTAATAACATGGATGAAACAATATTTGTTAAATATCAGTGGGCGGATACTCCTCTAGCTCAAAGAAGTTTTCTTCTAAAAATTAGCGATAACTTAAACACCCTAAGGAGGAAATCAGTTCAGTCGCTCAGTCGTGTCCGACTCCCTGCGACCCCATGAATTGCAGCTCGCCAGGCCTCCCTGTCCAACACCAACTCCCGGAGTTCACCCAGACCCACGCCCATGGAGTCAGTGAGCCATCCAGCCATCTCATCCTCAGTGGTCCTCCTCTCCTCCTGCCCCCAATACAAATAGCCAATAGAGATGTGTGCATGCATGCTAAGTCGCTTCCGTCGGGTGTGACTTTTTGTGACCTTGTGGACTGTAGCCCACCAGGCTTCTCTGTCCATGGGATTCTCCAGGCAAGAATACTGGAGTGGGCTGCCATTTCCTACTCCTAGGGATTTTCCCAACCCAATTATCAAACCTGCATCTCTTATGTTTCCTGCATTGGCAGGCAGGTTCTTTATCACTAGGAAATGTTTACCACTAGGAAGTAGAGATATAAAAACATTACAAAATTCATTCTCAATTAAAAGCAAATCAGAGCAACAAATTTGAAAAAAATCAATAAATGATAGTATTCCATGCTTGTAAAGGTGTGGTGAAATGGACACATAAACTACTGGTGTACATTTATAAACATTTTAAGTATATAAAATGGCAACTTTGTGGAAAGTTATAGTAAGACAAGTCATACTATGTAATGCAGCTATTTTCTTCTAGGAGTCTACTTTTAGAAATACTCTGAAATATATACATAAAATATACATAAGGAAGCCCACAATAATAGTAATAAAAATTAAGATAAAAAATTTTAATGTATAGTCATAAAATGGAATGTCATAATTAGAATCATGTGTCTTATGAGAATGTCATATTGATATTATATTGTTTTATATATCAATATTATATTGTTTTATATAATATCATATTAGATTCAAATAGGAGGCTAGGGATCATGACTTCTCATGGTAAACCTTCTTGTGTGCTAAGTCACTTCACTCATGTCCAACTCTTTGCGACCCTGTGGACTGTAGCCCTCCAGGCTCCTTGTCCATGTGATTCTCCAGGCAAGAATACTGGAGTGGGTTGCCCTGCCCTCCTCCAGGGGATCTTCCCAACCCAGAGATTGAATCTGCATCTTTTATGTCTCCTGCATTGGCAAGTGAGTTCTTTACCACTAGCACCACCTGAGAAGCCCATAAACCTTCTTAAATATTTTGAATTTTGTGCCATATGAATGTAACACATCCAAAAAAGAAACAATTTAAAAATAAAGTATTTAGCCTAAAATTTTAGAACTACATTTACAAATATTTCTACTGATGGAAGGAAATACACTAAGTGAAAAGCAAGAAAAATTTACTAAGTCCCGTAGTGAATTCATATAATTGTAAAATGCCATATAATTCTGGCTGTGTGACTAGAAACATTTTGTTCAGTATTTTTCACTCTAAGAAATCTAGGACAAGTTTACACACAAGCAAGGTTGGTAAACAAGCTCATCTAAGAATGACTGGAGGAAAATGTGAATGTTTCGCCTGGAGTTTATGTGTGAGAGCATAATGGCTGTCTTCAAGTATTTGAAGTGCTGTCATAAGGAAAAGGGTCCATACTTCCTTAGGAATGTCTCAGAGGATGAAACTAGACCCACTGACAAGAGCTATAGTAAGCCATTTCAGGTCAACATCAAACAGTAACAAACTTGTTTATTTGTTTATAGGCCATTTCAGCTCAATGTCAGGAAACACTTTCTAACGGAATGGGGCAAAAAATGAGTGAATTTCCAGTCACTTGAAGGATTCAAGCATATGGCTCAGAGGTTAAAGCGTCTGCCTGCAATGCGGGAGACCTGGGTTCGATCCCTGGGTTGGGAAGATCCTCTGGAGAAGGAAATGGCAACCCACTCCAGTATTCTTGCCTAGAGAATCCCATGGACGGAGGAGCCTGGTGGGCTGCAGTCCACCGGGTCCAAAAGAGTCGGACACGACTGAGTGACTTCACTCACTCACTCACTCACTGGACATTATGGAAGAGACTCAGGTATCAGAAGTGTGGCTTTTGGTAAAAGTCAACTGTGTGAGAAGTCATTTAACCTTTCTGGGACAGTTCTGTGTAAAATGGGGAAGTTTGACTAAATTATCTCCATGTTCCTTTTGAGTTTTAAATTGTTTTGATTCTGCATTGGGGTAATTACATTTGACTGATTTTTCCAGATTTACTTTATATCAGCCTCTTATCACTTGAAATACATCACACTGTTCCTGTGAGAATTAATTTAGATGTTTAAAAAAAATTATAAAAATGCAAAACTTTATGTAAGACATTATTGTAGTTCAACTTCGTTGGCCAGTAGGAAAATGCATATTAACACCACAGTGAAATAATGCTACACACCTATTAGAAAGGCTAAAATAAAAAATACTGATTATCCCAAGTGCTGATAAGACATAGACTAGCTATGTCTCTCATACTTTGCTGAAGGGAATATAAAATGGGACAGTCACTCCAGAAAAAGTTGGTAAGTTTTTACAAAGTTAAACATATACTCGTCATAAAACCCAGTAATCCAACTACTGGATATTTACTCTAGAGAAATGAAAACTTAAATTCACTCAAAAATCTGTACATAAATGTTCAAATCAGCCTTATTTGTTACAGCTAAAAACTGGAAACCACCCAATACTCTCCAATGGGTGAATTAATAAACTATGGCACATCCATATCATGGAACACTATTCAGCCATAAAAAGAACAAATTTGAAACATGCAACAATTTGCAGGGATCTCAAGGCCATTGTGCTGATGAGAAATTAGTCTCAAAAAGTTATGACTCCATTTAGGTAACATTCTCAAGATGGCAAAAGTACGGTGATGGAGGACAGATAAGTGGCGCCAGGATTTAGGGTTGGGGAAGGGTATAAATATAAAGGGGTAGTATGAGGAAGTTACTTGGGGGTAGCAGAATAATTTTAAGAATTTCATATTCTAATTGTGGTGATCACTATGCTAATCTATTACACATGATAAAGTTTTATACAACTATACACCAAAAAGAGAATTATGTTTATCTTCACAGTTCTAGAAAGCAAGAAATTTGTCTCATTTTCCACTTTCTGTTTAAACTGATTTTTTATGTTTAGCTCTGGACTGTCTTATAACCAATAATATTAAATGGTTTTCATGTAAAACTGTTTTTACTGACACGTGCCATAGAAATAAAGGTGTGACATGTATTTCTGTTCAGTTCAGTCGCTCAGTTGTGTCTGACTTTTTGACTCCATGATATTAAGTATATTAATTATTTATTTTCTTAATAGTACTTTTATTCTTTTTATTTAAAAGACTAAATGGTCAAACATGAAAGTAAATTCAGGTAAAGCTCACTTTTATTTATATTTCATTCTCATTTTAAAATTTTACTATCCCGTTTTTAAGGAAGCCTCTGAAAAAATATTTTTACATAAATTTTCACAGCTCACTCAAATGTGATCTGTATTTAAACTATTTATCTTATGATTTGAGAGACTGTTTACATCTTGCTAGCTTCTACTTTAGCTGCTAATTCTCTCTGTTTACACTGAACTAAATTTACTTCCAATCAAATTGTACACAGAATTCCAATCAAATAAACACAGAAGCTTAAAATTAATTCCTCTCCTAGGATAAGATCTACACAGAGAGTTTGTCCCAAGAGTGAATTTCTTGTGTCTGTCAAACAGAATGAAGTAAGTCAGAAAGAGAAAAAATATTGTATATTAATGCCCATATGTGGGAAAATGGTACAAATGAAGCTCCTTGCAGGACAGGTACAGAGACCAGATGTAGAGAATGGACTTGTGGGCACAGCCCCTAGCCTAAACTAAAAAGTTGAATCTGTATACTAACTCTGCCTATATCAAAGGTTGTCATGGCCTTTTCTGTTTTCCATACATCAGATAATAGTTATAAGTTACAGCTTTTCTAATAATATTTAATATAATTAGGATTTTAATTAAAAAGTTATTCTATTAGTCTCTACCACCAACTTAATGGCTCAGATGGTAAAGAATCTGCCTGCAATGTGGAAGACTTGGGCTCAATCCCTGGCTTGGGAAGATCCGCTGGAGAAGGGAATGCAACCCACTCCAGTATTCTTGCCTGGAGAATTCCATGGACAGAGTAGCTTGGTGGGCTACAGTTCATGGTGTTGCACAGAATCAGACATGACTGAGTGACTAACACTACCAACCTAAGATCACAAATTTCAAATCTAAATGAACAATGTTTTTAATTATATATACCTACTTGGCTGATAAAGAATCCACCTGTAATGCAGGAGACCCCAGTTAGATTCTTGGGTTGGGAAGTTCCCCTGGAGAAGGGATAGGCTACCCATCCAGTATTCTTGGGCTTCCCTGGTTGCTCAGACGGTAAAGAATTTGCCTGCAATGCAGGAGACCTGGGTTCTCTCCCTGGGTTGGGAAGATCCCCTTAAGGAGGGCATGGCAACTCACTCCAGTATTCTAGCCTGGAGAATCCCCATGGACAGTGGAGTCTGCTGGGCTACAGTCCATGGGGTCACAAAGAGTCAGACACAACCAAGCTACTAAGCACAGCACATATCTCAAACTTACACCTTGTGCTAATGATTATCAACCAATAAAAGAGGATACATTCACTCATGCAGTATTTTAATTCATTAAATAACCATCAATGCTTTTAGTCATGTTCCCTGGGAAGCAGGCCCTGAAACAGATTTGCATGCAGGAAGATTTATTAGGAGGTTCTCTTGGCATTAACACTTCCGGTGATATGCAGAATTGGATAGAGGGAGAAGCTGGCTGTGAAAGCTTATAATAATTCCTAAACCAAAGCTATGGGTGGCTCTGAAGCTAGGGTGGCCCTCAGCAGTCTTCCAAGTTGAGGCAAGCATGCTGGGCCCTGGTATACCCTCCAATGATCAGACACTGGATAAAAGACTGCCCCCAGGAAGTGGGTGTGACCTTGGGTAAGACAGTTTCTCCATAGAGCTGACATCTTGAGAGCGGTGAGCCACAGCGTTCCCAGCAGCTAGACAAACAAGTCCTTCAGTCCTGAAGAGTAATATGGTGCCAGTGGAATCTCCCCCAGCGTGCAGTATACCTCATAATCATGAAGGGCATTTATCTATCTGACACTGTTAGACCATCACCACCACTATCATCACTGTCCCGTTACTAACAGTTTTACTACGTGCCCAGGCACGTGTCTTAAGGACTTTGAAACTGTTAACTTACATAACTCCCCAAATAACCCTGTAATAACTCATGTAATTCCCTAGATAACCCTACAATATAATCTTAAATGCCTTTTGCCTTCAAAATTAAAAATCAATATAGGTGCTTTATGCAACATACCCTAATCCCAGAAACGCATCACTAATGACCAGTCATTTGCATTTTAACTTACTGTGTCCAGTATGAGCAGTATCATTCAGAAACTGTCATGCGCCAGGATAGTTACTCTTTTCATGGGCTGCACCCTCTAAATCATGGATGGTATCATCATGATGTTTGTAATTTACTTTAAAGTAATTGAGCATGGATAATGTGACACTATGTGTGAATATATATGTGTGTTGATTTAGGCTATGTCATAAGCGCTATTGCTTGCCATAATTAGGAATTCACACTCCCAGGTATGGTCAGCTGATATTTACCCACAAAGCCACACTCCAGAGGAAGCTACTGCAAGTGCTTTCATCCTACTTATCTTGATCAACACCAGAATTTTGCTAATTCTCATAATGAAATATTAACAATCAGTTTTCATTGGTGAAATTAGTGTTGTTCAAGGTATACGGTTTGGCTCATATATTTTAGACAATCCACTTTTGCTGAATAGGGTACAACAATCTAGCAAGCACCATAATCTGTATCTCTAGGAAAGGTACCAACCTGTATCTAGCTATTGATTCATTGGAGTCTGGTTGTCTGAATCCTGCCTCCAAATATTACTGCATCAACCTTAAGCAAACTTTTCATGCATGTTGTAGTCATATGTGGCACATGCATGCTCAGTTGTGTCTGACTCTTTGTGACCCCAGGGACTGTAGCCCACCTCCTCTGTCCATAGGACTTTCCCAGCAAGAATACTGGAGTGGGTTGCTGTTTCCTTTTCCAGGGGATCTTCCTGATCCAGGATTGAACCCCTGTCTCCTGCATCTCCTGCATTGATAGGAAGATTCTTTACTGCTGAGCCACTGAGGAAGCCCTCATTTGTAGTAGCCAGTCTTCAAATTGATCCTTAATGCCCTTAATATCAGTGATTGTTAATATTTATCCCTTTGTGTAGTTCTCTCCACCCTCGCACTGAAGAGAGAAAACCTGTGTGATTAAGATAGTCTGGAAATGAAGATAGTGCCTTGCAAGGCTAAGTCTTAAAAGATATTGCAGACTCTGCCTTTTTCTCTCTTCGATTATCTCTTCTGGAGGAAGACAGGCACCATGCTGTGAAATGGTTACGGAGCCACCCACATGGGGAGGAGCTTGGTCCCCTGCTGGCGGTCAACACTATCTTGCCGGCTGTAGAGTGAGCCCTCGTGTTAGCAGATCCTTCAGGTCTAGTCAAGCCTTCAGCTGACAACGGCCCCAGCCAGCATCCGGACTCATGAGAGACCCCAAACCAAAGCTACCCAGCCAATGATTTATCCCTGATCTACAGAAACTATGAGTTAATAAATGTTTATTGTTACTTTAGGTCACAAAGTTTTGAGGTAATTTGTTATGCAATAGATACAATACATCGTACCACTGATACATAAAAGGACATAAGGGAGGTGGAACCTAATTGAATTTATAGAAGAGTCTGGATGAACTATTGTACGTAAGCCTCCTTGCTAATAACTATTTATTATAAAAGGTCTGTTTATACGATAGAACTTGGTCAAATACGAGCTTGCACTGTAACTGAGTAGCAGAGCTATGTCAGAGTAACCACCCTCTTCACTTACATCAAAAATTGGTGACTACTTCTAACTGTCAAAAAGAACAAAATAACGTACGTGAGCAAATGGACGTAGATAATTTTGCAAGACAGGCCTATTGATTTTTCTGCCTACTACAGCTTGGCTCTTTCCATTTCTCTTTATCACCACCAACAACCCAGTCCAGACCACCTTCATCTCTCTCTCTGGACCACTACAACAACCTCCTCACTCATCAGTCATGCCCGCACGTCCTCCTCTCTCCCATTATCAATATTAGCATCAGAGTGGCCCTTTTAAAACACACATCTATTCAAGGAATTCCACCACCACCTCTTCCCCTATTTAAAATCTTTTAGGTCTCAGAAAAGATCATGGGGCAGAGATACAGCCTAACATAGCCTTACCAAACTCCTGGCCGATCAGGTCCTACTGACTGAGTGTTGTCCTGAACTCTTCTCACTCTCCCTCTCTTTGATTGCTCATCACTGGCCTTCCTTCAGTTATTCTTTTCCTATTCCTGCTCACAGCAGGGAATTTGCCGATGGCATTTCCTCTGCCTTGCAATCTCTTCCTTTTCCCCTTTGTCTAGTTCATGTCTGCCTATCCTTGTATCTCGTGCATAAGTCAAAACTTGCCCCAGCCTCCCTGATTCACTCAGCCTCGCACATTGCCTCCTTTGTGTACCTGTCACCCTGCAGTTTTACCTTTGTTTGTGTAACTAGCTGACCAATGTTTGTGTTTACTGCTGTACATTCTGTAAGAGCACACACCATATCTAATTTAACTCATGTATGCCTTGGAGCCCAAGAACACAGTGCATATTTGGTAGATATTTGATTAAAAACCGAATAACTGATGAACTCATTGAATGAAGTCAGGTGCTCCAACAGCCAGAGTGCCTAGGTTCAGATTCTGGCAGTTCCTGACTGTGTAAGGTTAAAATTACATCACCTCGCTGTCCTCTCTAAACTGGGAATAATAATTACCTTGTAGAGTATTGCAAGGAATAAATGAGTACTGTATAGCAAGTGCAATCTTTATTGCTATTGTTATTAACATGCTTAGTCATTTTGTCATGCTAGTTCCTTTAGGCCATGGCTACTACTTCCTTGGATAAATTTATTCTTTTTTTTATAGATAACAAATCCCAAGTGTCTGTGTAAAAACAAGAAGCTATATCAACGACACAAAGTGAGGACAGAGTCTCTAAACCTTTTTGATTGTCCTGTTTTGACTGAGGTATAAGGACACTCATATAATCCTCATATCACGGTGTTTCTTTGGTCGTATACTATTTACACGAAAAGACAAAGCAAGATTTGGATTATGAGAATTTCAAAGAGTTCTATAGCTATCTACTACTAGGGCATAGTTAACGCACCAAAAAAAAAAAAACTGAGCCTACCATCTTTTTGAGTTTTTTGCATTGATTACCTTCTTGTACTTCAAATAATGGCAAGATATTAACATAATATGTATAATAATACTACCAATCTCTTTGGATTATAAACCTTCCATACTTTGAAGCACTGACTTTAAAATGTTAACGCTGCAGGTTTGTAACTTTTCAACACTGCATATTATAAATGATTGAAATGGTGTCCACTTACTTGACGGTGGAAATATTGACACTCAGTGCAAAGGCAGCAATGGTTGGATCTAGTTTAGCAAATACTTCTTACAGAAGTTGTGAATGCTTGCATTTGATTATATGCAGGGTCCCCACCTATGGATAGGTCTTTGTAAGCGGCCATTCATTTGGAGAATAGTTCATAAACTGAAGGGTTGTTTTAGGTAAGTGTTGCAAATGGTGTGTTCTGTTCTTTGTTTACTAACAACCGTGGAAAACAACACTGTACTTTCCAGAGAAACTGAGATCATCCAGTCCTCGCAACGTAGGTCATTTTAGCTTGGGAGGGAAAAGAAAAGAATTCTTCTCAACTCCTTGCCAGTTCCTCCTGGCTTTTTGAGAAGGCGATACCTCTGAAAGAAAATAGATCAAAGTTACGTGGGACTAAGGGTGGATCTGATAGCTATACTTTGTAGTCTGTTGAAAACAGAGCCAGCTTTACTGGAAAAGATTATAACGTGTTAGAGTTCTAAGGAGCAGAGGAAAGGTTAGAGGGGTTACTAGCCTAAGAAACCAACCTCCATTTCCCTGCCACCTTGTCAGAACTTAAAATTCCACCATTAGAAATTCATTTTTTGCATTTTAAACAGTAATTCTTTCAAGCAGTTAACTGTGGAAAAAAGTGAATTGCCTATTAGTTCTTTTTCCGAAAGTGAATTTTGAAAGCAGTGAGAGAGCCCCTAAAAGCTGATTTGACTGTAGGACGGTATGGAGAGAAAAGTTTCGAAGAGTCCATTTTTTCATTTGTTACTCTGAGCATCTACAATAGAAGAAAGAAAATACATCACAGTATAATGAGATACAATGAAAATGACACAGAAACATAGGAGAGTCCTGTCATGCCTAGAATGTGATGACAACTCCACTTTCTTAAATATCCTGGTCTTTACCACATGTAAAATAGATAGCCAATGGGAATTTGCTGAATGGCTCAGGAAACTCAAACAGGGGCTCTGTATCAACCTAGAGGGGTGGGGTGGAGAGGGAGATGGGAGGGAGGTTCAAAAGAGAGGGGATATATGTATACCTATGGCTGATTCATGTTGAGGCTTGACAGAAAAGAGCAAAATTCTGTAAAGCAATTATCTTTCAATTAAAAAATAAATAAAATTTTAAAATATCCTGGTCTTTAGCTTTTTTTCTGACCATAATCATGCTAAATTCATCCCTCACTTATAGAGTGATTAGAACATATAGAGCACCTTGAGGGTAGTACAAGAATTTGAAGTTTTCTTACAGCAGTTTTCTTGTTTTCTTTAAGAAGTTCTCCACATGTCCTCTCTCCAGTAATTTGTCACCAGTGCATAAACTGTTTACCTGCTAAGCTGTGTATGTTAGATTGAGACCCTGTCCACTAATAAGTGAGGAAATACAGGTCCCTTTGTCTTATAACAAGGAACCAAGTAATATACAAAAAGTAAAGATAAGATGAATAGATAAGGAAGGAGGCTGGAACAGATTTATACACTTAACTATTACTATGTGCTTGATATTTGTCAGTTGAACTAGAAAGGAAAAACTATGTGTGAGAAAATCTGTCTCCTTGCGATGAGCAGAGTTTGTGGCAGGATAAGCATTTGCTGGTGGGTGCAAGAAGGATGGAAATGGTAGCAAAGGAGTTGTCCTAATTTATACCAGCACTGGACAAGAGTAGTGGTACCTGTTTTCAAAATTTTAGGGTGTAGTGGTATCTGATTATGGTTTTAATCTACATTTCCCCCATAAATAATGATACTGAATCATTGCCATATGGCTTATTGATCATTTATATATCATAGATTTATGAAATGTATATTAAAATCTTTGCCTGTTTTCAAAAACTTGAGTTGTTTTTCTCTCTCTTATTGATATCAGTGGTGCCTTATATATTTTGGATGTACGATCTTTGTCAATAGTTGTTTTGTATTTTTCTTTTCTTATTCTGTGTATTATTTTCCCATTCTCTTAAAAATGTCTTTTGATAAATGAAAGTTATTCATTTAATGAAGTCTATTTTATCACTCTCTGTTTTTCACGGTTTGTTCTTTTGTATTTAAGAAAACGTTGCCTATCTTAAAGTCATGAACATAGTTCCCTATGTTTTCTTCTAGAAGTTTCATTGCTTTACCCTTCACTTTAGATCTTTGGTCCATTTTGAGTTAATATTGTGTATAATGTGAAGAAGGGGTCAGGGTCAAAATTTGTACATATTCAATTGATCCAGAACCGTTTATTCAAAAGATAATCCTTTCCTCCACCGATTGCACCTTTGTCATAAATCACACAATTCTTAAAGTGTGATGATTTAACCTAAACATTCTGCTAAATGTATTATTTGAGTAAACAATACATTCAATTGATAAGAAAATCAAAGCAAATTAATGAAGAAACTAAATTCAAAGGGGTTCAAAAATGGAAACGGTGAAGAGCAGAAGAAAATGTACCTTCTATCCTGTTCTTCCGTACTCTATTTCTTTCTCTAGAAGCAATGACAAGTGTCATTGCTCAGATACTCAAACCCTATTCTAGGGTCCTAAATAGAAAAATCCCTTATCCCAGAGTCTACCTCCCTGATTCTAATGAAATGGCATCTCTAGGTGATTCTGATATTGTTTCTAGGTAGTTCTGATACAAGTTTGTTCCAACATTATTTAAAATTTTATTTCCCTATACTCTTAAAAAGCATATGACTAGGTTTTTCAAAACCCAATGAACAAACACTTTACTTTATTATAGGGGTTCAACTTACTTATAGTTATTGTGATTGTATTTATTCCTGCCATTTTATTTATAGAACTTTTTTTTTCTTTTTTGCCTTTTGTGGAATTAACTAAGCTTGCTTTTTTCTTATTTTAGTAGTTTAGATAGTATACATCTTATTTTTTATTCTGCTCCTAGATATTTTCATTTTAACTTTCATTTAATGCATATTTGGTCTTAAAGTGTAGAATTAAGCAGCATCTGTATCCTGCCCTTGATCCTGTCCTTCTTTCACACTTTCTCCTACAACTCAAATAGGGAAAGATTCAGGTTTTTTTTGTAGACCTAGAAGCTTATACAATCTGGGGATCCTCTTTAAATAGTTTTAAATTCTAAATTTAAAAATTGAGTCAGAAAGTGAATGTGTACTTAGAATGAAAAAAGAAATCAGAACAAAATATAAATTTTTGGATTTTACAAATTTACAAAAGTATGGGCTTCTCTGGTGGCTTAGTGGGTAAAGAATCCACCTGCAATGCAGGAGGCACCGGAGATGCAGTTTTGATCCCTGAATAGGGAATATCCCTTGGAGAAAGAAAAGCAACCCACTCCAGTATTCCGGCCTGAAAAATCCTTTGGATAGAGGAGCCTGTCAGGATTCAGTCCAAAGGGTCACAAAGAGTTAGACACGACTGAGCAATTAAGTATGCGCAAGCACAAATCTTTAAAGAATGATAGTTTCAAAAACATAACAGAATCCAGGAAATAACGTAATATTTCTATTAACTACCTAGGGCACTTCTATAGTGCTTTCCCCCTATATTTTCTCTTCAGTTCAGTTCAGTTCAGTCACTCAGTCGTGTCCGACTCTCTGCAACCCCATGAATCACAGCACGCCAGGCCTCCCTGTCCATCACCAGCTCCCAGAGTTCACTCAAACTCACGTCCATCAAGTCGGTGATGCCATCCAGCCATCTCATCCTCTGTCGTCCCCTTCTCCTCCTGCCCCCAATCCCTCCCAGCATCAGGGTCTTTCCAATGAGTCAACTCTTCGCATCAGGTGGCCAAAGTATTAGAGTTTCAGCTTCAGCATTAGTCCTTCCAATGAACACCAAGGACTGATCTTTAGGATGGACAGGTTGGATCTCCTTGCAGTCCAAGGGACTCTCAAGAGTCTTCTCCAACACCACAGTTCAAAAGCATCAATTCTTCAACACGCAGCTTTCTTCACAGTCCAACTCTCATATCCATATATGACCACTGGAAAAACCATAGCCTTGACTAGATGGACCTTTGTTGGCAAAGTAATGTCTCTGCTTTTCAATATACTATCTAGGTTGGTCATAACTTTTCTTCCAAGGAGTAAGTGTCTTTTAATTTCATGGCTGCAGTCATCTGCAGTGATTTTAGAGGCCAAAAAAATAAAGTCTGACACTGTTCCCACTGTTTCCCCATCTATTTCCCATGAAGTGATGGGACCAGATGCCATGATCTTCATTTTCTGAATGTTGAGCTTTAAGCCAACTTTTTCACTCTCCTCTTTCACTTTCATCAAGAGGCTTTTTAGTTCCTCTTCACTTTTTGCCATAAGGGTGGTGTCATCTGCATATCTGAGGTTATTGATATTTCTCCCGGCAATCTTGATTCCAGCTTGTGCTTTTTCCAATCCAGCGTTTCTCATAATGTACTCTGTATATAAGTTAAATAAGCAGGGTGACAATATACATCCTTGACGTACTCCTTTTCCTATTTGGAGCCAGTCTGTTGTTCCATGTCCAGTTCTAACTGTTGCCTCCTGACCTACATATAGATTTCTCAAGAGGCAGGTCAGGTGGTCTGGTATTCCCATCTCTTTCAGAATTTTCCACAGTTTATTGTGATCTACACAGTCAAAGGCTATTGCATTTCTAATTACTGGAAAGTTAAACCACAGATTGTCTTCTAGCTGTGTACATTTCATGCATGGTCCCTCTGTCCCCACAACTATCTACAGACCTCTGGGTGCTGTGTGATATACTTACATCACAACATAGGCCTCAGTTCTGTAGCTTCACCAGTGAGTCAGCACCATTGGAAGCAGGGTTCCTTAGAGCTTTTCTACATTGAGGGCACTATGGAGAAAAATTAACTATTCACAAATTGACCATGAACCACCTTAATATATTCCCGTAAATTTATATTAAATTATTTTCTCGGTCCAATTCCCCAAATATCCATAGCTATGCAATACCATCTGTTTTAAGAAGTATAGCAGAGAGGAATTCAGAGAAGAAACAAGACGTGATAAAATGATTATTTTAGCAAATAAATATATTTTAATATTTTCAACTAACATTTTAAGGACTTTAAAAAAAAAAGATAGGCATATAAATCATATGATCATCTCAATAGATGCAGAAAAAGCTTTTGATGAAGTCCAACATTGATATATGATAAAAAATCTCAACAAAGTGCATATAGAGGGAGCATACTTCAACATGATAGTTTATATTAATATGTGATAAGCCCACAACCAGTATCATACTCAACAGTGAAAAGCTGAAAGTATTTCCTTTAAAATCAGGAAGAAGACAAACATACCCATTCTCATGGTATTATCTAGTATAACATTGGAAGTCCTAGTCACAGCAATCACACAAGAAACAAAAGGAATCCAAATAGAAGAGGAAGTAAAATGGTCATTGCTGGAAGATGATAAGATGTTGTATGTGGAAAATCCTAAAGACAACACCAAAAAACTATTAGAACTGATAAATGAATTCAGTAAAGTTGCAGGATATGAAATTAATATACAAAAGACCTGTTGCATGTCTATACAATAATGATGAATTAAAAAGAGAGATTAAGAAAACAATCCAACTTACAACTGCATCAAAAAGAACAAAATACCTAGGCTAAATCTAACCAAGGATGTAAAAGACATGTACTTGGAAACTGTAAGACATTGATGAAAGAAACTGAAAATGACATAAACAAATGGAAGTATGTATCATAGATTGGAAGAATTAATATTGTTAAAATGAACATATTCCCCAGCAATCTACAGATTCAATACAATCTCTATCAAAATACCAAAGGCTTTAGACAGAACTAGAACAAGTAATTCTAAAATTTGTATGGAAACACACAAAAGGCCTGAATAGCCAAACAATCTTGAGAAAGGAGAAGAAAGTTAGAGATATCATCCTTCCTAATTTCAAGCTATACTGGAAGCCTACAGTAACCAAAGCAGTACAGTACTAGCATAAAAACAGACACAGAGATCAATGGAATAAATTAGAGAGCCTAGAAAAAAACCCATGCTTTTAAGTCAGTTAATCTATGACAAAGGAAGCACAAATATACAACAGGAAAAGACAGCTCTTTAATAAATGGTGTTGGGAAAACTGAACAGTTGCATGCAGAAGAATCAGTTCAGTTCAGTTCAGTCACTCAGTCGTGTCATAGTCTTTGCAAGCCCATGGACTGTAGCACACCAGGCTTCCTTGTCTATCACAAACTCCCAGAGCTTATTCAAACTCATGTCCACTGAGTTGGTGATGCCATCCAACCATCTCATCCTCTGTTGTCCTTTTTTCCTCCCACCTTCAATCTTTCCCAGCAACCAGGTCTTTTCAAATGAGTCAGTTCTTCATATCAGGTGGCCAAAGTATTGGAGTTTCAGCTTCAACATCAGTCCTTCCAAGGACTATTCAGGACTAATTTCCTTTAGGATGGACTTGTTGGATCTCCTTGCAGTCCAAGGGACTCTCAAAAATCTTCTTCAACTCCATAGTTCAAAAGTATCAATTCTTTGGCAGTCAGCTTTCTTTATAGTCCAACTCTTACATCCATACATGATTACTGGAAAAACCATAGCTTTGACTAGACGGACCCTTTGTTGGCTGTATAGAGCTTCTCCATCTTTGGCTGCAAAGAATATAATCAATCTGATTTCAGTATTGACCATCTGATGGTGATGTCCATATGTAGAGTCTTCTCTTGTGTTGTTGGAAGAGGGTGTTTGCTATGACCAGTATAGTCTCTTGGCAAAACTCTATTAGCCTTTGCCCTGCTTCATTCTGTATTCCAAGACAAAATTTGCCTGTTACTTCAGGTATCCTTGACTTCCTAATTTTGCATTTCAGTCCCCTATAATGAAAAGGACATCTTTTTTGGGTGTTAGTTCTAGAAGGTCTTGTAGATCTTTATAGAATCATTCTACTTCAACTTCTTCAGCATTACTGGTCAGGGCATAGACTTGGACTACCATGATATTGAATGGTTTGCCTTGGAAATAAATAGAGATCATTCTGTCATTTTTGAGATTGCATCCAAGGCTGCATTTTGGACTCTTCTGTTGACTTTGATGGCTACTCCATTTCTTCTAAGGGATTCTTGCCCACAGTAGTAGATATAAAGGTCATCTGAATTAAATTTGCCCATTCCAGTCCATTTTAGTTCACTGATTTCTAAAATATCGATGTTTACTCTTGCCATCTCCTGTTTGACCACTTCCAATTTGCCTTGATTCATGGACCTAACATTCCAGGTTCCTATACAATATTGCTCTTACAGCATTGGACTTTACTTCCATCATCAATCACATCCACAGCTGGGTTTGTTTTTGCTTTGGCTCCATCCCTTCATTCTTTCTGGAGTTATTTCTCCACTGATCTCCAGTACCTTATTGGGCACCTACTGGCCTGGGGAGTTCATCTTTCAGTGTCATATCTTTTTGCCTTTTCATACTGTTCATGAGGTTCTCAAGGCAAGAATAATGAAGTGGTTTGCCATTCCCTTCTGTGGTCCACGTTTTGCCAGAATTCTCCACCATGACCCGTCCATCTTGGGTGGCCCTACACAGCATAGATTCGTTGGCCTATGGGCCTATGACTTTCATAGGCTCATAGTTTCATTGAGTTAGACAAGGCAGTGGTCCATGTGATCAGTTTGGTTCGTTTTCTGTGATTGTGGTTTTCAGTCTGTCTGCCCTCTGATGGAGAAGGATAAGAGACTTATGGAAGCTTCCTGATGGGAGAGACTGACTGAGAGGGAAATTGGGTCTTGTTCTGATGGGCAGGGCCATGCTCAGTAAATCTTTAATCCAATTTTCTGTTGATGGACAGGGCTGTGTTGCCTCCTCTTATTTGACTTGAGGCCAAACTATGCTGGAGGTAATGAAAATAATGGCAACCTCCTTCAAAAGGGCCCATGCACACACTGCTGTACTCAATGCCCCCAATCCTGCAGCAGGCCACCGCCAACCCATGCTTCCATCAGAGACTCCTGGACACTCATAGGCAAGTCTGGATCAGTCTCTTGTGGGGTCACTGCTCCTTTCTTCTGGGTCCTGGTGCACACAAGATTTTGGTTGTGCCCTCCAAGAGTCTGTTTCTCCAGTCCTGCGTAAGTTCTGGTGGCTCTATGGTGGGGTGAATGGTGACCTCCTCCAAGAGGGCTTACGCCATACCCAGGTCTGCTTCACCCAGAACCCCTGCCCCTGGAGCAGTCCACTGCTGACCCAAACCACCACAGGAGACACTCAAACACAGTTCTGTCTTACTCTCTGTGGGGTCTCTGGGTCCTGGTGCACACAAGATTTGGTTAGGGTTAGGATTGTAGCATCTCTGGCATGTAAGAGGTTTGATTCTAAACTCGATTTTGCCCTTCCTACCATCTTGCTGGGACTTATCCTTTGCTCTTGGAAATGGGGTATCTCCTCAAGGTCACTCTAGTGCTACACAAGCGCCACTCCAGCACCTGACACTACAGACACATGAAAAGATGCTCAACATCCTAATTATCAGTTCACTTCAGTCACTCAGTCATGTCCGACTCTGCAACCCCATGAATCGCAGCACGCCAGGCCTCCCTGTCCATCACCAACTCCCGGAGTTCACTCACACTCACATCCGTCGAGTCAGTGATGCCACCCAGCCATCTCATCCTCTGTCGGCCCCTTCTCCTGCCCCCAATCCCTCCCAGCATCAGACTCTTTTCCAATGAGTCAGCTCTTTGCATGAGGTGGCCAAAGTATTGGAGTTTCAGCTTTAGCATCATTCCTTCCAAAGAAATCCCAGGGCTGATCTCCTTCAGAATGGACTGGTTGGATCTCCTTGGAGTCCAAGAGACTCTCAAGAGTCTTCTCCAACACCACAGTTCAAAAGCATCAATTCTTCAGTGCTCAGCCTTCTTCAAAGTCCAACTCTCACTTCCATACATGACCATTGGAAAAATCATAGCCTTGACTAGACAGACCTTTGTTGGCAAAGTAATGTCTCTGCTTTTGAATATACTATCTAGGTTGGTCATAACTTTTCTTCCAAGGAGTAAGCGCCTCTTAATTTCATGGCTGCAGTCACCATCTGCAGTGATTTTNGGACAGTCTCATGAGCAACCTCCCCATTCCCCACTTGTCCCCACATCCGTTCCTGAAATTTCAATTTTCTATGTAACTTGACAGAAATTCCAAACAAAGAGCTGGGAGGGCTCAGAAATTTAAAGCAGGTGTCAATTTATATCTGGATATGTAAAAGAGGTCAGTAGGAAGAGCCATGGCAAGAGAATAACACATAGTTGCCTTATATTACCCAAGCATAAACCATATTTGTCACAGTAAGAAACTCAGGCGGTAGGACCAAGGTATTTCTTTGACCAGAAGATGTACATCAGTAAAAAGACTTTAAATATCCAGAAAATTAGATTAAAATAATACATATTAGCCAGCCATCCAACCTAATATCTAAGAAAATGGATCCAAGAGCAACCAGATAGACAGAAGACTGGACTACATAGATTTTTCCTGTTTTATAAATGTATAGGAAAAAAAATAGCCCTAGGAAAAATTTTTGCAGTGTCAAATTCAAATATCACTTTTATGATATAAATGAACAGCATAGTGCTTGTTTTCTAAATATTTGTTATTTATTTGGTTGCACAGGGTCTTATGTGGGACCTTTAGTTGCAGCATGTGAACTCTGTTGCATCGTGTGGGATTTAGTTCTCTGACCAAGGATCGAACCTGGACCTGCTGGCAGTGTGCAGTCTTAGCCACTGGACCACCAGGGAAGTCCCTGAACAGCACAGTTTTGAAGAACATTTACTACAGGAATTTTTTTAAAAGCTCTCCGTTTATTTTCCCAAATCCAGGAAATTTAGATTCTATGAATAGGGAAGTAAAAGATGAGACAAAAGACTGAGATAAAAGGGGAGTTGGCTGGGAACCAAGTGAAAGATCAAAAAGAAACAATGAAATGCATCTGCAGAATTGAAGACATTGGTTTAGGTAATAAATTGCAGGTACAGAAAAATTCAACTATCGAAGAAAAGGCCATAGAAATAGAATGCAGAACACAAATGAAAGGAGGAGGACAAATGAAAGAGAAGTGACACTTCAGACCAGTAGACAATTTCTGATCTGAAGAAAGACTGATAGATTGAACAGGCTCAGCTTAATGAAAAGACATCACTATAAAAAGAGGCTGCTATTTAAATATACTCCACATTAGGTAGAGAATTCCAAGCAAAAGGAAAGATCATAGAGGCACTAGGAAAAATAAAATAGATTTTATATCCTAGGAAAAGAATTGAGCGTGCCTTAGATAACTTATAGTAAACAAAATAAACAGTTCATAATAAACTAGAAGAAAATAGAGTACCATCTAGTTTTGAGGAAAAAAAAGATTGAGGCTCAAGAATTTTTTCAGTTATGAAAGGCCTTAGGACATAAGCCACTCATCTGTTCTTAAATAAACTGAGATAAAACAATAAAAAAGACACATTCAGCTAAATGAGAGACAAAGTAAATATAAAATTTAATAATGGCATTGAAGAATTAGTTGTAAACATCAAAGACAATGAAATGTAGAATTAATGAAAAGGTTTTTAAAATAATTCAAAACAAGAAGCAAAGATTATTTTTTTAAAAAAGAACATATAGTATAAAACATTTAAGAATAACCTGGACAGTGGGTGGATGCAGTATTAATTTTTTGTATTACCTATTTTATTTGTTATACTAATCATTAAGGAAAAATGAATTTATTTATTTAGTATGATGGTAATCATTAGTAGAATGATAAAAAATGGACATTATCAACATCACTAGAATAAGTAGGTAAATTTTAGATTTATATACATCCTGGCTCCTCCTCGAACTCGTTGGAGCAGTTCCTCAGAGATGAGACTCTCTCTTGGGCTATAGTCCTCAGTAAGGTCCTCAAATAAAACTGAAAGTCTCACACACACACACATACAAAGTAGGTAAATTTTAGTTTTCGTGAGACAAAATTAAGAATAGAAATATCAAAGAAGCACAAAATGACATGTTAACATATACAAAGATGTCAGCTATGACAATAACAATCAATGAGCTAAATTTTTCAACTTAAAACATGAATATTCTCAGATTGAGCCAAAATACAGAGTAAATTATGTGCTCCTTACAAAGAGTCACACTGTCAAACAAAATTAGAATATTTTAAGGTAAAATATATACTACAAAGTAAAAAAAGAAAAAAGAACGAATTTTTAAAAAGCAGATATTATGTTGTTAATGCTGGTCAGAGTAGAACCTAAGGTAAGGAAAGAGCACTAGAGAGGGCAAAGATTATTTTACTTTTATAAAGGATAGCTCTATAACAGATATAAGTGATTGTGTATATAACATCATTGAAATACATAAACAGCTATAAAATATGCAATAACAATTCTATTTGTATTTGACATGTTGAGTTGGTAATACAGTAAGCTTATATGGTATCTGAATAGCATAATTTTAAAAGTTTAGTTGTTAATTAAATTATATATATATATATATATATATATATATATATATATGCTTGTGCTTAATCGCTCAGTCATGTCTGACTCTTTGCAACCCCATGACTATAGCCCCCAGTCTCCTCTGTCCATGGGATTCTCCAGGCAAGACTACTGGAGTGGGTTGCCATGTCCTCCTCTAGGGGATCTTCCCAACCCAGGGATCGAACTCAGGTCTCCTGCATACACACACACACACACACACACACACACACAGACATTTAACTCCACACCGTATAAAGAGAAGATGAATATTTTTTGAGAATTCATGGAACTTTATACAAGTTGATCACAAATAAGACCACAAAGAAAATACTGATAATTTTTAAAAGTGAAAATTAAATAAACCTCATTCTTTTACTATAAAGCGATAGAATTTAAAATTAGTTTACATAAGCTTAAACAAACACTGAAACACTTGGATATTTGAAATCTCACAAATAATGGACAGCTTCCCTGGTGGCTCAGATCGTAGAGTCCACCAGCAATGCAGGAGCTGTGCTGTGCTTAGTCGCTCAGTTGTGTCCGACTCTGCAATATGGGTTTGATTTCGGGATGGGAAAGATCCCCTACATAAGGAAATGGCAACCCACTCCAGTATACTCACCTGGAGAATCCCAGGGACAGAGGAGTCTGGCAGGTTACAGTCCATGGGGCTGCAAAGAGTCGGACACAGCTGAGTGACTAACACACTTTCACAAATAATGACTGGATTAAAAGATAACAAAATATGATTACAAAACATTTCAAAAATAAATTTGCTGTTCTTAATTCAAATGTCTATAGGCTGGAAGATTTATGAAAATTTTTTATTTATGAAACAAAGTTTGGAGAACTACAATGTGTGAACCATGTAAATCTGAGTACTGTCTCCTGCTCTCTTTACTTTCTACTAGATGAAGGAAAGCCTTTTATGGACAATTTTAGCATTTGTCATGATGAGAACAACTTCCATGGTGAATACTACCCAGGGAAATTGTGTGCTTTGAAATAATTTGGGAGATCACTCCTGGCAGCACCTTGGAGATTTGTTTTTTAACTAATTTGTGCTTACAAAGTATGGTCTTTAAGAGTATGTGGCCATTCAAATCACTTAAACACACATTAATACAATCACCACAATAGAGTTATTCATGGTGTTATTTGAAGTCTGGTGGTATAATCCTCTCATATGATAGTGTGCTTTTGTGAGTTAAAAGTCAACATTAAAAAGGCTCATGGAATTAATTTAGGTTCTGTATGATTTATCACTCAGCCAGTCATTGCAGACTATATTGTCATGAAAGGAGCGGGGTTGAGTGGGAAGAAAAATGCCAGAGTTCTCCTTTTAGATTGAATAAAATCTTAAATCTTTAGGACTATTCTGCTTGGAAGAACATGTACCCTTTGGTGGGAATTCAGGATTTAAATGCTAAATTCAGAAGATCAGGACAACTTGACTATTTTTAAATTTATTTTTGGATGTGAGAATAAATGGTAGAACTGTCAGAATATTAAGAGGTGAGCACTCTCTCAATTCACAATGGCACATTGTTACCCATAGTGATTCAGGTAAATAAATACTTTTTAGTTGGACTTCCAGTCTTATATCTGATCCTTGAGTTAGTCAATGTTAAAATACAGTTCTAAATCTTTGATAATTTCTGTCTTCTCAAGTTTCTGTAGCAGTTACCACTTTATTTTCTTTATCAGTCTTGTTTTTCTTTTCCTATCTCAATTAAGTATCTTCATTACGCAATTAACAAATAACAATTTTTCAGTGGTTGAATAAGAGAAAGTTCAAGAATATCCTCTGAGAACCTAAAAATGTGATTTTCTTAAACCTTGCAACCAAAAATTATTTTTCAAAGAGTACATGATTTTAAAAATTGAGTTTGCAAGGCTCATTCAACATTTACTAGACTTTGGTTCCACTAATAATATCAAGATAATGAAAGTGAATCATGGACATGTTAAATCTCTCACTTTAAAGTTTTTTTGCTTTGTGTCATTTATCTAGTTTCTAGATAAATGTCTAAGTTCAATGGATGAGAGCACAGACCTAATGAACCATATCCCTAATAGTGTTTTCCCTCTGGTGAAGTTCAATAAACTATTAAAGTATTATGACTGGTAGGAATTAACATTTTTTGCTCTAATAATTAAAGTAACTGGGAATAGAACCATTAACTATAGTTGTGCCTACTAAGTTCATCTCCCAAGATGATTAAGAAGGAAAGAATAAAACTTCTTTAAATGCCCTTTGTCAATCTTCACAGATTAGAAAAGAAGAAAAGTATACTAAGGAAAAGCTGACACTAAATGTTTTCCTGTCCACATATAATTTCTTTAGATTTAAAGAGGCAAAATACTACAAATAAAATAATATCCAATCAAAATATTTGCCAAATTTCCAGGTTAAACATAGCCTCTTCCTCTCTGCCTTAATATTTTTTACTTTTACAGTATATTTGTAAAATAATCATGAAATTTCATGCACTCAAAGCATTATATTTTAGGATGAATGCTTTGATTTCAGCTTCAGGAAAATATTTAAAAGAAAAAGAAAAACTTTAGCACAGGATTTTGATAAAAGGGTATATTCCCTTAAACTTCATTCCAATCCTACTTAACAAAATTTTCCAAGAATTTTCACCTCACAAAAATGTTTATATGTTTGAGATGGCAATGACAGATGTTTGTAGATATGAAAACTATAAAAGGAGTTCTGAGTCTGAAAGACTATTTCACATTAGAACATTTGACTAAAGTCAGAATGTCTGTTATAATTGATAAGAGGAAACCTTTTCCTAAAAGTCACTCAGAACTATCAACTTTACCCATTAAAAACTTCATTATGCCAGTCTCTCTGTTTCATTGCTTTAGTCACTACAGTTGGGGTTGAATACATGTTTAAAGTAAACAATTCATTCATTTGTGTTAAATACCTCTTCTTCCTCTTTCTTGAGCTAATCAAGAGCTACTACTTACCTATGCCACAGTGTTCCTAGATCAGTGACTAGGAGCCATTAGCTTTGGGCAATTGCATTTTATTTCTGTGTGCCTTGCACTGATCACTCAATTTTATATGTAAAATAAATCTTTCCTTTACATCCTTAGGAAAGTGATTAAGAAAAGCCCACAGACTGCCCACTCAAAAGATGAAATGCACTTATACCAAAATATATTATTATTAAATTTTAGTACACTGGAGATAGTGTTTTAGAAAAACAATATGTCACATAACAAGAATCAAAAATCAAAATTGTTGCATACTTCTCATTGGACTAGAAGTTGAAAGTTAACTGAGATTATGCCTTCAAAATTCTGAAAGAAAATGACCTCTAATCTAATATTCTATATCAAGTCAAATTTTAATCAAGTTTCAGGGTAGAATAAATAAATTTCAGTCAGGAAGTTTTTAAAAATGTATTTTTCTTATTCCCTTCCCTTAGGAGGCTACTGGAGGCTGAGTTCTACCAAAATGAAAGAACAAACCAAGAAAGAAAACCTGAAAAACCAAAAGCAGTACTTTCAACCCAACAGCTGCTGCTGCTGCTAAGTCGCTTCAGTCGTGTCCAACTCTGTGTGACCCCATAGACGGCAGCCCACCAGGCTCCCCCATCCCTGGGATTCTCCAGGCAAGAACACTGGAGTGGGTTGCCATTTCCTTCTCCAGTGCATGAAAGTGAAAAGTGAAAGTGAAGTCGCTCAGTCATGTCCGACTCTTAGCGACCCCATGGACTGCAGTCCACCAGGCTCCTCCATCCATGGGATTTTCCAGGCAATAGTACTGGAGTGGGGTGCTGTTGCTTCTCTGCCAACCCAACAGAGATGAAGGTAATTAACATGATGCTTATGAGAGGAGATCTCAGGATGAAAATTGCAGGTAGAGAGGATAACCCATTCATATTGGAGCATGGCAGAAGGCTCTTCAGATAATCTATTAGGAAGATGAAATATTAATTTCTGAATATCTGATGCAGATATTTGAATGTTTTGAAGGTAAATGTAGACAATTTGATAGAAATTTGGATGTAATCATAAACACAGAAAATAAAGCAAATAAGAAAAATATTAGTTCTAGACAAATAGAAGTTAAGCAGATAGAGAGGAATTATGAGTTCCTTCCTGGCCCAGCTGAGATAGTGTTTTTAGTATAGCTACTCCAGCTCTATTTTAGTTACTGTTTCCCTGATATTTCTGTTTTCAATCCTTTTAACTTTCAACCCATTTGTGTCTTTGCATATGTCTTTACACAAGTTAGATTGAGTGTATGCTAAGTTGCTTCAGTCATGTCCCACTCTGTGTGACCTTATGGACTGTAGCCCTCCAAGCTTCTCTGTTCATGGGGTTCTCCAGGTAAGAATACTGGAGTGGGTTGCCATGCCCTCCTCCAGGGAATCTTCCCAGCTCAGGGATCAAACCCATGTCTCCTGCATCTACTGTGTTGCAGGTGGATTCTTTATGCTGGGCTACCAGGGAAGCCACAGGTTAGAATATGTGTAGGTCTTTAAATTATCTTAAAAACTCATTCTGCCAATCCTTACCTTTTGATTATTTAACCCATCTATATTTTAATGTAACTACTGATGAGGTAGAATTTTTGCATATCACTTTGATATTTGTTTTCTTTTTATTTTTTGATATAAATTTATTTATTTTAATGGGAGGTTAATTACTTTACAATATTGTATTGGTTTTGCCATACATCAACATGAATCGGCCACAGGTATACAAGTGTTCCCCATCCTGACCCCTCCTCCCTCCTCCCTCCCCATACCATCCCTTTGTTTTCTAAGTATTTTTGTTTCTTTATTCCTCCACCACTTCCTTTATTTATATGTTAAATAGGTATTTTTAACGTACCATTTTAAATCATTTGTCTTTTGTTTTTTTTTGAATTATTGTATCAATGGTTACTCTCAGTATTACCATTAGCATCTTAATTTAAACAATCTAGTTTGGATTAGTACCACTTTAACTTCAATACAACAAAAATACTTCACTCCAATATAGCTCTTGTTCCCTTTCCCCTCCTTTGTGCTATTATTGTCATATGAATCACATTTTCTACATTATAAACCCACCAATACAGTTTTATAATTATAGTTCTACACTATTATTTTTTAAGTCAGAAGACAAAAGGGGTTACAGGCAAAACTATATTTATATTATCTTTTATATATATTTTTTTTATAATTGAAAAAGTTTTATTATGAATTTCTAGGTGTTTTACAGAAGTTCCTTTTCTCTTTCTGTCTCTCTCCCTCTCCCTCTTTCTTTTTATATTTATATTTATATAGTTTCTTTTTATATTTATATTTATATAGTTTCCTTTAAGAGTATTCTTTATGTGGATTTGAGTTACTGTCTAGTGTTCTTTAATTTCAGCCTGAACAACTCCTTTTATTATTTCTTGTAATTTAGGCCTTCCCATCACAGATCTCTCAGTTTCTGCTTATCTGGAAATGTCTCTGTTTCTCTTTTTATTTTTTAAGGATAGTTTTGCTAGATGTTAAATTCTTGAATGGCAGTCTTTTTCTTTCAGCCCTTTGAATATGTCATCCCTCTGCATTTTGGCCTCCATAGCTTCTGATAAGAAATTAAATGTTTTACTGAGGATCCCTTGAAATGATGAGTCTTTTTTTTTTTTTCCTTGCTGGTTTCAAGATTCTCCTTTTGTTGCTGTCTTTTGACAGTTGGACTATCTAAGTGCACATCAATTTGAGTTTTCCCTGTTTGGGTTTGTTGAGCTTCTTGGATCTACAGATTAATGTTTTTCATCAAACTGAGAATGTCTCTGGTCGTTACTTCTTCAAATGACCCCTGTGCCTCTTGATCTCCCCTATCTCTTTCTGGAACTCTCATTATCTACATGGGATGCTTGATGGTGTCCCACAGGTCTCTTAGGCTCTATTACTTTTTCTTCCTTTTTTCTAAAAATCTTTTCCTCAGTTGACTTACCAGCAAGTTCAGTGATTCTTCTGCAAATTCAATCTGTTGTCGAGTCCCTCTGATGCATTTTTCATTCCAGCTATTTTGTTTCTCAACTCCAAACTTTCTATTTAGATTTTCTAATAATTTCTGTCTCTTTATTGATATTCTCTGTTCAGTGAGATGTTATTCTTAAACTTCCTTTTAATTCTTTTGATATAGTATCCTTTAGCTTTTTAAAAATATCTATAATAACTGATTTAAAGTCTTCAACTAGCAGCACTAACACTTAGGCTTCCTCAAGGACAATTTCTATTAGCTGTTTTTTCCCCTGTTAGGGCAATATTTTTGTGGTTTTATTGTTTTGTTTCATTTTTGTTTTATATGTCTCATAATTTAATAGAAAAGGGGAATTTTAGAAGATATAATGGGACAGTTTTGAAACTTAGGGACCCACCCCTTCCATGGCTTATTATTGTTGCTGCTACTTTGTTGCTATTTTTTGTTTGTTTACTGAATTTTTCTGAACAAATTCTGTCAAGTGTGTATATCTTATGGTGTTTAGCTACTAATATCTCTCCTTGATTATCTTTGTAGTCAGCCAGTGATTGAACACAGATTCCCTTAAATGCCTTGAACCAATAAGTCATCTACTTTTTGCCTAAGGTTGCTGTGTGTGTATACTGGGGCTATGGCAGTTCACCACTCTGAATTAGCTTTAAATTCCTGATTGTACAAACCCCTGTGACAGATAAGCGTGTTCCCAGGTTTTTTCTGAACATGTAAATAGTGTGTATATAGTACATGTTCTTCTAGATTTCCAGTAATATGTTGAGTCTTTTCAAACCCTCCTATAAACATCCTATTTCCCAGATATATTTTTAGAGCCTTTTGGTCATTATCTTGTTATCTCTGATTATTTTTGACAAACACCCTAAGGTTGAGGCCTTTTCCACTGAACAAGCTCTGGGTCTAGTCAAATAATGACCAACCCTCTGAATAAGAATTTTCTAGAAACTTCCATACATATCAAATAGTAGCAATTGTCTAGGGAAGAAATATTTTAAGGAGTTCTAAATCTGGCCAGCCCCCTTCATGAAGTGGCAGCTAGGATGCTGGTTTGCACTGTGGAACTTGGAAGGGGAAGAGGGAAATAGGGCAAGTTAAAATGCTAGGAAGCTTATGTTCTTACCAAGTTTTAGCAGTTTTTCCTGAATAAACACTCCTTAGATTCTTTCAAGTTAATTTATACAGATCTGAAAAAGTTGATTTGGCAATTGTTGCCTTTATTTTCATTGCTTTTATGGAGTGGATTCTCATAAGCACTTACTCTGCCATTCTGGAAGTTCCACTCCCGAATATTGTTTAAATAATAAACCAAATATGATTATTGCTTTAGCCAAAATTACATTGCATTGCAGGATGGGTGGGGTTTAAATGTTTGAAGGGTGTTTTCATGTGATAGAAGCAGAAGGGTAGAAAGAAAACCAAGTCCTCATCTTCTTCAGGGGGACTTAAGAGAAAATGCCCCAACCTAGGAAATCAGAAGCTGGCATTTCAATAATACCATTTAGAGAAAAAGGAAGTAACTATGAAAACAATCAGTTTAAAGAGGTGAGAGGCAGTAGAGAAGCAGAGACACAGGTATGAGATTGTTGTTGTTCACTTGCTAAGTTGTGTCTGACTCTTTGCAACCCATGGACTGTAGCACACTGGGCTTCCCTGTCCTTCACTATCTCCCAGAGTCTGCTCAAACTTACCTCCATTGAGGTGACATCACTTTGCTGTCAAAGGTCCGTACAGTCAAAGCTATGGTTTTTCCAGTAGTCATGTATAGATGTGAAAGTTGGACAATAAAGAAGGCTGAGCGTCCAAGAATTGATGCTTTTGAACTGTGGTGCTGGAGAAGACTCTTGGGAGTTCCTTGGACACCAAGGAGATCAAATCAGTCAATCCTAAAGGAAATCAACCCTGAATATTCATTGGAAGGACTGATTCTGAATTGAAGCTCCAATATTTTGGCCACCTGATGTGAAGAGCCAACTCATTGGAAAAGACCTTGATGCTGGGAAAGATTGAGGGCAGGAGGAGAAGGGGGCAACAGTGGATGAGATGGTTTGATGTCATCACTGACTCAATGGACATGAGTTTTAGCAAACTCCAGGAGACAGTGAATTACAGGGAAGCCTGGCGTGCTGTGGTTCATGGGGTCACAAAGAATTGGTCATGACTGAGCAACAACAACAAATGACCTCTCTGAAGACATCCTACAAGACCTAGCAATCTGCTGCACTTACCAAAAGCTGAGACCAGCTAGATAATGAACACTATTGTTCCCCTTCTTTCCCACCTTTACTTTTAGTTTCCTATCACTACTAGGTTTCTGGGATTGCAGATAGATAGATATGGACATAAGTTTTCCCCTTGAGCTCAGTTTTCAGGGGTCTCAAGCAAGAAAATTGTGTTTTTTCCTAATGTACCTGTAAAACTATTTTCTTTTCAGACTAAGTGCATACATATTGTCGATAAAAATGTAATCTTATGTTAAAAAATAATGGGAAGGAGAAAAAAAGACACTAGAGAATATAACATACTATATTTAAATGAGAAAATAAGTCAAGAAAGATGATATTTGATCCAAAAACCACAGAATTCATTGGAAAGAAGACAAAGAGAAGTCTTGGACTGGTAGCTGAGGCATGGATCTAGAGTAGTGCAAGGGAACAGAGGTCTGCAGGAGGGAGGTGCCACGATAAAACAAAACTGGCTGGCTTTCTGATGTCTGTTATTCTAGAAAATAATATCATGAGGCTTAACTCATGTAACTTTTGGAGTATTGGGGGAAATTAGCAATATATACATAGATAATCAAAATTAAAAGAAACAATTATTAATTTCAGAAAAAGCAAACCATGCCTCAAGTAAAAAAGTAATAAAAACGCAATTAAGTTAACAGTGAACAAGATTACATAATTGTAGTACTGTGAATTACTATATGTCACAGCTTTTGGCTATGGCATAAATATAATGTTAAGAAGAGAAAGCTTTCATGGTGAAAGAAAGCTAAATCCTCATCTGCCATCACAAGAAGTCAATGGAAAAATGGATACATGAAAAAAATTTTTCACAAAGACATACTATTTAGAAATGTAGTACAGCCATGAGAAACAATTCAATGAATTCAAAACTGTTGCCACTGGGATATGATGGCAAGAACTGCTATTTTTTCTTTTTACTCATATAACTTATCTATGTTATTTACCTGTAAAAAATAGACTTTTTTGAGGAACAGTTTTTGAAGAACAGAATTTACAGAAAACTTGAGAAGATTATACCATGTCCATATAGTCCACACTCAATATCCCCTACTATTTAACATTAGATTTTAGTATTGTAGTACATTGCTTACAATTAATGAATAAATACTGGTACATTATTATTAGGCAAAGTCCATACTCTATCAGATTTTCACTTTTATCTTGTGTCTTTTTTTGTGTTTCAGGATTCCTTCCAGGTTACCATATTATATAATATTTAGTTGTCATATCTCCATAGGCTCTCATGAGTGGAACAATTGCTTGGACATTTTCTTTTTTAAATAACCTTGATAGTTGTGAGGTATTTTGGTAGGATGTCTCTGGTCAGGTATTTTGTAGAATGTCTCTCAATTGGAATTTGTCTGATGTTTTCCTCAAGATTATTTTAGGGTTATGGGCTTTGGAGAAGAAGACCTCACAGGTAAAGTGCCCTTTTCACTGTATCGTATCCTGGGTACATACTCTCAACAAGACTCATTATTGTTGATGTTGGACTTAATCATCAGGCTGGGTAGAGTTTGTCATGTTTCTCCACTGTGATCTCCCCCCTCCCTTCCATACTGTACTTTCACATGACTTTTTACACTATGAACATTTATTACTTTGATTGAATTTAATTAAAATACATAGATGTGTTCCAGATGTTTTGTTTCTGAACTATGTGGTACATTCCTAGAACTGTGAGCAGCAGCCTGCAAAAGTGTAAGACAAGTAGTCAACCAAGAGCCATAGTAAGTACGGAGGAGCCTTTACACAAGAAGAAGAGCAGCCTGCGGTATGTTAGTATGAACGGGAACAACAGCAGCATCAGGTTCAAGATTAGCTATGGAATGTAGGCATGGATGGATGGGAAACTGGTGGGTAGTATCAGGGCCAGACAGTGAGAACTGAGACAGACTAAGTTGCCACAAAGCACAGAGGTGATCAAGGCAAGTTCCCAGGCAAATGGTTTGAATATTCAGAAAGTCACAGATCCTACTGAGATTAATAATGGATCAGCAACTTAGGCAAGGAATCTGAATTACAGGAATGGAAGATCCTTTTTTCAAAAAAAGCAAACAAAATAAAAATTTTGGCATTCTAAAGACATTTTGATTCAAGGCAGGGACAATTTCTGAATACAGGAACCAGTTTCCTTTATTACCTTCCTTGAGGATTTAAGCTGGGTCCTTGAGGCTAGGCTGGATCTCTTGACTGGAGTGGGGAGTGAGGAGGCAGCATTTCTGGTGTAACATAAATCATATCTTGGTGATGTGTGTCATAAAGGTTCAATCAAATGGCACAGTTAGCATTTTATGTGTTTGATAAATTGAAGCTAGTATTCCTTCCGTCTCCAGAAGTATATAAGTCTCTATTTTGAGCCAGAAAGAATAAAAAAACCCATTTTCTTTGGGATATTTTTCTAGAACTGATGGCCTCTAAAACAATAATCAAAATTGCTTTCCCAGATAGTTTTATAAGGGACAGTGGAGGGTGGTAAACCTTTGTCTAATCTCAATCACCCCTCCTGGGCATTAAAGTTATTCTTATGCTAAAGTAGAACAGTTATCTTCATTGTGATCCCCCTTCCCCTTACCCACTTCATTCATCCATGAAAGTGACTGGTTAGAAACGATTCTTAGAGCAGTTGTCCATCTTCACAGGGAAAAAAGCTGGTTTTTAATTAAATGAAGTTAATTAATAGTTAAGGCTTACTTGGGCCTCTAAAATGTCCTAGAACTCTATGAGGGGTCAGGACTACAAAGTAAATTGGACACAGAGACTGACCTCAAGAAGCTCACATTCTAGTAAGGAATCAAGGCAAGAACACAGCCTTGTTCCCCAGTGTGACTAAGGCTCTGATTAGGATAAGTCACATGATGCCTTGGAATTCTCCTGAGGATTATCTAACCCAGTCTTTGGAGTAAGAAAGTTTGTCAGAATAAAGATTTTATCAAAAGATCTGTTGCAATCACGGAAGGTAACTGTTGCAATAGAGAGAATGGTCAGATTGTAAGATCAGCAAACATCTGAAAGGTCATACAAGAAAGGAATTTTCTTTTTATAGGGAAGAGAAAAGGCTAGAAGGAAACCGGGTCCAAGGGCGTGAGATAAGCAGGTGATGTGATGGGATAGCTGATCAAGGAAGCTCTTTCCTTGCGGTCAATTGATCACCTGGAGAGGCTGCTAAGTAAGGACTACTCTGATTAACGGAGAAGGCAATGGCACCCCACTCCAGTATTCTTGCCTGGAGAATCCCATGGACAGAGGAGCCTGGTAGGCTGTAGTCCATAGGGTCGCTAAAAGTCGGACACAACTAAGCGACTTCACTTTCACTTTTCACTTTCATGCATTGGAGAAGGCAATGGCAACCCACTCCAGTGTTCTTACCTGGAGAATCCCAGGGACAGGGGAACCTGGTGGGCTGCCGTCTATGGTGTCACATAGAGTCGGACATGACTGAAGCAACTTAGCAGCAGCAGCAGCAGCAGCAGCTCTGATTCAAAGCCCTTTAAGACCAGGGGTGTAGAAAAGTTCAGGTGCCTGGGAGAGCAAAAGAAGCCTGCCTAAAGTTTGGTCAACTCAAGGATTCCATTCAGACTGGTCAGTGGGGACAAACAGTTCAACAAATCATTTATGAGACAAAGAATGGGAAATCAGAGGGTCTATGTCTGGCCTTACCACAGGTAAGCAAGGAGGGTGTTGCTGCTGCTGCTGCTGCTGCTGCTAAGTCGCTTCAGTCATGTCCGACTCTGTGCGACCCCATAGACGGCAGCCCACCAGGAGTGGGTGCCATTGCCTTCTCCAGTGCATGAAAGTGAAAAGTGAAAGTAAAGTCGCTCAGTCGTGTCTGACTCTTAGCGACCCCATGGACTGTGGCCTACCAGGCTCCTCCGTCCATGGGATTTTCCAGGCAAGAGTACTGGAGTGGGGTGCCACTGCCTTCTCCAAAGGAGGGTGTTAGTGAGTCTTATCTAAAAAGAAAAAGTTTGGTTCTTTGCAGTAAGCTTTTTCCTGGAACATAAAACAGGGAAGAACTGGAGGAAATTTACTAATTATTGTTTTTTCCAGGAGCACAGGGCTCAGGTCAAGTTCAACATTATCAATATCTAAACTGATACTATTAAAATCAATGGAACATTAGAGACGGCAGACAACAGTTACAAGGGAGGACAACGTGGTACATTCAGGGAAGCTGAGGCATTGGTGAAGTTGATCTCAGGCTGCTGCGCAATTCAGAAAGAAATATTTCCTTGAATTTAAGGAATGGTAGCCAAATGCCTAAAAAGATGTTGGCCTCTGAGATGGAGTAAACATATATAAACAAATCTAGGTAATATGAGCTATGAAACTACTGAAGAGTTTTTCTATGGAAGACGAGCTTGCATGCATGCTAAGTCACTTCAGTCCTGTCTGACTCTGCAACCCAATGGACTGTAGCCTGCCAGGCTCCTCTGACTAAGGAAGACACGCACACCTCAATTGAGAAAGCAGTCATCACAATCAGATTGAGGGCGGACACTCAGTTTGATCTGAGATAAGATATCAGATTTTTATATCAGAAGGCTAAGAGGCAGAACTATATAAAACAGACCTATTTTCTGGACAATGATTTTTTTTTTATGATCCCAAAAGCAAAGAAATACAAATGATAAAAAGCCTCTGCACAGCAAACGATATAACCAGCAGAGTGAAAAGGCCTATAGAATGGAAGAATATATTTGCAAATCATATCCCCACTCCAGTACTCTTGCCTGGAAAATCCCATGGATGGAGGAGCCTGGTAGGCTTCAGTCCATGGGGTCGCTGGGTCGGACCTGACTGAGCGACTTCACTTTCACCTTTCACTTTCATGCATTGGAGAAGGAAATGGCAACCCACTCCAGTGTTCTTGCCTGGAGAACCCCAGGGACGGGGGAGCCTGGTGGGCTGCCGTCTATGGGGTCGCACAGAGTCGGACACGACTGAAGTGACTTAGCAAATATGGGAGTAAAATCCAAAATTTATGGATAAAACTCAATAGTATAAAAACAAAACCAGATAATCTGATTTAAAAATGGGCAAAAGACCTGAATAGATGTCTTTCAAAAGAAACACAAATGCTGGAATGGGTAGCTATTCGCTTCTCCAGGGAATCTTTCTAACCCAGGGATCGAACTTGGGTCTTCTGCATTTTAGGCGGATTCTTGCCCATCTGAGTCACCAGGGAAGCCCAAAAGAAACATACAAATGGCCAACAGGTATATGAAAAATGCTCATTATCACTAACCATCAGGGAAATGAAAATCAAAACCACAATGAGATATCACCTTACATCCATTAGAATGACTACTATCAAAAGGACAAAAGAACAAATCTTGACAACAATGTGAAGAAACAAGAACCCTTGTACATTGTTGGTGGGAATGTAACTTAGTACAGACATTGTAGAAAACAGTATAAAAGATTCCTCAGAGAATTAAAAATAGAACTATCATATGATCCAGCAATCCCACTTTTGGGTATATATCCAAAGGAGTTGAAATGGGTATCTAGAAGACATGTGTGTTCTCTAATGCTCATTGTAGCATTGTTCACAATAGCCATGATTCTGAAACAACCTAAATGTTCATCTACAGATGAATGGATAAAAAAATGTGGTATATACATACAATGAAATATTATTCAGCCTTATAAAAAGATAAATCATGCCATTCTTGATAGCATGGATGAAATTAAATGACATTATGCTAGGTGAAATAAGCCAAACACAGAATGACAAATACTGTGTTCTTACTTATACATATGGAATTCAAAAAGTCAAACTCATAGAAGCAAAAAAGTAGAATGGTGGTTTCCAGAGGCAGAAGTCTGGGGGATATGGGGAGACGTTGGTTAAAGGGTACAAGGTTCTAGTGATGCGGAAAGAGTAAATTCTGAGAGCAAATGTATAGCACAGTTAATACTATATTGTATACTTGAATAATACTATATTGCATGCTATATATTGAAATTTACTGCGTACATCTTATATGTTCTTACAACGACAACAAAAAGATAACTATGTGAGATGATGAGGATGTTAATTAGCTTGACTGCAGTAATCATTTCACAATGTATAAGAATATCAAAACATCAAGTTGTACATCATAAATATATATTATTTTGTCAATTATATGTCAGTATGGCTGGAAAATCAAAATTTTAAAGGCCTGTTTTAAGCCAGTTAGATGACTGTGAACCCACTATGATGTGTCATACTTCACCATGTTTCTAGTCTCAATAAAATAACTTTAATTAAACAATGTATTCATATGACTCATCACATTTAAAGACCTAACTAGGTTGGCAACCCACTCCAGTATTCTTGCCTGGGAAAACCCAGGGACTTGTAGGGCTACAAGCTCATAGGGTTGAAAAAGAGTTGGATAGGACTTAGCAACTAAACAAGTTAGTTTATCCAGTACTGATCCAGAGCCATAAGTACACCATGGTAGAAATCAAATGTCTCCTAAACAAATTTTTTCTTTAGAGACAATCTTTCAGTCTTCTCAAAGATACATTCACATTCCTATTCCAAGACTTGGACTCCAGAGAAAGTTCTGTAACTATTGTACCCAAGGAATGAAACCTCCATCTTCCCCATAAAACCACAAAATCAAGACCATGTTTCTCCCAAACAACAAATAACATAGATTAATGCCATATCTGTTAACATAGTCAATTCATCAAATATTAAGCCAGTAAAGCCTTTTGGGATTTAGAGGTCTTTTTTTGGTTTTGTTCATTATTTGTTTTTACTATTTTTCTTGATGAAATTAACTTGGAAACTATAACCTCTCATCATTGGATAGATTCTGCAAATGCTATCATCTCTAATATTAGTATTTTTTCATAGACCTTCTCTCATTCATTCATCTATCAATTCCTTAGTGACTGTGATGTGTGAGGAAATGTGCTGGGCTCTGGGGATACAAAGTCAGGTAAGACAAGACTCTATACTCAAAGATTTCATGGTAATGAAAAAAAATAAGCATCCAGAGAGTAACAATATACTGTATATGTATCATGTACTAATTTACAAGCTATGATGTGAGTTCCTTCATTCTCCAAAACCTCATTCTGCCCCCTTCCTCTGTTCATGGGGTTCTCAAGGCAAGACTACTGAAGTGTTTTGCCATTCCCTTCTCCAGCAGACATTTTGTCAGAACTCTCCACCATGACCCTTCTGTCTTGGGTGGCCCTACATGGCATGGCTCATAGTTTCATTGAGTTAGACAAGGCTGTGATTCATGTGATCAGTTTGGGTGGTTTTCTTGACTGTAGTTTTCTTTCTGTCTGCCCTCTGATGGATAAGGAAAAGAAGTTTGTGGAAGCTTCCTAATGGGAAGGACTGGCTGTGGGGGAATCTGATGCATGGGGCCATGTTCAGTAAATCTTTAATCCAATTTTCTGTTGATGGGTGGGGCTGGCCTGAAACAACTTAGACAGCATATTAAAAAGGAGAGACATTACTTTGCCAACAAAGATCCTCTAGTCCAAGCTATGGTTTTTCCAGTAGTCATATATGGATATGAGAGTTGGACCATAAAGAAAGCTGAGGGCCTAAGAACTGATGCTTTTGAACTGTGATGTTGGAGAAGGCTTTTGAGGGTCCCTTGGACTGCAAGGAGATCAAACCAGTCAATTTTAAAGGAAATCAGTCCTGAATATTCATTGGAAGGACTGATGCTGAAGCTAATGCTTCAATACTTTGGCCACTTGATGCAAAGAACTGACTTATTGAAAAAGATCCCGATGCTGGGAAAGTTTGAAGGCAGGGGAAGAAGGGGATGACAGAGGATGAGATAGTTGGATGGCATCAGTGACTTGATGGACTTGAGTTTAAGCAAGCTCTGGGAGTTGGTGATGGACAGGGAGGCCTGGTGTGCTGCAGGCCATGGGGTTGCAAAGAGTTGGACATGACTGAGTGACTGAACTGAACTGAACTGTCCCCTGCCCCAGCTTATTATTATATGGCTGGGGCATTTAAAAAGATCTTTACATTTTTAAAGGGTTGTCAAAAACCAAAACCAAAGAACACATCTTATGTGCCTATAAAAACTAAAATGTTTAGTATCTCATTCTTATAGAAAAAGCTTTCTGACCTCTGCTCAAGACCAGCGATTCATAAATGAAGATGTTTCTCAAAATCACTTGTGAACTTTGTTAAATAAAATATGCATGGTGGATAGGAGCCTGGTGTTGGAAATTTCACCAAAATTGGGTGATTCTCATGTGTACTGTGACTGAGAAGCTCTAATATATCCACTTTCCCTAAAACAGTTTCCAGAACACTTCCTGGGTTTATAGAAACCCTTAGCAAGGACTTTCTTTATTAACACATCTTGCTCTATACATTACAGAATATTCCTTTCACCCTATGTCACATGTTACCCTTGGTAACATAGCCACCTACCTGTACAATGTTACAACAACATTGTAAATTAAGATAGTTCTTTGAAAGACATAATATATATTAATATCTATTATATACTTTGATTCTAATAGTAATATGGCCTAGAATGACTATGTAACAGATGGAAAAAACTAAGATTTAGAGAAGTCAAATGCTCAAGGTCATATAGGACTTCTGACTCCAATTTCATTGTTCTTTCTCAACACTGTCTCCTACTTACTTTTTCGATTCTCCATTGAAATAGACTATGCAGTCTATTCTTACTACCCAGTAGCAAAATTTCATTACATTCCATAAATCTGTTAGCTAAAGAACGTAATTCCTGTTTAACTTGAGTGCCTGTATGTCTTAAGGCAGACTTGTGTTACAATAATTCCTCTAATTTGCAAGCACTTTTTCACATATATTATGTACTTGAAATAAACTAGAAGCTAACTCCTACTAGGGTATAAATGGAGAAAAAAGTATCTCTCTAGAGCATTATTCAACATAAAACTCATGAAATAATTTGCAGAGGCACAAGGTTCATCCTGCCTGAGCAAATTAAACAATTTTGTTAACCCTGATGTCTTTTGTTAGAAGTGAAATTTATGATAACCGTATTGGCTCTGTACTACATAGCACCCGAAAGCCTTTGTTTGCTCTCAGCTAGAGCTATTTATACCCCCAGGATATTGATATTCTTCTACTTAATCAAAAAGTATTCCAACTAAAAATAAATATAAATGCCACATTTTATTTTGAGTAGGGCTTCGTAGATGCTTATTATATTATCAAAAATAATTAAATGATAAAATATTAAAAGACTACAGGGTAAATTTGTGTAGAATGTAGTAATAATTTTTGGTTTCCTTCTGGAATTAGGCAGTCTCAGAAAATAAGTACAGTGTATCAATAAAGGGACTAAGTAGGAGACTTGTTTCCAGAGAACTTGTTAAATGCCCCATTTTCTGGTATAACTCTGCCTTCTTCACTGACAGTTGAAGATTTTTCTTTGGTCTGCCTATTTGCTTAAGTTTGTACGGGGCACATAAGGCAGCCATTACCTGTTATATGTAATAAACTTATAGTCAAGCCAAATCAAATCTTCTGCTTTCTGCCCTGCTCTACTGTCTCTCCGGGTGCCTAGAAATATATTTTCCGTGGCTGTATTCCTCTCCTCAGGCTGCCACAGCAAAATACCACAGAGTGGGTGGCTTAAACAAGAGAAATTTATCTTCTCATAGTTCAGGAGGCTGGAAAGTTCAAGAACACAGAGCTAGCATGTTTGGCTTCTGGTGAGGTTGCTCTTTCTGGCTTAAAGATAGCCACCTTCTTGACCTGTCCTCACAGGGAGGAAAGTGAGAGCTCTCTGGCATCTTCTCTGCCTCTCATAAGGAAACCAATCCCATCAGGTTAGGCTGTGCCCTTCTGACCCCATTTAATCTTAATTATTTCCATAAAGGCTGTATTTACAAATACAGTCATTTTGGGAGTTAGGGTTTTAACATATGAATTTTGGTGGGACACAAAACATCCAGTCTATAATTCTCTGAAATTATTATTATTATTATTTTTTGGCAAAACTAACTTATCTAGTTATCTTAGTCCTTTAAGTTAAAAAATTATAAATAGCTTCTTCATGTCTTCATATATACAGTCAGAAAACATTTTGAGAACAGTCTGGACTACAGCTCTTCAATCATCTCAGCTTATCTATACAGCAGATTAATCACAATGAAAAACATACCTGCGCCTCTGCCAGTCTGGCCACCTGGAGATGGTGCATGGATGCTGCTGCTGGTGGTCAGATGCTCTGTCTTTAGGTGTAGACAGGGTGTAAGGGGCAAAGACACAGAGAGCAGCAGGATCTACAGGAAAGCTGAAGCCACAAACCAAACTTCACTCGTTGATACTCTTAAATATATTGTTGATTTTCAGATTTCGATTTACCTGCATGTAAGGACAGTAATCAATGTCAGCAGTATTTTCTTTCAATGTAACTGATAACTACATATGTACATTCATGTAAGTACACATACACACAAATGCATATGTTGAATTTGTTTCAGAAGTCATCTTTACTCTTCAACTAATCATTCTTTTTCTGGCACCAAAATTCCAAAACCCCTTTTTTTGTGGTACTTAGGTCAAACAAGTTGGTATTTTCCAAATTTAGGGGTTAAAGAACTCACGTTTTAGAACTGTATTGATAATAAAGTCTCATACGTGACTATTCACAAAGTAACTTTTTGCATTTTAGGCAAAAAAAATGGTAATCTTGAGACATCTTTTGATACATAAGTATGAAAATTACTCTCTCCAATGAAATGGCTACTGTTTTCTAAAGCTAACTTTTAATTTACTTATCAATGGTGAAGCCATTTTTCTTTCCTGAATGAATAATAAAGTTGTTAGGCAAAAAGTGGATTCTGGCTGAGAAATGTGGGATGTACAAGAAAGACCTACAATGTGTTATGACTTGGTTTAATTACTAAACAAGAACACGGTTTCAACAATAACTCTCATTAGAGGACTCTGTTCCTTCTGAAATACGTATGAGAGTTTTGGATATTTTCTTCATATATCATTTGAGTTGGTTATTTTATTTAAAAAATATTTACAGTTCAGGTACATTCAAATCCTTTAAAATTGGTATTTGAGAATGACAATATGAATTTAATTAAGTTAAATGCAGTCTATTTTCTCACTCATGGCCTACATATATCAAAGTCTTAGCATGAATATGAGAACTTAAAATTGAGAGAACTGTTCTAGATGTGTACTGAAGAAAAGTTAAAGTCCCTCTCAATATGTGTAGGTAACAGATTAAATAAATAACAATAACTGTAAGTAATGGACTCATACCTGCAGTGTATGAATGGGAAAAGGAATTTGCACAGGGTGCAGAAACAGGATCACTGAAGGTCTTAGGGGTCAGAAGTGGAATTTTAAAGCCCCTCCACTGTTTGCAAGGAACCAATGTAAAGAATATGGTGTAAAGAACCGCTGTAAAGAATATAGCTCTGAGGCTAGGGAGTGAGTTAACAAGCTGATGGCAACTGCCTTCAAAATCTGTGCAGAAATGCTCTTGGCCATTCCCTAATGCATTCCAGGGTTGAGACATGGCGTGATGACAGTACAATCAAAGGACTTTGCTAACCCCCAAACTGCTTCCTTTGGGGAGGCCCTGAGGTTAAAGTGAAAGACTAAAGAAGCTCTAAGTCTAGACAACAATAAATAGGGACCTGGGCCTCACAAGTCACCATTTTTGCCAACTGCAACAAACAGGCTGCCTTTGGCTTCTTAAACCACTTGCAACTTCAGGGAGCCTTTGTTTGTGGAAATTGTGATAATCTCAATTCCAATTAACTTGTTAGAATTGTTGGAATAGCATGATTATGCTTAAGAAAGTCAACTTTTTTTTAAACTATGGAAGACCTTTATTCTTAATCAGTTAATAATTATAAATATTATACACAAAAAGTGATTTAGAAAGAGTCTCCCATTGCTAATAGGATTTGTGTCCTACAGATGTTCAAAATGCTTTGCTTAAGCCACATTGTAACAGTTGGTACTTCAGAGGGGTCAATTAGAAATATTTGAAATTTTGCACTGATTAACAAATCAAAGCCATTAAAAATTTTGGTTGTTTACATGTATTTTTCTTTTGGTTTCCAGGATAAGTATTAAATAGAAGGAATAAGATCCCTTTAATTTAGAGCAAAGATGGAAATTATCTGATATGGATTGACTGACAAAGTTTAGATACATCCAAATATACTGAAAATAAGATTAAAAGGAGGAATTTAAATTTCTTAAAAGGATGAAAAAATTTATATCTGCTTAGTAGTGATTATAAAATTATCCTCACAGCAAAAAGTTAACGAAATATCTCATGAGAGTAACCACTGGTTACTGGTAAAATGAATAGTATAATCTAGTTTCTGGCAAAGGTGGTTCAAGCAGTTTATATCTTCATGGGAAAATCTCATTTCTGGGTTACAATTGAGTTTGGAGAGACCTTTGAAAAAGCAAAGTGCTTTCAACCAGCCTTGGTGTGTTATTTTGATTAAAAAAATAGCCCCTCGGGTAAAATTTAAATATATTTTCCCAAAAAGTCTTGTTAGTATATTTGCTAGTAAATTCAAACAATTGCTCAGAAGTACACTCATCAGTATTAGAAATTATTAGTTATAATGGCAATTAAATATTTATATGAACAACGAGCATAATTATTTCCCTTTAAAATTTACTTTGTAATCAAGCAAGCATACTCTCCACCTGATATTAAACTGTGCACTGGTGAGTGAACATTTTTTCGTTTAATATCCTTATTCGCATTTTTCTTGATGCTTATTTGTATATTCCTATTGATGTAATAGTTTGCAAGAAAAAGAGCTCGTGTCTCTGCCTGGAGGTAGAATCTTATGAATATGCAAATAATGTTTTGATGTGATGAAGTTTTCTCTTTGGAATGGAATTGTGCCATCTCAACTTACATTGAATATTAGCCATAGCTTAGAAGGACACAAAGCACATGAAGACTTGAGTTTTTAAAGAAAAAATATCTGAGAAATAGTTGCTTTCTGGTTGTAAAATGCTGTATTGTTGAATCTGGTCTTCTCAATTTAGGTTAATTCTTTACTGTAAAAAAAAAAAATACAAAAAACCTGTCATTTAATTTTTATTCTATAGATGAGTAGTGAACCAGAATATGAAAAGATGGAAGGATTGTCTGCCCTGTATGTTGTAGTGTACTTCTTAAAATGCAAATGCTGGTGCCCATCTTTAAAGTTTTAATTTAACCTGGTATGATGTGTCCAGATGGCTTAAATATGTTCCTTTGGTAAACTGAATAAACCAGTTTTCATACCATCTTGTACAATAAAAATATTCTACTGATGTTTAATTTCAACACTAGACAGAAATCTTGAACAAAACTCCAGTGAAATATTAGGTTAGGGACATAGGAAGACCAAAGTGTTGGCCTCTGAAGTTGTTATCAGTGTTAGACAGGCTGTGTGTTTTCTGTCCAGAATTAGCTTAGCTCCAAATACCAAACCTATAGTTCTCAAACTTTGGTTGATATCAACACCGCCAGGTGATCTTGATAAAATTGCAAAGGCCTTAGTCTCATCTTAATGAGCTTGTACCACTACTTTCTTTTTCAGAATTTCTCTGAAATCCTGGTACACACCAAAGTTTGGGAACCATTGCACTAAACAAAAGCTCAAAAGAAAATATTAGGATAATGAAAGGAGAGCTATGATATAAATCAAAAAATTCTAAAATATTTAAGTATGAAAGTGAAGTCGCTCAGTCGTGTCCAACTCTTTGGGACCTTGGACTGTAGCCTACTAGGCTCCTCTCTCCAAGGGATTCTTCAGGCAAGAATACTGGAGTGAGTTGCCATTTCCTTCTCCCGGGAAGCTTCCCAACCCAGGGATCAAACCCGAGTCTCGCACATTGCAAGCAGACGCTTTAACCTCTGAGCCACCAGGGAACCCCTGAAAGTGAAGTCACTGAGTCGTGTCCGACTCTTTGTGATCCCGTGGACTATAGCCCGCCAGGCTCCCCCATCCATGGGATTCTCCAGGCAAGAATACTGGAGTGGGTTGCCATTTACAGGGAATCTTCCCGACCCAAGGATCGAACCCAGGTCTCCCACATTACAGGCAGACGCTTTAACCTCTGAGCCACCAGGGAAGCCTTAGTGCCTAAGTATGGCTATAATTAAATAGAATAATACTTTCAAAGAAAGGGAGATGTAGGACTTTTATGAGGCAACAATGAAGTTGTCTCTTTCTTTCCCATTTTAAGAATTTGGAAATAAGACTGCCCTCTGAGATTTAAACTAATACAAATCCATAGTTAAAGAAAGAGGTTAGGGCATTAGAAGTAATCCAAGATACTATGTCTAAAGGTGAGACAGAGATTTGGAGCATTCTGAAAACACCAGTCAGGATAAATTAGAACATGACTGTAACTTAAAAAAAAAAAATGAAATCTAGTCAAAAATGGCTGAATCTAGTTGGGCACAGGAAATATACAAGATGATATTTTATTCCTTCAAAGGAAAGACTATGTTAAAAAGAAGCATGGACTAAAGAAGATATCAGACAGCAAGTAGACACATAAAAATGCTTTTTTATAGACATATAAAAAAGTGAAATAGCATTTGTGTTTATGGAAATGCAAATTAAAACAGCAATTAGATACCACTACACACCTAGCACAAGCTGGAATCAAGATTGCTGGGAGAAATATCAATAACCTCAGATATGCAGATGACACCACCCTAATGGCAGAAAGTGAAGAGGAACTAAAAAGCCTCTTGATGACAGTGAAAGAGGAGAGTGAAAAAGTTGGCTTAAAGCTCAACATTCAGAAAACAAAGATCATTGCATCTGGTCCCATCACTTCATGGGAAATAGATGGGGAAACAGGGGAAACATTGTCAGACTTTATTTTTGGGGGCTCCAAAATCACTGCAGATGGTGATTGTAGCCATGAAATTAAAATACGCTTACTCCTTGGAAGAAAAGTTATGACCAACCTAGATAACATATTGAAAAGCAGAGACATTACTTTGCCGACTAAGGTCTGTCCAGTCAAGGCTATGGTTTATCCTGTGGTCATGTATGGATGTGAGAGTTGGACTGTAAAGAAAGCTGAGTGCCAAAGAATTGATGCTTTTGAACTGTGGTGTTGGAGAAGACTCTTGAGAGTCCCTTGGACTGCAAGGAGATCCAACCAGTCCATCCTAAAGGAGATCAGCCCTGGGATTTCTTTGGAAGGAATGATGCTGAAGCTGAAACTCCAGTACTTTGGCCACCCCATGCAAAGAGATGACTCATTGGAAAAGACTCTGATGCTGGGAGGGATTGGGGGCAGGCAGAGAAGGGGACGACCAAGGATGAGATGGCTGGATGGCGTCACTGACTCCATGGGCGTGGGTCTGGGTGAACTCCGGGAGTTGGTGATGGACAGGGAGGCCTGGTGTGCTGCAATTCATGGGGTTGCAAATAGTCCGACACAACTGAGCAACTGAACGAACTGAACACACCTATTAGAATGGCTAAAATCTAAAAAAATAAAAAAAGTATCTATTGCTGGTGAAGATATGGAACAATAGGAATTCTCAATGAAAAATGGCACTGCCATTTTGGAAAAAAGTTTTGTTGTTTATTACAAAGTTAAATTGAGTCTTGCCATATGATCCAGCAAACCATTTCGCTAAATATTTACTCAATTGATCTGAAAACTCATGCCCACACAAAAACCTGTATATGAGTGTTTATTCATAGTTACAAAAAATTGGAAGTAACCAAGATGTTCTTTAGTAAGTAAATGGATAAACAAACTGCTGTACATTCATAAATGGAATATTACTTTGCAATAAAGAAAAATGAGCTGTCAAGTCATGCAAAGACATATCACTGAGTGAAAGCAATCATTCTGAAAAAGCTTATAGGATGTATGATTCCATTTATATAACATTCTGGAAAAAGCAAAACTATGTAGAGACAGTGAAGAGATAAGTGGCTGCCAGAAGTTTTGGGATTGGAGTTAATTAAGAGAACCACGGGGGAATTTTAAGGTGATGAAATTATTCTGTATGCTACCATAATGGTGGCTACATTGTTGTTGTTAAGTCACTAAGTCATGTCCAAATGTTTGCAACTCCATGGACTGTAGCTAAATAACACCATGGATTTGTCAAAATTCATAGAACTATATAGCAGAAAGAGTTAACCTTAAAAATAAGACCTAACTTAAAAATATCATTTAGGAGGTCAGGGGATCCCAGGATAGAATGAAGATTATGAGACAACAATTTAATTGTACTACAAATGTATGAAAAAGTTCAGTAGTCAAGGAATAAGTTGCTGACCTAAGAAACTTCGGAAATTAGTAGAATTTATAACACTAAAGGCAAAAACAGTTGTCCATAAGTACTGTATTCTAATTGATCAAGTTGCCACTGGGGGTATGGGATAACAATTTTGAAACCTGTGTGCCTGTATAATAGAATTGAACAGTTAAGTTAAAGGATAACAGATGGCAGCAGCCAGTTCCTCACTGTTGTAATGGGAAGTTTTAGATCAGCAAGGGGAGAATTCATATTGTAATTCATATTGTATGGATTCTAATTCATATTGTAATGCATTAGAATTGGCAGCTTCAATATGAATGCACATTTAGCTTAAAATAGATACAGATGAATATATAGAGAGATATTTATAGATATGTACATATACAGAGGGTAGTATACACACATGTAAATCCTTGCTCTGTTATTTAAGAGAACCTAGAGCAAGGACATTCCAGTGGAAATGAGCATACCCAGTGCCCAGATCATGTTTTCTAATACCATTCCAATAAAAGGAGCCACAGCTCCTTGAAAAACCCTCCAATTCCCAGACAGGGCAGACAGGAAATACACAAGATGAGTCTGGAGCATCTTACAGTGCTCAAAAGCAAAGGAAGTGCTGAAAACAAAAGGAAAATAAAAAGACATAATGAGCATATGTCAAGGAGAGAGAGGAGCTAACTGAAAGAACTCCCAATGGCCAAACTGGAAAAATTTCAGCAACTAAATAAATATAATAGTATTGGATTGTAACCAACAGCATAAAATAAACAGCCATGAGTCCGTACTAATCATATTTATATAAATATAATATATAAGGAGAAGAAGTAGCTAAATCTCCTGAATCCAGAAGAATTCCAAGTTATTTACACAGATACTCGTCTTTCTGGTCCTTTAAGGAGGTGGAGCATAGCACAGCACTCTTTACATGTGAGCCATGTTGGACTGCAAGGAGATCAAACCAGTCAATCCTAAAGGAAATCAATCCTGAATATTCATTGGAAGGACTGATGATGAAGCTGAAGCTTCAGTACTTTGGCCACCTTTGATGCAAAGAGCTGACACATTAGAAAAGACCTTGATGCTGGGAAAGATTGAAGGCAGGAGAAGGAGACGACAAGATGAGATGGTTGGACGGCAGCACCGACTCAATGGACATGAGTTTGAGCAAGCTCTGGGAGTTGGTGAAGGGCAGGGAGGCCTGGCGTGCTGCAATCCATTGGGCGCAAAGAGTCAGACACAACTGAGTGACCGAATAACAACAACAAGGTGTAGTGACTTCCTTACAAAGTATACGGTATGGAAAGTGGGGAAAGAGTAAACTTTAGAGAAACCTGATGAACATCACCTCAAACAGATGATCAAGGTTAGGATTAACAGATATAAGTCATACTGAGAGTACGTACGCTTAACACATGATGAAAACATTTTACCTCTGTGATCTTCCTCCTCAAACCCATAAACCCAGTCTATTTATAAAAACAAAAATCAGACTAATGCCTAATTAAGGGACATTCTACAAAATATTTGACCAGTACTCCACAAAATTATCAACATCACCAAAACCAAGGAAAGTCTGAAAAACTATCACAGCCAACAAGAACTTAAGGAGACACAACAACTAAATGTAATGTGCTGCCATGGATGGGATGCTGGAACATAAAAAGGACACAAGATTAAAAACTAAGGAGATCTTAACAAAGCATGAACTCTGCTTTAATATATTGTATCAGTATTTGTTCCCTAATTGTATGGAAGGTACCATACTAATGTAAGTTGTTCAGTTCAGTTCAGTCCCGCTCAATTGTGTCTGACTCTTTGTGACCCCATGGACTACAGTACTCCAGGCCTCTCTGTCCATCACCAACTCCCGCAGTTTACCCAAACTCATGTCCATCGAGTCAGTGATGCCATCCAACCATTTCACCCTCTGTCAGCCCCTTCTCCTCCTGCCCTCAATCTTTCCCAGCATCAGGGTCTTTTCAAATGAGTCAGCTCTTTGCATCAGGTGGCCGAAGTATTGGAGTTTAATGGAGGAAATCGGGTGTGTAGTATATGGGAACTCTCTTTACGATCTTCACAGCTCTTTTGTAAAGCTAAAATTATTCTAAAATTAAAAAGAAAAAGTTTATTGAAAAAAGAAGGAATTCTGGAAGAAAAAAAGAAAACAACACTAATAAGCCCTACTGTTTTTTGGCTTCATACAGAATACATTCTGAGGGCGCAGGGAGCCTGGGGAGTGAACATGCTAGTAACCTCAAGCCAGACTTTCACATCCCCCTCTGCTCCACTGACGGCCATCCACTCCCTCCCCTACTTCTTTGCTGTCACTCTACCCAGAGATTCCTATTTCTTTCCAAGTCAGAGCCATTTAATTATAATTATCATTAGACTCTTTGTGTCCTTGTTGCCTGCTAATCTCTGACCTCAGGATCTCACTTTCATCTTAAAAAAAAGACATTACACTGGTCAGGGCAAATCACACGGGCTTCTTTACCTTTTTTCTGCTGCCTTTAAAGCCTACTTCAACCAACCCCCCTGTGTAAATGCACTCTTTCTTCTGATAATCTTGAACACATCAATTTATACAGTTCTTTTATATTAATTATATTTCTGTCATATCTTCTTGAGATTATAGCCTACTTTTATTTCTTGGATAGCAATGTATTGAATCATTTGTTTTCTATTTGTTCATTTAAAAACTGACGTCTAAGTAATATATCTTTCATTTTAAAATACTTTTCCAATTAGAACTGTATTATCTAAAACTAAAACAAGCACACATTTCCATTTTTCATTTTTCAAGTAGGAAGTTCTGGCTTAAGAGGAGTTCTTTCATCTATAAGCTCTCAAGGGTCAGAAATTAGGTCCCTAATTCCAAGCGAAAAGCCAGTTTATTAGTGAGTGCAGACTAGACTATAGTAAAAAGAGACTCTCATTTTTTTTTTTAAAAGAATATACTCAAATTTTTCTAAAGAAAGTATGTCGTACACTCATGGCTAATTCATGTCAATGTGTAACAAAACGAATACAGTATTGTAAAGCAAAACAACAAAAAAAAATAATAAAATATATATTAAATTAAAAAAAAAAAAGAAAGTATGTCTTCTTTATTTCATGGTCTGGGGAAGCTGCTAGGTTGGCAGGGGTAGCCCTACTATGTGCAGTCATCTAGAACCCTAGGTTCCTTTCTGGTTCCACCATCCCCTAGTACCTCCTCATTATCTGTGTCCAGATGGCAGAAGGAGCCTGACCTGGGGAGGTACCTATTTCTTCTACTCATGCTTCATTAGCTAACCTATCAACGTGAAGGGAAATGGAGTCCTTTTTTTTTTTTTGCCCAAGAGGAAAGCATAGTGGCCGACTGGCAGTCTACTCATACACCTGGGTAATATTCTCCTAAGCTTAGAAAAGTTTGCCAGTAGAAAGAGCTGGATGCCCACGAGGTCCCCACAATGGAGAATGTGATCAAAATCACCTTTGGGGTATCAGAGGTCCTCTGTTGGTGAGGTTCAGTTAGGCATTTCTGAGAAAGAGTGGAAGATTTTGATATCACGTTAGCCATGTCACTCATCACTGAAGAAAGGGAGGGAGGTCTTAGATTCATCAATACAGTAACACCAGAGCTCATGAGATAGCAATTGTTGGACTTGTCTTAGAAAACTTAACCTGGAAGCAGGCAGAAGTCCATTCAAAGGCACAGGTTTACTTCTAGCCATATCTCTTTTCTGGAGAGAAGAAAATAAATGATAGTTATATCTGCGAACTTCAGCAAGTGAGTCAGTCCTACTTGGATTTAGAAGAAAGGAGAACACCAGACACATTTAAGCAGTATTATCTCAATTGACCTTTTCCCCCTAAAATCACGTCTGCAGGTTTCTAATAGAGATTTTTGTTTGTGTGCTTCATGAAGAATATCCTTAACTTCTTTATAAAAGTACCTTACTAAAAATGTCACCTTTATACATATTATAAATATTACACATCAAAGACAATACACTTTTGGAATCCTTCCCTATTTTAAGTTCACTTTACAGTTTATTAGCCATCCAAAAAAAAAGTCAGTTGTATTAGGTTATTTTCATACCTTGATTTTTACCCAAAGTAGCTTTAGCTAGCTTGACCACTCAAATGTAATGTGATTTCAAATGATTTCTGGTTCTTTCAAAACATTAAATCCATGAATTGACACCTTTGAAGTTATTTAAAGAAGTTTGCCACAGGCTTTAAAATTCTAAAAACAGTTCCAAAAATATTTCAGGTAGTTGCAACAACTTTGGATTAAATGTCTAACTTCTTAAAGAGAAAGCTTGGAAAGAAAAAATTCATTTAATGTTTAAGTTTGGTAAACTTGATGTTAAAACACAACAACAAAATGAACACTGCTGTAGAGTGAACTTATATAAGGAATTAAATAGTATATCTAGAATGAAAAGTAAAGCAGCTATATAGATAATTGCTTTATCTAATAATTTCTGCTTGTGCTTATTTTGTATATTTCATCACAGTCATATATACACAGTTTAAAATATGAAATAGATCTATAAGCCTTGTTATGGAGAAATGGTAGTCTCCTGCTCCCTCTCTCACTGTTCTGGTTTCTCTTTTCCAGAAGCACTTCCACTGTTTGGAGCTGGTCTTTGGATATTTACCTCCATGAATCCAAATAGCACACTGCAGAGCCTCTTCTTGTTTTCACAGTTTCAGTAATATCTACAGATCTATTGCAATGGAAGTTGAAGATCCAGCTCATTTTCATGCCCCTGTAACACCTGCACAACCTTCCTGTTCTCTCATTCTCCATTTATATTTATACCCCACTTTGGTACTGACATTATTATCACTGTGTAAACACTATTCATAGCTATCATTGTTGTTGTTCAGTTACCAGGTTGTGTCTGACTCTTTCTGATGCCATGGACTGCAGCATGCCAGGCTGCCCTGTCCCTCATCGCCTCCCAGAGTTTGCTCATTCATACTACAAATGTAGTAAATCAAGATTTCTTTCCCTTTCCTCTATGATCTTTAATAATCATCTTATGTTGCTATTTTCTTAGTTTTTTCCAAATTATCTACCACTAATTCAAAACTGCCAGTGGTCTAAATTCCTCTCTTAAGTACGTTAAGATACAAAGTCTATGGGGTCGCAAAGAGTCGGATACGACTGAGCGAATGAACCAAACTGAACTCAAGTATTCTATTAATTTCATTCCCCATTCTGAATTTCCTTTTATAGAAGAAATGTTTCTTGAAGCCTTCCAACTTTCCCCGTCCTGAGTGTGTTGTTTTCTCAACTCTGCATTACAGTTGTTTGGGAATCTTCCTTCAGCATGATCCTGGGCTTCCTTTTGCCTTTTTCCTCTGTTAATTCTCCTGTCTTCTCCTTCTTTACCTTCTCCCCTTTCTGATGGGGCAAATTTTCAGGCTTTTCTTTGAGAAGAGGCACATCAGAAATAATTGAGATCTTAAATGTTGAAAGTACCCTGAATCTAAATTGAATAGTTTTTCTACATATAGAATTCAAGTGTAGAAATCATTTTGTTTAATATATTTTAAGGCATTCCTCCATTACCTTTAAGGTTTACATGGTTCTATTTAGACTTTCAATGCTGTTTTCATCTCTGATCCTCTGTTTGGGAAAAGGCCTCCAACAGCAGCTTATCAGATCTTCCTGTGGTTCACCGTTTTCTGAAAGTCTAGTGCGGGTCTATCTTCATCTTTATGCTGGCATGCAGTGATTTCTTTCAGTCTGAAAAATCATGTGTTTCAAGCCTGAATAACTTTCTTGTATTATACCTTTAGTGATTCTCTCCTCTCTTGTGGTAGACAGACTTCTAATCTAGCCCCCATGAATCCCACTCCATGGTATACACACCTTCACAGAATCTCTTCTCCTTAAGTGCAGATGAGACTTTTAATTGATTCTAACCAACAAAATATGACAGAGAATAAAATTGCACCCTCATGATTATATTATGTTAAAGGGCAAAGGTGAAGGGATTTTGAAATGTAATATAGATCCCTAATCAAGTGACCTTAAATTAATCCAAAAGAGAGATTATCTTGGGTGGGCCTGATCTGGTAGGTAAGTAAGGACTCAGAGGTAAAAGTTGCTCTTTCTTGCTGGCCTTGAAAAAGCAAGCTTCCATGAGTTCTAGAGCTATAAAGAAATAAATTCTATCAAGAAACACATGAGCCTTAGAAGAGAACGGTGAGCCTGTGAAGAGACCCCAGCCCCTATGATGCCTTCACTGGAGCCTGTGAAATCCTGAGCAGAGGATCCCTGCTGTGGGGACTGGACTCCTGGCCAAGGAAACTGTGGGATAATAAGTATACATTGTCTTATGGTGCTGCATCTGCAATAATTTGTTATGTAGCAACAGAAAATACATCTCTCTTCCCCATCCCAATTTGTTTTTTCCGTTCTCCTGAGCTAGTCATCTTTTTTTCTTTTTCATCTGTTTTTCTGTTATACTTTCTGGGAAATTTCTTCAGAAATTTTAATTTCTTCTTTCTTATAATCTCTTTTTCATTTCTGCTTATATATATAGGGCTTTGCTGGTGGCTCAGACAGCAAAGGGAGAAGGAAATGGCAACCCACTCCAGTACTCTTGTCTGGAATATTTCATGGATGTAGGAGCCTGGTAGGCTACAGTCCATGGGGTCACAAAGAGTCTGACACAACTGAGTGACTTCACTTTCTGCAGAAGATATTAAGAATAGATAGCAAGAATACACAGAAGAACTATACAAAAAAAAAAGATCTTCATGACCCGGATAATCATGATGGTGTGATCACTCATCTAGAGCCAGACATCCTGGAATGTGAAGTCAAGTGGGCCTTAGAAAGCGTCACTATGAACAAAGCTAGTGGAGGTGATGGAATTCCAGTTGAGCTGTTTCAAATCCTGAAAGATGATGCTATGAACGTGCTGCACTCAATATGCCAGCAAATTTGGAAAACTCAGCAGTGGCCACAGGACTGGAAAAGGTCAGTTTTCATTCCAATCCCAAAGAAAGGCAATGCAAAGAATCCTCAAACTACCACACAATTGCACTCATCTCACATGCTAGTAAAGTAATGCTTAAGATTCTCCAAGCCAGGCTTCAGCAATACGTGAACCATGAACTCCCTGATGTTCAAGCTGGTTTTAGAAAAGGCAGAGGAACCAGATATCAAATTGCAAACATCCACTGGATCATCGAAAAAGCAAGAGAGTTCCAGAAAAACATCTATTTCTGCTTTATTGACTATGCCAAAGCCTTTGACTCTGTGGATCACAATAAACTGTGGACAATTCTTCAAGAGATGGGAATACCAGACCACCTGACCTGCCTCTTGAGAAATCTGTATGGAGGTCAGGAAGCAACAGTTAGAACTGGACATGGAACAACAGACTGGTTCCAAATAAGAAAAAGGGAGTACGTCAAGGTTGTATATTGTCACCCTGCTTATTTAACTTCTATGCAGAGTACATCATGAGAAACGCTGGACTGGAAGGAACACAAGTTGGAATCAAGATTGCTGGGAGAGATATCAATAACCTCAGATATGCAGATGACACCACTCTTATGGCAGAAAGTGAAGAGGAACTAAAAAGCCTCTTGATGAAACTGAAAGAGGAGAGTGAAAAAGTTGTCTTAAAGCTCAACATTCAGAAAATGAAGATCATGGCATCTGGTCCCATCACTCCATGGGAAATAGATGGGGAAACAGTGGAAACAGTGGCTGACTTTATTTTTGGGGGGCTCCAAAATCACTGCAGATGGTGACTCTAGCCATGAAATTAAAAGATGCTTACTCCTTGGAAGAAAAGTTATGACCAACCTAGATAGCATATTCAAAAGCAGAGACATTAACTTTGCCGACTAAGGTCCATCTAGTCAAGGCTATAGTTTTTCCAGTAGTCATGTATGGATGTGAGAGTTGGACTGTGAAGAAGGCTGAACACCAAAGAATTGATGCTTTTGAACTGTGGTGTTGGAGAAGACTCTTGAGAGTCCCTTGGACTGCAAGGAGATCCAACCAGTCCATTATGAAGGAGATCAACCCTAGGATTTCTTGGGAAGGAATGATGCTGAAGCTGAAGCTCCAGTACTTTGGCCACCTCATGTGAAGAGCTGACTCATTGGAAAAGACCCTGATGCTGGGAGGGATTGGGGGCAGGAGAAGAAGAGGACGACAGAGGATGAATGGCTAGATCGCATCACTGACTCGATGGACGAGAGTCTGAGTGAACTCCGGGAGTTGATGATGGACAGGGAGGCCTGGTGTGCTGCAATTCATGGGGTCGCAAAGAGTCGGACACGACTGAGCAACTGACTTGAACTGAACTGAACTGAAATGGTAACCCACTCCAGTATTCTTGCCTAAAGAATCCCATGGACAGAGGGGCCTGGTGGGCTTCAGTCTATGGGGTTGCAGAGAGTCGGACACGACTAAGCAACTAACACAAGCACACACAGACAGCAAAGAATGGGCCTGCAATGCAGGAGACTTGGGTTCAGTCTCTGAGTCTGGAAGATCCTCTGGAGAAGGGAATGGCAACCCACTGAAGTATTCTTGGCTGGAGAGTCGCATGGACAGAGAAATCTGGCAGGCTGCAGTCCATGGGGTCACAAGAGTCAGACACAACTGAGTGACTATCACTAGTGAAGTGAAGTCGCTCAGTCGTGTCCGGCTCTTTGCAACCAGTGGACTGTAGCCCACCAAGCTCCTCCGTCCATGGGATTCTCCAGGCAAGAGTACTGGAGTGGGTTACCATTTCCTTCTCCAAAACTATCACTATACAATTCCAATAATTATACATAGTCTATTAATGTTCTAATTTTTATAGTATCCTATTTTTGTTTCATGGTTGCCATATCTTTTTTTTTTACCCTTCTGAAGATATTAATGATGAGATTTGTTTGGTTTTTTATTTTTTTTAAATTGAAGGATAATTGCTTTACAGAATTTTGTTGTTTTCTATCAAACTTCAACATGAATCAGCCATAGGTATACATATATCCTCTCCCCTTTGAACCTCCCTCCCATCTCCCTCCCCACCCCACCCCACTAGGTTGATTCAGAGCCCCTGTTTGAGTTTCCTGAGCCATTCAGCAAATTCCTGTTGGCTATCTATTTTATATACGGTAATGAAGTTTCCATGTTACTCTCAACATACATCTCACCCTCTCCTCCCCTCTCTCCATGTCCATAAGTTTATTTTCTATGTCTGTTTCTCCACTGCTACCCTACAAATAAATTATTCAGTACCATTTTTCTAGATTCCATATATATGCCTTAGTATATGATATTTATCTTTCTCTTTCTGACTTACTTCACTCTGTGTAAAAGGCTCTAGGTTCATCCACCTCATTGGAACTGACTCAAATGCATTCCTTTTTATGGCTGAGCAATATTCCCCTGTATATATGTATATTAATAATGTGATTTGTTTTTGCTTTGGGGCTTTCTTCTTCATGCAGAGTATATGTTTCCTCCAAGATGTTATTATCTGTTGCTTTATTTTGGTGTATTTGAAATTAAATATTCCTCTCCAATGATAAAGACAATCTGTGTGTATTTGTATGTATCTGTATATGTGTAGTGGTGTTGAGCTGGACATAAGGAAGTGTCTTATCCAACAGTTTTATTTTAGGGTGACCTGGTTTGATTGTTTAGTTGGGGGGCATAGAATGGCTTCCCTCATATCTCAGTTGGTAAATCACCTGCCTGCGATATAGGAGACTCAGGTTCGATTCCCTGGTTGGGAAGATCCCCTGGAGAAGGGCATGGCAACCCACTCCAGTATTCTTGCCTGGAGAACCCCATGGACAGAGGAACCTGGAGGGCTACAGTCCATGGGATCACAAGAGTCAGACCCAACTTAGCAACTAGTCCACGACGATAGAATATTGGTATATTTAACATTTTTCTTTTGGGCTGGTCAGACTGTGCAGGAAAGATCTTCTAATCTCCTGCCTGAGGGTAATACAAGTCTGCCAGAATAATAATAATAAAAGTCCAGAATAATACTCTGGAAGGTGGGTAGGTAAAGAAGGTTAAGGTTTTCAGCAGTTAGCATGCCTATTTCTATTTACTTTCCCTGCTTTTGTATCCTAGCCTCACCTTTAACCCTCATCCAGCCAAGAGCCCCTGTGTCTTGCCTTCACCAGAGATGACATCTCCAGCCCTCTGACAGGGTTGTGGGGTTGGGGCGGGGGTGATGGTTGCCTAGATGCTGGGAACTGGTGCCCTGGTTGAGAGAACTGGTGCCCTGGTTGAGAGAACTGGCAGCTTTTCAGGTGTTCAGCAGACCTTTTTACTTTACCTACCTCTCCATCCCTCTTCAGGCTCATTTCCAGAAACATCTAGCACTGCCACATTTTTTGCTGTAAAATTGAGTGAGTCCACAGGTTTCCTCTTTGCTGGTTCAGGATCTATATTCTCAGGGCCATTAAGTTCTCTCTACCACTCATTCACTTGCTTTCCAGCCTCTAGGTTGTTTGTTTGCTTGTCTATTTGTCCTGCTCTTCCATTCTCTCTGTCCCTGTTGCTTTGTGCTTCCTAAAAATATCTCTTACTGTCATTTCTAGGCCTTGGGAAAAAAGTAAAAATAGATTTCTTTATTCATTTTGCCATACTTACCATAAAGTTTTTTTTCATTTTGCTGGAAAAAAATTATGGTTTTGCAGGGAAAAGATATTCCAGAAAATTACTCTACTGGAAAATAAACATAACAAAGATCCACCTGCCTTATCTTTTCTGAGATGTATCTGAGAAAGTACCTTTGTTCTGTTTTCCCCTCAAAGCCTTGACTCATGTCATTAAAGTGACTAAACAATTTTAGATAAGAGTTCTTTCTTCTGGAGAGATAAAGAACATTTATTTGTCAATAAATATATGGACTCTGAAAGAAGTAAATGCCTTTTCATTGATAATTAATTTTTCATGCTCACATAAAACCAGCATCTTCCAACTGCGACAGATTATTTGGAACACTGTTACTTGAAGCTGAGGTTTCTTTCTGTTAGTGTTGCCTTTATTCCATTGCTGACAGCCTAGTCCATCAAACCAGAAGAGCTGCTGACCAAATGATTAAGAACCAACACTGCCTTTGTCTTTTGTGTTTTGTTCTTAGTACTTGTTCATGTAGCAGCTATCCAAAGCAAAAGTTGAGCCAAACTGTAGTTGCAGAAAAATGTTCATAATGTAAGGAATTTTCTCCGTAAAAATGTGGTCCTATGTATTTGGCAAGTTTTAAGAACATCAGCAAAAAGATGAAATCAACTGGCATTTAAGAACATCTCTCCAGGCAGCATCTGTTTTGGCAGCATTCACCCAACATCTCTAACCTTGGCAGAGACAGTCCTGCAATATTTGTTTGTATTTTGAGGACCCTTATGAAATTCACTTTTCTAAGCAGTGCCCCAGTGGTGTATTCAAAGGATTTTTCTCTAAGTTATAAATCGCCTGTATCTGTGAGTAATGTCACCTCTTCAGAGGTTTTGCCTGCTCCCCCATCCAAAATTGTCCTCTGCCTGCAGCCTGCAACTCTCTTTTTCATTTTGTTTATAACCTAACTACCTGAAATTATGTTACTTATTATTTGCCTACTTTTACTGTCTAAATACGCCCACCAGAGGTAAATTCCACCAAAGTAGGGGCCTTGTTTGCCTTGTTCTCCAAGGACCCTGGCTCCTCACAGTGGCCTTTGCACTTCCTTCTTCAGCTCCAGTTTTTCCCCAACTGTTCATATTACTTGCTCCCTCACATCCTTCCTGCCCCAGTTCAAATATCACCTTTGCAGAGAGGCTTCCCTGACCCTATGTCTCATGTTGGTCTTTTCTAATTACTCTCTTTTTCCATCAGGGCCTATAGTCGCAAGCAATCAACGGTGACTCTGGTTAAGCAGAAAAGGAGTTTAATAAAAGGATATTTTGTGGCTTACTGAATTGTTGAAAGGGCTGGAGAGCTAGGCTTGAGTTAAGTTTCCAAACTACTGAAAGGATTAGAACAAGCCTCCCTCAAATGGGCCACTTTGGAATAGGATTTCTTTGAGTTCAGACAATACAGGAAGAATTTTTTACCTCCCTGATAACTGCCTGAAAGAATTCAGACAGAGAGCCTGGTCCAGGAAGAGAACTATCTCCAGAGCTAACTACAAAAACTTACGAGCAAGGATTGGTAACCTGGGGAAACCCAGAGAGCTTATTTGCTCAAAGTCCTCTCTGAGTCCCATTGTCTCTGCATGGCGTGGCAAACATTTATGTACCAAACACTTGCTCTTGCATCTTCCTGTGAATTGTCTTCCTTTCCTTTGAAGCCCTAGATCTCCTTCTTGACTCAGAATGGCATATAAGCCTCAATTGTCTGACTGTCAGGGAGCATCTCATTGTCTTTGCAGGGTTCCCATACGTATGTAATTAAATCTGTTTTTCTCCTGTCAATCTTATGTCGATTTAATTAATAGACCAGCCAAAAGAATCTAGAAAGGTAAAGGAAAAATTCTTCTTCCCCTATACTAGCAGCCAAAACTCTGTTGTCAAACTGATTTGATAAAGGAATAACTAGCTGCTAAGGACATGTTTCAGGATTTGAACTAGCTCTACTGGAATTCCATCACCTCCACTAGCTTTGTTCCTAGTGACGCTTTCTAAGGCCCACTTGACTTCACATTCCAGGATGTCTGGTTCTAGGTGAGTGATCACACCATCGTGATTATCTGGGTCATGAAGATCTTTTTTGTATAGTTCCTCTGTGTATTCTTGCCACCTCCTCTTAATATCTTCTGCTTCTCTTAGGTCCAGACCATTTCCGTCCTTTATCGAGCCCATCTTTGCATGAAATGTTCCTTTGGTATCTTTAATTTTCTTGAAGAGATCTCTAGTCTTTCCCATTCTGTTGTTTTCCTCTATTTCTTTGCACTGATCACTGAAGAAGGCTTTCTTATCTCTTCTTGCTATTCTTTGGAATTCTACATTCAGATGCTTATATCTTTCCTTTTCTCCTTTGCTTTTTGCTTCTTTCTTTTCACAGCTATTTGTAAGGCCTCTCGAGACAGCCATTTTGCGTTTTTGCATTTCTTTTCCATGGGGATGGTCTTGATCCCTGTCTCCTGTACAATGTCATGAACCTCCGTCCATAGTTCATCAGGCACTCTATCTGTCAGATCTAGGCCCTTAAATCTATTTCTCACTTCCACTGTATAATCATAAGGGACTTGATTAAGGTCTCAGCAGTGGCCACAGGACTGGAAAACGTCACTTTTCATTCCAATCCCAAAGAAAGGCAATGCCAAAGAAAGCTCAAACTACCGCACAGTTGCACTCATCTCACAGGCTAGTAAAGTAATGCTCAAAATTGTCCAAGCCAGGCTTCAGCAATACGTGAACCATGAGCTTCTTGATGTTCAGGCTGGTTTTGGAAAAGGCAGGGGAACCAGAGATCAAATTGCCAACATCCACTAGATCGTGGAAAAAGCAAGAGAGTTCCAGAAAAACATCTATTTCTGCTTTATTGACTATGCCAAAGCCTTTGACTGTGTGGATCACAATAAACTGTGGACAATTCTTCAAGAGATGGGAATACCAGACCACCTGACCTGCCTCTTGAGAAATCTGTATGCAGGTCAGGAAGCAACAGTTAGAACTGGACATGGAACAACAGACTGGTTCCAAATAGGAAAAGGGATACGTCAAGGCTGTACATTGTCACCCTGCTTATTTAACTTCTATGCAGAGTACATCATAAGAAACGCTGGACTGGAAGAAACACAAGCTGGAATCAAGATTGCCGAGAGAACTATCAATAACCTCAGATATGCAGATGACACCACCCTTATGGCAGAAAGTGAAGAGGAGCTAAAAAGCCTCTTGCTGAAAGTGAGAGAGGAGAGTGAAAAAGTTGGCTTAAAACTCAACATTCAGAAAACAAAGATCATGGCATCTGGTCCCATCAATTCATGGGAAATAGATGGGGAAACAGTGGAAACAGTGGCTGACTTTATTTTTGGGGCTCCAAAATCACTGCAGATGGTGACTCTAGCCATGAAATTAAAAGACACTTACTCCTTGGAAGAAAAGTTATGACCAACCTAGATAGCATATTCAAAAGCAGAGACATTACTTTGCCAACTAAGGTCCATCTAGTCAAGGCTATAGTTTTTCCAGTAGTCATGTACGGATGTGAGAGTTGGACTGTGAAGAAGGCTGAGCGCCAAAGAATTGATGCTTTTGAACTGTGGTGTTGGAGAAGACTCTTGAGAGTCCCTTGGACTGCAAGGAGATCCAACCAGTCCATTCTGAAGGAGATCAACCCTGGGATTTCTTTGGAAGGAATGATGCTAAAGCTGAAACTCCAGTACTTTGGCCACCTCATGCAAAGAGCTGACTCATTGGAAAAGACTCTGATGCTGGGAGGGATTGAGGGCAGGGGGAGAAGGGGATGACCGAGGATGAGATGGCTGGATGGCATCACTGACTTTGATGGACGTGAGTCTGAGTGAACTCCGGGAGTTGGTGATGGACAAGGAGGCCTGGCGTGCTGCAATTCATGGGGTGGCAAAGAGTCGGACACGACTGAGCGACTGAACTGAACTGAACTGAAGGACATGTTGGCTCTCTTGTGCCATGTATTACCTTGTCCCCTCAGCTGCTATTATAGGAGGGTAGGGAAGTGGAGTGGAGAAGGCGATGGCACCCCACTCCAGTACTCTTGCCTGGAGAATTCCATGGATGGAGGAGCCTGGTGGGTTGCAGTGTGTGGGGTGGCTAAGAGTTGGACACGACTAAGCGACTTCACTTTCACTTTTCACTTTCATGCATTGAAGAAGGAAATGGCAACCCACTCCAGTTTTCTTGCCTGGAGAATCCCAGGGATGGGGGAGCCTGGTGGGCTGCTGTCTATGGGGTCTCACAGAGTCTGACACAACTGAAGCGACTTAGCAGCAGCAGGGAAGTGGGGAAGGAAAGATGGAGAGGTGAGATGAGGAGAAATTTCCTAGTCCTTTTTTGCATCACAGCACCTGACTCAAATTACAGCATTATTGTTGTTGTGCAGTCACTAAGTCATGTCTGACTCTTTGTTACCCCATGGGCTGAAGTGCGCCAGGCCTCCTTGTCCTTCAGTATCTACTGGAGCTTGCTCAAATTCATGTCCATTGAGTCAGTGATGCTACCTAAGCATCTCATATTCTGTCGCCCTCTTCTCCTCCTGCCCTCAATCTTTCCCAGCATCAGGGTCTTTTTCAATCCATCACAGGTGTATCTAATTAGCAGAACCTAAGTGATATGCCTGTGCTCCAGTTACGTGCAAGGGGACATTTTTAAAAAACTCCTATGTGGGGAGTTACTCTTTCCCTAACACCAACACGTACACAGGGGCACACTCTCAAAGCACTGAACGAAGCACTGAAAAATTTTCAGCCATTCAGACGGTGACCATTACCGTCTCTATCATATTACTTTATTTCTATCACAGCGTCATTAGAACATTTAAATGACCTGTTTGGAGAAGGCGATGGCAACCGTCTCCAGTGTTCTTACCTGGAGAATCCCATGGACAGAGGAGCCTCGTGGGCTACAGTCCATGGGGTCACAAAGAGTTGGACATGACTGAGTTACTAGGCAAAACGATGTGTTGCGTGCATATTTTTATTGTATTATATTGTATTTATGTTGCTGTATTACTAGAATACAAGCACAAAAAAGATAGGGGTTATATTTCTTATTGATGCTGTGAGAAATTGCCACAGACTTATTGGCTTAAAACAAAGCTAAATGTGTTATCTTACCATTCTGGAGATCAGAAATCTGACAAGTTTCATTGGGTTAATACCAAGGTGTCAGCAGAGCTATAGTCCTTTCTGGAGGCTCTGGGGCATTTTCTTGCCTTTTCCAGCTTTTAGAATCCATCTGTATTCTCTGACTCATGGTCTCTTCCTTCATCTTTAGAGCCAGCAATAGCAGCTGAGTCCCTCATACATTTTGAACCAGTCTTCCTTCCTCTGTTTCATCTGACTCACAGCCTGAAAGGTTCTCAGGTTTTTTAAGGACTTGTGATTAGATTAGGCCCACCTGGATAATCTGGCTGAGTCTCCCATCTGTAGGTCCCTAATTTTAATCAACCTGCAAAATCCCTTTTGCCAGGTCAGGTCGTCATAGGTTCTGGGAAAGGAGGGCGTGAACATCTTTGGGGACCAATATTCAGCCTAATCCCACAAGCTTGTCTTCTGTCTTCATTCTTATATCCCCTGACTCTCAAACCATTGTCTGCTACCTACTCAATAAATATCGAGGGGATGAGGAACGTAGATAGTGGCAGAGTTGGATCAGATTCTCTGTGCTCATACTGTCTCACACCCAGCCTGCTATGTCTGGTAGAGGAGGAAGACATTTTGGATGGCAAAACTCTATCAACAGCTCAAAAGGGAACTGGCTGGCAAGGAGGCTTCACTCAGATTCCTTTCCACACCTGCCCAGTGTGCCATGCTGACTTTTTTGACCCGGAAGGCTGGTGGAAAATATGGGGCCCAGAAACACAAACTCTCTGCCATGGAATCACATGTTGGTGTACCCTCCCAAATTTCTCAGCGGTCTAAAACTCTCTCCCACTTTTCATCATTCCCCTTCTGTTCACTGCCCTGAATCCTTTCGATAAACAATAGAACAGACACAGTGTTAATTAACATCCTCCTAGAACCCAGAATCAAGAAAACTAATTCTTCATCTGAAGTAATTCATACTGAAATAGGAATGGCTGATAAGTCAATTGCTTATATTTTGAAAGTAGAACAATTATCCAAATTAGCTTATTCATTAGAGTGGGGATTATGTCTGTTTTGTTCTCTCACGGGACTGTACCACAGTGCCTAACAGGAAATGAGCACTCAGTATTTGCTGACTGGGAAAATATTAGGAGACAGTGGCTTTGAATAAGGAAACCATTTCAGTGCCCATGTTTTTGTTCAACTGTCTCTGTCTTTACTTATTTTGACAGGCAGAAAAATAAGGCCAATGTTTTCCAGTTTTGTCTTTTCTTCATTACTTATAAAGATTGCTTGAGCCTAACAAACAGATGGTTTGGGACTTGGGGTTTTTTGACTTAGAATTTCTCTCCCCTCAAAAGATGTTTTAAAATATTCTTTCTGGAATTGTTCATTGTTGTTGTTTAGTCGCTCAATCATGTCTGACTCTTCCGTGATCCCATGGACTGTAGCCCGCCAGGCTCCTCTGTTCCTGGGATTTCCCATGAAAGAAAAGTGGAGTGGGTTGCCATTCCCCTCTCGAGGGGAGCTTCCTGACCTAGGGATCAAACCTGCGGCTCCTGCATTGGCAGCTGAATTTTTTTACCACTGAGCCACCAGGGAAGCCAGAACTATCTGGAACATGCCCTAGGAAAAGAATAAGCCCATGAGCAGAGAATTCCAATGCAATCCTCTGTGCCACTTAGCACTGACTGAACTGAAGGTGGGAAGGAATGTGTACAGCGATGCAGAGTCTAGAGTAAAAGTCTAGGTTTCTAATTTAGACTCAGACAGTTGTGTGATCCCTTGCAAGTCATTTAATTGCTTTGATGATTTATTTTCTCCCACTATCTCCTCATCTTACTCTAAGACTGCTAATCTGTGAGGTTTAAGATCTTCAGTGAAGGTTGTACTGAACAGTTTTCAAACAAAATCAAAATGTCAACAATGATACAAATTATACAGGTTATAACTGTGTTACATTTGCAGAAGGAGATGTAAGGTGCAATATATAAAATATGAGCTACGTGGTTGCAATGAACAATGCTAGAGTATAATCCTGTTTTACTTTTAAGTGAGTTCATCCATGTTCCAGGTAAAAGCTAAACACAGAAAATAGCATGGGCTCATGCTTAAGGGGAAATGCATAATCATGCCCACTGGGGAAACGGAACAATCGAGATGTAGCTGTAACAGCAATCCTGCTTACCAGGCCTCTCTTGCCCACCTTCTCCTTCCTTTTGTCATCCTCTTCTTCTGGGGGTACACCTTCACTGGCAAGGAGTATAAAAAGCTATTACAAAAAGAAACTGGTAAAGTGATAAAGTATTGACCCAGTGGGCAAGGAAATGAATTATATAACTATAGAATGCTGTGTGGGAAAATATGTACAGACAGGAGATGCATAAAAAGAGTCACTGTGCATGTTATTAGCTTGGACAGGAGTAAAAGAAAAAAAAAAACAAAACCATCACTTCACTTTTTCTCCACCTTATTTTTCTGGATACACTTGACAGCTCGGAATTGCTCCGTGATGCTCTTGTCTTCATTTCACATCTTCTTGGTTCATCTTTCCTCCATTCCTTCCACAGCTTTTAAGCCCCCAACTCTAAAAAAAAAAAAAAAGGAGGAGGAAGAAGAATCGCAGATCAGGGGCTGGGGCTTGCTCATAACTCAGCATGACTCAGAGGGGTCTGTTTCTGGCACTTGTGCTTCTAGCCCTGGAAAGTGGGCAGAATAACACTGGTCCCAGCCACAAAACAGGAACCTGTGACTACCAAGCAGGAGCACATGTGCCACAGTTAACCTCGTTGGTGTCATCGTCACTTTCTCCTCGCCAATCTCTCTTTAACTTGCTGGAAGCCTTGGTTGTGTGCTTCCTGCCCTGCCTTTTGATCCACAGCCACAACCCTTACTCGCCCACCCCTGTAAAATGATTTTTTTTTTTTTTTTTGCCTATGGCATCAATTGGTTTTAGTCTTTCTTCTTTCATATTTTCAGTTCAAGTGAACCAATAATTCATCAATATCTATAATCTATTGATCTACAACTTTTTTTAAGAAACCACATAAAATCTCATTCCCATGTGAGCTTAAAATGCCAATTCTAATTGGAACCATGTGACGTTTTCTTTAAGATCTATTAATCATATTTACAAATAAGAAAACAAATTTAAATTTCTTTTTTATTCACTACAGTTTTTTTTTTCTGTCTCTGACTTCTTGTGAAACTTTCCTTTAAAAACTCCCTTTAGCGTTTGTAAGAATAGAGTAAGTAGGACAAGCCCCTCAAACTCCTAATAATTTCTGTGGGAAACAAATTTTCTTAACACTGTACCAACTCAGTACCCTGAAAAACTTTGTTTTCTTTCATATCTACACCCTGACCAAAAAGTAAATTAAAAAGTTTGATTCCCACATTACTTCAAGAATATACATTTTTCCTGTGGGACATGGAATTATATAATAACTCCTACAACATAGTCCATACTTTTCCTTGTTTAGTTCTTCACAATTATTGTTCTAAAGAGTGCAAAGTAAACTAAGCCAAGGGTGACATTGGGTTGGAATCCTCTGATGTAAAATCATAGAGCTTTTAGGTATACCTTACTTAAGTAAGACATAAGTCTTTTAAGTATGCCTTATCTAGTTGCTGTTTATCATCAAACATCCTAAATGTCTGTTGTTTAGTCATGAAGTCGTCTCTGATTCCTTGCGACCCCATGGACTGCAGCATACCAGACTTCCCTGTCCTTCACTATCTCCCAGAGTTCGCTCAAATTCATGTCCCTTGAATCAGTGATGCCATCCACCATCTCATCCTCAGCTGCACCATTCTCCTGCCCTCAGTCTTTTCCAGCATCTATAGTGTGTGACTATTTTAAAACAAACCTATCATAGTGTCTGAGTACAGAGTTCAGTCAACAGTTTGCAAACATCTCTTTGCTTCTTTATATGCATTTAGCTACTGATATATCTTTTTCAATGGATGAAATAGACCTGAGCACATACAATAATAGAAAGCAAAAATTACCAGGTTTGGACTTCACTTCACAGCCAGAAAGATTCTGTTGAGTCTGCCAGCAGGGGATCTTGCGTATTAATACCCTACCTGGGAGAGCTGACATGTTGAAAATGAGATTAACACCTTCCTGCTTTACATTAACTAAGGCTAAAGTGTCATTTGCCTTATCAGGAGAAAAAAATTCAATACTAAAATGATAGGGTTGCCAACAAGGTTTGGTTTTAAGAAAATGTTAAAATTTCAAGTAGGATTTGTGTGTGTGTGTGTATGTGTGTGTGTGTGTGGTGGTGAGTCTTTGAAGATAAATATGTTGTGCAAATAAAAGCCAAAATAATCGGGATGACTTGAAAGCTAAATACAAACACATGTAGCACAGCAACTCCTTTTCAGGCCAATGCTAATTGACATTTGGCTTACAGTAAACAACTTGTCAGAGCACTAAAAAAATAATAAATTAATGAATCCACCATGTCAAAGAGTACTGATGCCCTGGTATTTGTTGCCAACACCAGCCCAGCCTAGAAACAGAAGAGCTAATATAAATGATTTATTCGTTCAGATATAAGATAGCACTTTTTAATTCTCTCACTTCACAATCCATCTAGTTATATATTTACTAAAGATGAGCATTTAGATGAAAAAATATTAAAAAATCTAATGTAGGAAAGCTCAAGATCACTGTCGAGTGTAAGTGGAAACGGGGCAGGAGAAGTGGGCCAGGAGTGGTCCAGTGTACCCCGGATCCAGAGGGACCACAAATGGGTGGGCTTTTCCCAGGCTCAAAAGTCAGGCAGTCACCCACACTCCATCCTCAGGTGACAGAGCCCCCTGCTGTACCAGGTACCCTCCTAGGAGTGGCAGAGGGTCCGGAAAGGAGGACGTGAGTTCTTTGTCCTCCGCCTCAAAATCCAGTTTTGTAGACATATATCAACAATAGCTGAATTTCAAAGCAGACTCCAGTCACAGCAGAGGCATCAATACTCCCAATGGGAGTCGCGAGGGAGGGAGAAGAATTCTCCTGGGAGGATCTGGGACAACTGCCCAGAGGAGATTTCACTGTGAGCTGGATCCTACTGGATGGGTAGGATTTTAACAGGCGGGAAGGGAAGATGGTGGAGAGGGCTTTCTAGGTAGAGTGGACCCATTCATTATATTTTGACACCATGATCACATAGAGCATGATCGTTAAATAGACACGTAAAATACATCAATGGAAAACATGTTATTACAGAAAATACTGTCAGCAATCCACTTAAAAATAAACTACACGTACACTGAATATACAAATGGTAAAAAAAAAAAGGGGGGGGGAGGGGGAGGAATGAGATTTTACTCCACTTGCTAAATGTCTACTATTCAGATCTCAAGAATAAAACACACCAGTAGCTGTTGTTTCTGTTCATCTCAGTGCTTCTAATTGCTGCTATCTTATGGGGTCTCAATGAGAAGGAAGGAGGAGGGGGGAATGAAGATACAAGAGAGTCTCAGGAATGCGAACAATGTGAAGCTGGAACCCCACTCTAAGTACATGCCTTCATTGTTCCAAAGGTGACCCTGGTCCGGTGTTCAAAGGGAGCTGGAGGAGGACCAGCAGTTTTAAGGTAGCACAAAGGAAGGCAACCTAATGCCTCCCTAAGGAGAAGCTGCAGAGGGCCGTGCTGGTGGAGGGAAGGATAATAGCAATAATAACATAAAAGAAGAAAGAGTGGGGGTGGGGTGAGGTGGGCAGGAGTCCTGATAACTTGGGATGAGGAGGGAGGAAGGGGTGGAGGCAACCTCTGCAGGTGCTGGAGGAGGATGTGTAAGTGACGCAGACGAGGGCAGCTGTGAGGCAGGATGCAGGCACATACTCAGGGAGCTCCCAGGAATAATGGAGAGCACACGTTACATCATCAGGATCACTGAGACCCGAATCCTCTGGGAAGTCAGGTCTTTTTTTTTTTTTTCCTGGTACAACGTGTTTTGAAGCTGAGCTTGGGGGTGGAGTGAAAGAGGAGGGGAAATCACTGGGAAAAATTAAGCAGTCTGAAAGGAGTGTAAGATTATGAAGATAAATGTTTACCTCTCCCCGGCATCGTATCTCTTGAAATGAAACTGTTTTTGAATAGTGCCTGCACCCCTACTGCAAGAATGTGGGCATTGTGAACAAATTGACTGTCTCAGATGATTTGACACATTTTGATTTCCGCTTAGGAAAATATCTGTTAATCCTATTAGGAAGAGAAGGAGAGGGTCCTGAGAAGGGAATGTCAGAGATCAAATCACTTCACCATCTTGATCATGCTGTCCCCAGGCCAAGGTCTTCAAGCCACAGCTATTGCCACAAGACCCGGAGCCTCATCCCTGCCCTGTGTGGCATCACTTCAAAATCCTTCTGCAACCTCCCCCATCCTCATCATGGCACTGGCTGAAATCAAGACAACATTGGACAGCTGCCCTCTCCCTGGCAAAGGAAAGCAGGAAAGAGATCTTATTTTATGCTTTCTCTTCAGTCGTTTTCCTTCTTTCCTTCCTATTCTCCTTTTCTCCCTTGTCCCTCCCCGCGTCCCTCTCTTCTTTTATATGGTTTGCTGTTTGCTAATATCCAACTCCAGACCATTCTTTGTGTTTGGCAAAGGAAGCGGTTTTATTGTGTGCTAACTCCAGGGGGTATATGGTGTCTATGATGTTGTCTAGGCTGAGCCTCCCCCGGGAAGGTTAACTACCTCTGGCTACTCTCCTAGAGGGAAGGATGGTGAGGCACACTTCAACACCGTTTCCTTTAGCAAGCAACCGGATTGGTCCCAGCCCCGAGGTCCCCACGCTTCTCACAATGGGGCATCTCAGTGTCACCATGCCACTGATGGGGACCAGTTATCTGAGATCCAAATCTACCAACTGCCGATAAAGAGTAGGGGCAACAGAAGACATTCCCCCCCACCCCCAGTACTTTCTGAAAAAGGTTCTTCTTGGAGTAACACCCAAGTCTGATCAAAGGGTCTGTTCATCTGTCTCAAGAGCCAGTGCTGGAGCCCAGCGTGTCGCTAAAAATATGCACTCACAGTCCTAGAAAATTGTATTCATTAAACCCTACCTACAGGTCCTCACCCAGAATCTGCTCTATGCCAAAGCAGCATGTTGCTGTTAATCCTCCTTTATAGATTAGGCAGTAAAATAAAGAGGGTGGGGCTGAAATGCAGGGGAAGTCTGCACACGTGTTTGGAGAAGAAGAAAAGGCACCGCGCAGGGATTTCTTGTTCTCTCCTTCATGTTCCCAGTGGCCAGGGCTGTCCAGACACCACTGAGAGGCGCAGGGCTTTTTCGCATTTACAGTACTTTCACTTCCACAGGGTAAGTGCTACATGTAAAATGGGAATTTAGAACCAGATCAAATAAATGCCTTCAAACTGTGGCACATTGCTAATTCTGGATTTCCTCCTCCCGCCTTCTTTGTAGGTTAAGGAAGAAATAGTAATAATCACAGCTGACATTACTGAGCACTTACTATGTGCCAAGCGCTATGGCAAATGTGCTTAGATGCGTCACCTCAGTTCCTCCCTCTAGGCTCCCTATGAGGTGCTTATGTCACTGGAATTTTGCAGAGGATGTCATGAAGGTGGTAGAAAGGTGAGCATGTAAGTGACAAAGCTGGGATCTGAACCCTCAGCTTCCAACATCTTGCTCTTCACATCTATGCCATAGTGCCACTTCTAAGTAGTTCCTGGAAAAATCCGTTCTGTGGTCTTTTCACCTCAAGTTTGGTGACTGCACCTTAATAATAATTGCTATTGTCTCCATTTTTTTTCAGTTTTCTGCCATCAAATGGTACGGTTCCACAAAGGCAGGGCCTGTGTCTCCCTCAACTTTGCACCCGCTGCGGTCCTTAAAACAAAGTATCTTGCCCAGAATAGGAGTTAAAGAATTATTTGTTGAAATACACTTTACATTATCTCTGCACCTAAATAAGGCCCATCTAAACAAGTCCATTTCCCAAACACTGGGGTTTGCCTCTTCTTTGTAGCCGTCCTCTTCTTCCTGTTTTGTTTTCCAAAGGTTGATTTTGAACTAGAGGGACACTGCGGTTGTCTTGTCACTTAGCGTGATTTGAAAGTGAGAGTCTGTGTGGTGCTTTAGCCTGCCCTCAGCAATCAGGCCCCACACTCGCGCGGCTCTGATTGTAGGAGTTGCCTTATTTGCATTGATGAGGATGAGCCAGCTGCTAGAGCATACAGAGCTGCACCTGACACAATCACCGAGCTTGGGATTAGCGCGGGGAATCAGGAATCCACTGTGCTGCGTGGCAATCGCAGCCCTGCATTAGAGTCACTCATGCAAAATGACCCAAATTTGCAATGAGCACAATTAGCAATCCAAAGATGCATGTTAATTGGGGGGCTGGCGATTTTCCTACATTTCCCTAAATTAAAAATAATAAACATACTCTTTCCTAGAGGAGTCTGGGCATGAAAATAATGCAGGGGATTCTGAGTTTGTAAAAAAAGGGTAAACCCTTGAAAATGTGGATTCCTCAGCCCCCCACCCCCACCCCCACATACACACACCCGAGGTATTAAGTTTGGCATCAAATACCGTAAGGGCTTTGTGGTGTCATGATCCTTTTTGAATCAGTAGAAATCAGCTACTTATAAGGCTAAAAATAATAAAAACAGCAATAACTCTAATACGTAGAAAAGGGAAATTTAAGCTTTAAAGGGGTATTTACTATTTTATATTCTGTATTAATATTTGAGACTATCTTTGGGTCACACAACACCACGATACACCCAGTGATTTCAGGATTTCCTAAAAGTGCAAGAGATTATGTTGAATTTTTATGAAACAGAGTTTATAAATCAAATGGAACCTTCTCAAGCCCTGGGCTGTGTTTCCATGTGTCTGCAGCCTATAGGTATTGAAATGCTCACCTATACTTTAGGAAAAACACACACACACACACACACAACATTTTGCAAAAATTGAATAAATGATCATTCAAAGCAAAAGCATGCAGTTCAAAAGCTAAACCTCCCATTGGAGAACAGAAAATTTAATGAGCTTTTAATGGAATGCAATGCTCAGAGTAGTAAATTATTTGTTAGTTGACGATGCAATCAGCATGCTGATTAAGGTTGCTTGGTTTTTTACTAAACATTAACTGAATGAAAACGGGTAGTCCTTGTTCTGCTTGGGGGGCTTTAAGGAAGCAAATGGACTTTCAGAACAGAGATTGTCAATAAAGGTGAGTGCACTCCAGGTGTCATTTGAATATGATGATAAAATACTTCTGATAAATATTTAAAAGCATTTTAAATCCACAATGTTCGCCTAGTGTATTGTGGACTCTGTTTAAAGAAACAGTGGGCCTTAGCAGGGCCTAACAACAATCCCTCTATTTCTCTCTAGAAAGAAATATCTAGATCTGCTTTCTTTTATTGCAAAAGAGAAAAAAAGGGAGGTGGTATGCTTTGAAAATAGAAGCCAGCCTGGACTCTGGGACCAGGAACTGTTTGGGAGTTTGCAATATAAGCCTAAGAAAAGACAAAAAAGGACAAAAACCAAAACAAAGGAAAATATTCTGACCGCAAATAAAGAAGAGACATCTGTTTCTCTGGGTAGATTAAGATAAAAATTTAGGTAGTTTTGATATTTTGATGCTTTAAAATGATTGCTATTACAATATATATATATTTCAATTTATAAATGATGGCATTCTGAGAGCAAGAAGGACTGTGGCATCAGAGTTATATTCTGTCTAATTTAGGAGTTCTGCGAGGGGAGTAAAAGAAAAAGATCAAAAATGGAAATAAATTATATAATGCTTATTTTGTTGTTGGATGGTTAATACAGAATTTATAAGTTACATTATTCACCATATATTAATCAATATGTATATTAGCTATCAATTATTGTTTCTGAGAGATTTTGTTACCAAATCTATTTAAATTGCTAGATTTATTTTCCCCTCAAAAAGAAGGATTTTTTTGTTTGTTTGTTTTTCTCCCTACCAATTGAAGAATTATGGGTTTCTAGGTTAATTTTCTTTGAACAGCTACAAAGTTCTTTTTCTATAAATCCTAATTAGTCTCATCATCGGTGATTCTCCGGCAATGGTCAGGTACCCTTAAAATCCGATAAATAACTACCTCTCACTTTTAACTATTCCTGTTTATGACCCAAGAGGTTAAAAGCCTTTGACTGGCATTTGACTTCTGACCTCATATAAATGTTATCTTATCAGTTCCTGCTTGTTAACTTGTATTGAGTGCTTGTCCCTGATGGCTTTTAGATAAAGGGTTGTGGGTTTTTTTCTTTTTTTTCTTTTTAATATATTTCCTATAGGAACTAAACCATTTGCTTTGTTCTCTGCTTAATGCACTCCAGTCTACACAGAAAACCTGCTATAAATCTGTTATAAAGCTCCAAATATACTTTTATTTATTCCCGACATTATTTTAGTTTAGCTTTACGGGTGGGATTTGATGATTGAGAATATGTATTTATTATAATTAATAGCAGTAATTACTAGTGCTCTTAAGCCTTTAACATGTTAGTCAGAAAGCTGGTTAGCATGGTACACTTTTTTTTATGTAAAAAAATTAAAAGGAAAACAATTTTAGCTTTGCATTTTGCACCAGCATGAGATGAGTGAGAGAGATAATTTATGGAAATCTTGTCTCCACAGACTTCAGAATTCCGCCTAATGAGAGAGTCATCACTAAGATATATCTTTTTTAAAAAATCGAATCCAGACCATGAACAGTGCATTTTTGATCCTTTGGGGAGGAGGGTGGTGGCCTGGCGCCCTCCTTTGCCCTTCTGTCTAAGAATTAAGAAGGATTTCGGCCTTTTATTCCTTTTGCAGCTGTGTGTGTTGTTCACACGTTCAAGTGTGTATGTGTGTGAGTCCAGTCTCTGTATACAAATCTAAATACATTTGAATGTTTGCATTTTAAGCTCTCTCCATACCTTGATGGCATCATGAGAATATTCTAGGCAGATGTTGGTGCTTCAGAGACTGCCTCATTTACAAGTGACCCACAGTGTGATTTCTAAACAAAATATTATATTAATTTCTGTGTGGAAAACAGGCAGAGAGGAGGGAAAGAAGGAAGAGGCAGCCATCTTGGAGTCCTTTTGCCTTTTAGCCTCCTTCTTCCTCTTCCCAAAGCTCGATAGTTAGAATATTATCTTCATTTTTAATTGGCCTTCAACAGAATGCAGGAGGCATGTACAAGAGACCTTTGTATCTGTGTTTGGAGTAGAAAAAAGTTGTAACCTCTTTGGACTTTAAATAATAACTGTGACTATAGACAAACTACACCTATTATTCTCTATCCTTCTAAATAAATATACATATAAATGAAGCATGTGCCACAGCTTCTAAGAGACCTGTACAAAACCTATTAAGGGAAACAAATGTCTTTTTGGACCATTCATTTACTGCTATCTAAAGAATTAATATGTCAGTAAAGTTATCTGCCCTTCCTCCTCCCCATTCTTTCTTTTCTCCCCAAACACACACTCACATGCGCACACACAAACACACACATTCAGACCCCCCCAACTATGCAGCAGTGGCAACCCTAGAAACTTGCTTTTTTAAACAGGAATTCCCTTTCTCTTAGATCTGAAGTATTTCAGGAAGAATTAAAAGACCAGCTTCTATTTGTTATTTTATTTTAATTTTCTGTGTATGGAGAGCTGCTCAGCTCTGCCACGTCCCAACACTGCTTTCATCACGCTCATATTCTGGCAACACACAGGTTTAACGCAATTTGTCCTAACTTTTCATTTCAACCATTGCTTTTTCTCAAAGTGGCCAGAGTTTAAAGACTCAAAAGCAAGGGAAAAGAAATACCCCGGCAGGGGGAAAAACAAACCAACCCCCAAACTGGTGCTGGTATTCACAGCATTGACACATTCTCAAATGTTTTCTCTGTAGTTATAACACAAAAGCGCTTTCTTCCCTGTTTTGATGTGTTAAAGACAGAAAGAGAGAGGACCCTTGGAAGTGGTAAAAATAAGTATTTGGAAGCACAGGGAAGGTGTTTCCCCTTTGAATGTCCAGCATGTGTCAATAACTTAGATACTGACAGTTTAATATTAATTAACTTTAAAAATGAAGAGGGGGTGGGTGCAAAGTTAAATTTAAGCAAGTTATGTTGCCTCCGTTGAACTTTCAGCTCTGGGTTGCCTTCAGTTTTGTGTAATGAGATGTGCCCCTGAAGCCAATCATTCTGCTGTCTCTGAAGTAAGGGTAACCAGGATCCTAAGTCCCTCTGAAAAGGGTGTGAGTAGATCAATAACGAATTATTGTCTAATTCTGGCATTTGGCAGAAGAAGCCACAAACTTCTACTTGTTTAGTGTCAGTAATCTGAACTCATTTTTCTAGTCAATAGTATTTGCAGGTTGGTTTACTGGGCAAAACACATAAGGGTCTGAAACAAAAATCTGAATCCTAAATGCTCTCCTATTCTGATGGCTAAATTCTCTAAGTCGAATCCCAGAGTCTTTTACCATTGTATGCTGTATTCTGGCTTTTAAAAAACAAACAAGATTTAAACACATAAGCTAGATTTCAAAACTGGAACATATTACACCATCATTTATTTCTATTTAATTAATGTTTTAATATATAGTTGTAAATCTAACTATATCTAAGGCAAAAAAAGTATTTACTTAAATCAGTTTCTATTCCAATCAGAATGAACTCCCCAATCATTTTTGAAGTAATATTTTAAAATCATTGTGTTTAGTAATACTTATAAATCATTGTAGTGAGAGGAAGAAGATGATGAAGGGTGATCAATGTCCTTGATTTCCTGTACAGCTATACCATCAAGCTTTATAAAGTTACCTAAGGGGTATTAAAACATACTGCTTCTATGTATTTACATGTTTATAAACTTACCCTAAGAATATATTAAGAAATACAGTCTATTTGATTTTTTTTTTTTTTTTATCCATTCCTTGCCAAAAATCAAACCTGCTCTGTTTGGAAAAAAGCAGGCACTTCTGTGATATCATGGAGGTTTTTTGCATTTCAGTAAAGAAGTCGAGGACCTGGAATCAGAAATACCCAAATTTTTAGGACTCAAGGTATTACTGTAAAGGTTTTATCCCTTCCTCTGTGAGGACTGATGCAGATGGATTTCTCATTGCCTTTGGTCTCTGTCCTCTTTCTTTCGTGTTTCCTTTATTTGTATAAAGCAGCTTTGTCCTTTCTTACTAGAATGTTTGATTTGGGCACACTCTCCCACATAGAATCTCAGTCTCACTCCCCCCAACTTGTCTGGGGAGTGGTTTTCCTTACTTAAAAAGCTTTGTAATTCAGACTCAGAGTGCCAGGGCCTTTTTTTTTTTTTTTTAATTCATTTGGACATGCTCAAAGGTCACACTCAAGATCATAAGCTATGTTTATATCCGTCTTATGGGCAAATGATAAAAATAATATCCACATGCATCTGATACGAGGGGTATGGCCTGGACATACACCTTGCCGTCTTCCCCTTGGCCTCTCCTGCCCTGAAGAATGAATACCTCCCTCTTCAAAGTTGATGCTTCGAAGTGACCAGTCAGATGCTGGCAGGTCAGCTGGCCGTCCTCTTGGACAGAGGGTTCATAAATCAGAGAAATGTTGGTGTGGTTGAAAGAAGAAGGTAGTCCAGCCTGAGGGAACCCACGTAAATCTCTCCCGAGCATTGTTCCCAGTAGGGAGCTGGGGGTGAGAGTTGGGGAGCTCCTGGGGTCTCGGCTGTTATTAATGCCCCAGCCTCCTGCAGTGGGTACTAACTTGTTGTGCATGAGAGCTGCCACCACCCTTCCCAAACGTCGGGCGATTGGAAAAGTCAAGCACTGCTGAGCCCTGATTTTCATTTAATAGTCAAACCAAGATGCATTGGGCTATGAAGATAGGACAGCTCCCTTGAAAAGATTATTTGAACTACAAAGGCATTCATTTAGGGCTAGCCATGTTGCAAAAGGGCCTGCTAGAAATTAGCAGCCTGTCCTGGTATTTGGAGAGCAAGAGTGACAACTTATTGGAAGTTCTCAAGGAATCATTTATATTTCACACTCCACTAGGCAGCTGATTTGAGATTGTCTGTTAGCATAACAAAGGCTCTGAGCCTGTGAACTTCAGAAACCTTTCGACCTCTTAGCTGCTGGCATGAATAGCCCCCAGTCCTGCCTATAGAGATCTCCCAAAGCTCCCCTGTTCGTGGCTAAATTGTTAATCAGGGTAATTTAATATAGTTTTCAATATGCCTCATCTCTTATTGGGAAAGGTATTCACAGCTCCCCTACCCCTGGAAAAAAAAAAAGTTCTTTTATTCAAGTGTGAGAGGGGCAGCTGCAGACAGACCGGCATCCCTGGCTGCTCCCCGCAAACCCCCTCTGTAGCAGCAGTAATGTTCTGAGCAGCAACCATAGTGAAGGGCCAGAAAAAGAAACTTCGACAAGCACCCCTCTGCACGCACTCCAACCTGAACCTGAAATTCCAGTCTGTTTATGCCAGGAACCGACAAAACAAAACCCCAAAGCTCAGCCATAACTGAAACCTCAGCTCACACACACACACACATACACACGCCACACCCCCTTCTCCACCCTCTCTTTACCCCCACCCCTCTCCTTCCTCATCTCCCAACCAAGCTTCTCTTTTGGCTCCCGTCAAGACAAAACGCACCGGAGCCCAAGGCCTGCTAATTTTCATTTCTCTCCCTCTTTGGAGGCAGCCCACACCATCCTGCACGCTCCTTCACAGTCACCCTCCGCCCGGAGCCCGCAGCCTCTCCCTGTGTCACATACACTTGCTCTCACCCGCTCCCTCGCACACTATCAATTCACATGCACATTAGTTAGCTGAAAAGAGCCAGAGCACAAATATATTCATTTTAATCCAGTTAAACCTAAGAGGTCTCAGAGGATATTCTTCCATAGTTTGAAAACCAAGTCTAAAACTCAGATTTGGCTACACTGTTTCATCTCAAAGAGCCTATGGTGTGCCTTTCTTTCACTTTCTACCAGTACATATTGTAAAAAATAAATAAATAAAGTGAATAAAAAACAGTCACAAGCAAACCACCCAGCTTCAGGCAGACACTGCTCACATATCATCACTATGTTGCCTTTTTTTTAATGACTGTGTTCCTTGTACCCATGTGCAAAGTCAGAAGAATTTCATACAAGAGAAGGAAGAAAAACATGAAATCACTATTTTTTTTAATTAAAAATGTAAGGATACAATCTCTTCATCTCATTTTTCCACATAAAAATTTAAAGATATTTATAATCTTTAATCTTTCATTTCCCACATGAGAATTTGAAGACATCTCTGCCAAATGTATCTGGGTATTTCCCGATCCCTTTGGTGGTGATTTTCTGTGCAATTGTGCTCTTTGTGCGAGTTGAGGCCCTGTGTCTTGCTTCTTCCTGGAACAGCCATTTCTTGTGTGCCCTGTTTTGGTTGGTGGGCTTGCCTCAGCTCCTGAAGTTGGATAAAGCCAGGATCTAGTGCCTGAAGTATTTGCTTTGAATTTGCTCTAGTTAGAGTGGTCCCTGGTGGGGGTGGGGAGACTTTCTTCACTCACTTGGGATTGTAATCTGGCATCTCAGAATCACTAAGATGGGAGACAAATTTCTGCTTACCGGATCAGGAAAGGATTATTAACCTCCAAAACAGAAGTACAAATATAAGCCCACAATTAAAAAAACAACAAAACAAACAGCCCAACCTCTTTCCCAGGATAATTTTTCGTGGAGTTGAAAGAATAAAAGGTTTTTTAAAAACATTTCTTGGTCAATTTTAACATCTAAACAATACCCAGAGGTGACTCTTTAGAAAATAAAATAAGTATATCTGGCTATTATACGACAATCTTAAAATCTGCATTTTCCTTACCATAAAAAGGGATTCTCACAGCTTTAATTCAGTGCTGTCAAAGTTTTTAAATTATAAGCATCTTTGTCAATGACCTGTGTATTTTCATTTTAATGTTGGGCTTTTTTATTTTATTTTGTAAATAGTGATTTTCATTTTCCTGATGTCTTAAACCAGAATATCTCTAAAAATATTAATTGATAGTTACTACAAATCAATGGATAAATATTTCTGGTTTCTCTTTTTAAAAAATCAAATATATTAAATAATTCCTATATAAATTAAAATAAATTTAACTTTCAAAAGATGTTTAAAGAGAAAAAAATATTATGGGTTTTAAACCCAAGAAAGAAAAAATATACAATTTGCATTTTTTCAGTGCTTTTGCTTAACATTTTTTTCATTAGCTTTTTATTCATTAGAATTTATGATCCATGTCCATCATTACACTTTCACATCTCTGATTTCTGTTAAATTTTCTAACAGAGGTTAATAAATATAAAGAGGTAAGAAGGCCTATTTGCTTTCATCTAGAGTGCTCAGTATTTCAAGATTATTTGTATTTGCATTAAATTTTTTTCATGTTCTAATTTAAATTATTTAAATTGGCCTGAAATTAATTCTATTTGGAGTTAGAAAGTAATAGGAGGATTTTTTTAGAGGAATTAAATAACATGATTTTGCTAAATTATAACATTTTCTTAATGTTGGGCCATCTAACAACACCCTCTCTAGCATGGCACAGTTTGGGCTTCATATTTATGGAAGAAATAGGGTTGGGGGGAGAAGGATGTATATTTGGAATGGTGTTTGACAGGGGGAATGAACGCAGACACCAGAACAATTATATTACAATCCCATTGGGAATGCCAGCACCAAATTTAGCCAGACTGATGGGGTACTGTCTAGACGGTCCCTTTTGTGTATCAGCTGTTTTTTCCCTGCTTTATTGCACTGCCTGAATGTGTGAGTTGAACATGCATATGGATCCCAAACATAACCATTCCAGCAACCATACCTTGCTGTTAAATTCTCTCATTTGGCTGAGAATCAAGGGTTGTGTATTCCTACGTATTCCCTTTACAATATTTTGTAATTAAAATGCAGCTTCCAGAATTAGAGGTTTAACAAAGGTCATAAGACAAAGTAGAAAGTGCCTAGGCTGTTTTTTTAATATGAAAAAAAAATGTACTAAGTAAACATTTCTATCTTCACAAACATGTCCACCTCTTTTCTACAAAAGTAAAAGAAAGCCAGAAAGAAAAGAAATAAAACAATGAGTGGAAAGAGGCAAAATAGATGTAAATTACCACCTTTCCTTTTGAAAAGGGTAAAGGATAGAAAGAAAGAATATTTATTAAATGTTTACAGTATAATTAATGGCAGTGTGTATGGTTTTCCTTTTTTTTTTCTTCTTTTCCTTCTTTTTATTTGGTAAACCAAATAGAATTCAGTAATCAGGGTTCTTGTGAGGCCTTAGAGTCTCAAACTCTTTTAAATAAATGCTTATAAGATTGCAGTACTGTAACTGGAGAGAGAGGAAATCCCAGAGATATTTCTCCTCTGGGCTACGGTCAGGATTTTGTTTTGTTTGTCAAGACAGTGTAGGAAGGCTAGGACTTAGTTATATGTGACTACAGTATCTACACAAAATATTCATTGTTCAAAGGAGCAGAAATGCACCCCTAAATAGGATACACACTCCCTGGGTGATGGGTACTAGGGTTGGATGCCTTTGCTAACAACCAAGAATTTAAAGTGAACACAAATTAATTATTCAAATTAGAGAGTGAGAAATAGAAAGACACATTAATGCTAATGAAAGTAGGTATCAGAGCTACCTCTTTCTATGAAAGGTTTATCAATAATTTTTGACACCAAGAATGAAAAGGTGTGAGAAATTGGAATTCCACAAAATGTAAGACACCATAAATAAAATTCTTGCCTTGCAGTAGAAGCCCAAATGAATCCACTGTTTTAGGAAAGAGAATCCCATGTTTCACAGAACATTAATAAATTTTATTAATACATACATACAAACTATTTGGAGCAGGAATTCTACTTTCCTTGTGCTGAAAAAAAAATTTTTGCCTAACAAAAAGGAAAATGGTAAACTTTTTTTGCCCTTAAGGAAAATAAAATCAAAGTTAAAGTCAGTGACAGAAAAAATATTTTTAACAGTTATATGGTTTTGGGCACTAAATTTTGTCAGTAACTAACTAATGGATTTTTAAAATAATAATTTCCTGTGCTTTACCACTGGAATTCAGTAACTACCACCTCCTATGGACAATGAAGACTTTGTCCATCTTTTGAAGATTGGGTATTGAAAAGAACACTGGAGGAAAGAGAAAGTAAATTTTGTTCCCAATTTTACTGACTAGAACATCTCTTTTGTGGCTTGAAACATCAGATCACAAATCAACAACCGTAAGATAGGCTCTGGATATAGGGTTGGAGAAATTTCCTGGTTGGAAGAAGGTATGAGGCTTGAACAACTGACGTTAAACAGGATGATCTTGAGTGGGCACTTGTAGGCAGTAATGTTAAAAACCTCTGATATATAACTTTGGCACAACTGAGAAAAAATTCAACCAGACAGGGATGAAGAGCAAGAGAAATCAAGACTGAGAAATAAGAAAGCAAGAGAAAAATGGTGGTGGTGGGGCGGTGCAGGGAGTGGTGTTTGGGGGTGGGTGGCACGCAGGAGTGGTGAGTGAGAAAGAAAGAGAGAACAGAGAATGAATATTCCAAGCATTGTTTTAATCTAAAACAGAGATGCTTCCAGGAGAATGAATTTCAATGGAGCTGAGCCAAAAATAATTATAGAGATTTTCTTGTTTTGTTTTGTGAATGAAGAGCATCTCTTTTCTCTGGAGATGCGAGAGTGAGAAAGGACCAGAGCCAAGAGATTGAAGAGATGCCCCTCTGCCCCTTTACTTCCACACAGCACAGTAGCGGACCTTTCTTTCTTCCCTTTTCCAAAAGCTATTGGCACCGAATTGTGCTAGGAAGAGGGGGAAGTGGCAGCAGCCCTCCAACCTAGCTGGATTTTCTATTCTAACAATAGCTTGTTTACTTTGATAAGGCTGAAGTATTGAAATTGGATGCAAGATGGGAGGGGGGACAGGGATACATATTTTAGGTTCTAGAGATAAAATTGAGCTATTTACAACTAAGAATATTCCCCTATTAGAGACACTTGAAACTTCCTTTGGGGTTTGTTTTACCAATTACATTTGTTGCCTTGTTTTTCATCATCAATAGCAGGCTACTAAAGGAAATAAAGTATTCTCTCAATTTTCTTCCATTTTCTCTGTGATGTAAAATCTTTATCTTGGAACCATTTTTTACAGGGAAAAAGACTGTCATTTGTTAAAATAGCTTAAGCTACACTGGATTTTTGTGAAAGCAATATAATATACTCCTCATGAAAGCAGAAATGGAAGGCTTTATACTAATTTGAAACACACAGGGTTGGGGGAGAAACTAACATTAATAGACTTTGGAGAGGAAGTAATCATCAACAACTCAGAATTAATATCTAAAGACTACTGATTTTCTTAAGTTAAATTAACTTAGAAACAATTCATGCCATTAAGTACTGTCTGAACCTGAAAATTCTCTCCAAATCTCTTAAGTGTTGTGCCCTGTTAAAGACCCTGTTGTCATTTTCATCATTCATAGATAGATGTTAGTTCTACATGTGGGTTTCAGGTGTTATATTTTTGTACTACCTGAATTTAAAAAGCAATATATTTCAGAAATCTAACAGTCATTTTCTTCTACGTCATCTGTCACAACTTTTTTTAAAAAACAAAAGTGAAAATTAACTTTTTTAAAATAAATATTTGACCTGCTAAGTACAGCAATTTAGTTATACAGTAGAAGAACAGCATAAGGTTGTAAGCTTAATGGCTTAACATGAAAATGACCTTGGTACACATTTAAAACAAGGAAAACTGTTACATTAGTAGTCAAGATTATCTGTTGGCTTAAGCATAAACATCTCTGAAAGTAGCAAAAATAGATCTAATTTCCTTTAAAACTTTTACATATTAAAATTGTTCCTATTTTTCCATAAAAACAAAATACTGGAAATGTATAGTAGTTGGCAGTAAAGCTTATGATTCTGTTTGTCGTTAGGTTTTTTAAAAAATTTCTTAAAGAAGGAAAATATGTTCATGTACATGGGACTTTATTTAGGGATTTTCAAAACATTTTAAATGTCACTGTGAATATAGTGTGTAAATCTGTGAATATGAGTTTTATGAATCCACATTTAATTTAATTAATCATATTGATTCACTTGACATTTTTCTCCTCCTGAATCTCCCCTCCCCCCTCTTCCCATCTCTCTATTAAAAGCAATTCATTCACAGTGGTAGACTAATTTTTGAAGCAGATTTTACAAAATAAAACCGACAATGGTTTTAGAAGAACTTTTAAAAGCATTCAACTTAGATATTGTTAGAAGTGATTAAAATGAATATTTAAAAATTCAAAGTACTTCATCATATTAATCTTAACATTACATTAAAAACCCAATCCCCACATGAGAAATCAACCTTTTAAAAAGAACAATTATTAATATTAAATAGCCAGAATAATCACTAGTATACTCTAAGCTGAAATAAGTATATGAGATTACCAACAAATATTTATTTTTCCAAGTTTAAAATGAAATAATTTGTAAAATAGGAAAATGTTTAATAATGTTTAATGTCTATTAAAAACCCAATATACATAATTTGAGAATTTATGGTTTTGCTGCATGATTAATACTGTTGAGGGAAACTGTTAGTCTACCAAAACATTTAAAATATGGTATACAAGAATTCACTGTTAGCAGTAGTAAAGTATATCACGTTGACATAAGGGTATTTACTATCAAGCTCTAGAATGGATTAGGACATGAGGAGGTAAAGACAGATTTACAATTAATAAGTGCCCAAAGATATTACAATGGCAAGGTTTCTATATTTTATAAACAGATATGCTAGATATAGATTTTATTTATCACTTGTTTGTGTTGGTGATCTTATTATAAAATGGAGTTCGAAGGTTTCTCTCTTGACCAAATCTTTTCTAACCTCAAATTACTAAACCAATTTCAGAGCTTTGCTCAGAAAAGTTACATTTCACTTGAACCCAACCCTGAAATTGCCCCAGAGGAAGTGTTGTTTGTTCTTTTCATTTGTAGGGGGACAGAGCCCAGTTTGCAACTGTGGGGCTGGGCACAGGAGAAGCAGCAGCAAGAAGCAACAGAAAAGGATTAGGATGGAAACTTCCTCAAGCTTCACAGGCTTGTTTGCTTGTCATAGATGCCATTAAGGTGCATAGATAAGATATATTTAATATTAAGACTTTTAGAGAGCCTTGATACTCCTGAAAATTCAGAGGCAAAGCTGAGCCTCTTTCTTTAGCCCATATACTTCATTACGTTGGCCCAGGAATCCTGGCTAAAGATAGTTTCATCCAGCTCACATGCTTGGGTTTTGTCACTTCATGTCATAACCTCCACATTACTTAAATATAGTTTTAAAATGTATTAAACAGAAATGCTGATATAAGCCTAAATGTAGCTGTACTTGCTGTTTCTGCTCTAAGTTCATTCATGGTGGTGGATTTAGTTAAAGGGCCCAGAACAGCCAAGCTTAACAGTAAGGAAACAAAATCCTCTTGGCTTCAATGGGGGCTAGGTCTATGTCAGAGCAGAGCCAACTCACTGTAGATATTTGAGATAAATACCTTCTGTGGAAATGTACATATTACATTGGTGTTCTATATAATAAGAAAAAAAGAAGAGTATGCTGCATCACACACAAAGCCCTCTTACCTTTTTTTGCCTTAACTAAATGTTATTTTTTTATATCTTAGACACAGAGAATATGCTGTAACATTTATAACAGAATAGCAGGCTCCAAATAAGAACTGCTAGTGATCATAGGTGTCTATCGAGTCACAATCAAGGACTACCTGGTAAGCATTAAGTGACAATAAAGGATATTCTTGCTAAAATATTAGATGAATTGATAATAGAGAAAATAGTCATTTTGATAGAAAAGTCAACAGAAAACAGCAGTAATTAAAAGTGCCTTGTATACAAGCATAGTGTGCAACTGTGCTCATATAAAAAAAGTATGGTACCTCTACTGGATGATACAGCTGCATTAGGAAGTTTATAGAATGGCTTATTTTTCCAGAGCACAACATTTAGCCTTTCCACGGGCTTTTTTTTTGGTAGAATTTCTCCTCCCAGTTAAAAACTGGTTTTCATCACACAACTGCATAATTATTTTTCTGCAACTAGCGATAATTACTTGTTTTGTGTATCTCTACTAGAGTGATTCAGTGTTTGCTGTTCTACCTCATAAAATGCATCTGTATTAGAGGCATGTGAAAAGGAGTATTGACCTTATATAATATATTGCTATATTGGTAGGGGCACACAGCTCTAATTCTTTGTAAAAGGCACAAAAAGTCTATATTGCTTTGAGTTTTCCTTTTTGAATGCTATGTGAGTTTTCTGACTGAGGCATAAAACTGGAGGTAACTGAAGACAAGAAACCTCACAACATGGAAATTACTCAGTACACAAAGAAACTCCCTCTCAGATAGATGTACAATAGGTGCCTGAATAAAAAAGGCAGTTGGAAGGATTTGTTTATAGTGGCATCAGAAAAAACTCTGGAATCAGTGTTTGTGAGATTTGTCACACCAAAAAATCAAACACAGATTTCAAATCATTCAAGACTATCTAATCATTTTCTGTCACTCACAAAGCTCTCCACAAAAAAATAAAAAGAAAGAAAATTAAGCAGAGCCCCTCCTGCCAGTCTTCTTTTATCTTACAGCAGTCCTCCTCTTTCTCTCTTTTCCTTCCAACTCTTATTTGTCTGGGTGTTCCTTTCTTTCAAGTTGTCTTTAATCCTTGCTTTCCCATGTCCCTCTTTAGTCTTATTCACCAGTGATGCCAATAAAAATAAACAGTCTATTTAAAGCAAATGAGTCAATGCCAAAAAAAATACGTGATTGGTGTGTGCCTTATTTTATTTTTGTCTTTTAGTAAAATTACACCTGTGGAACTCTCTTACTTAAAATTTTTATAACTTTAAAAGCAAAACACAAAGAGCAGAGAGCTGAAGTGCTGTTTAATGTCTCTGGATTTATTTATAAATATATGTAATGTTAAATGCTGCAAATCCTTGTGAGACTACTTTCGTGCTTACTGATCCCAGGGTGCAGGAGGAATTAGCTTATCCAGGAAAACTCAAAGTCATAATTAGTCTTGTGAATTATAATAATCGGGTTTCATCCTACACTTCTTTCTCATGTGGTACTCCCAGTGGGAGTTCTGCAAGAAAAGGACTGCAGGATTGGGCATTAATAATGGTATACCTGTGAAACATTAGTATATTCCTGTAGTGCCAGTCAATGAAATTAGTATACTACCCCATCTTTGTCCTATACCCTTCAACCAATTGAAAAATAACTTCAATGGATTTTTCAAATTTCCTAAAATTCCATTCTTAGTTTTTTAAAATACTTCTTAAAATTATAAAATAAAAATGGAAGATTTTTTCCCTCAATGAGATATACTTCTTACTCTTGACTTTGTTATAGATATAAGGCTGTAATTAACTTTTATTAAAAATGTTAACAATGCTTTAAGTTTTACATAATTCCCTCCAATAAATTGAAACAAAAGAACAAGCAGGGAGATAATCATGAAACTCAGCAGAAAGTTATATTTATTCTCAAAGCTCTCAGATCAGCTATTTTCACTAATTTGATTACTCAGGTCAATCAAAGACCTTGTTGACTGATGGAGATAACCAATTTTTTAAAATGTATAGACCCAGCCTGAATGAAACAAAAGAAGTGTAATAGCTTATCAATCCTGAGATGCTGATGTTTTGTCATTTGTGAAACAAATACTTCTTTCAAAAGTTACCCTGTGATGAACTGCTAACTAGGCTTAGAAAAGTTGACAAAATGTAATCATAACTGCACACCTATCTAAAGCCCAAACCCACACAGCTCTGAATAACCCTACAAATTTAGACAACAGATGAATGGATATAAAAACTGTAGCATATTCAAATGGAATATGGAATAATGGAATACTACTCAGCAATACAAAAAATGAACCACTGGTACATCTTACAATATGGAAGAATCTCAACAAAATAACGGTGAGTGAAAGAAGCAAGACCAAAAAAAAAAAAAAAGAGAGAGAGAGTACAAATCATTTATATATTAGTCTAGGAAATTCAAACTAATGTATAGTGACAGAAAACAGATCAATAGTCACCTAGTGGAAGGATCAGTAGGCAGGAATTACAGAAGATGAGGAAACTTTTGGGGATGATGGATATGTTTGTTGCCTTGATTGTGGTAATGGTTTTCACAGGTGAATACATATGAGAAAACTTAAAAAAATATACAGTTAAATATGTGTTATATACCAATTTTACCTCACTAAAGCTGTTAACAACAACAAAAATGGGCCAATTAGAATGGATATAGGAACCAATCAGAGTGGATGCTAGCCATTAACAAAAATAATTCAGACAGCAGATTTCAGAATTCTCTAGGTAACTGGGACCATTTGTAGATGGCCATAAGATTTTGGGGACTGAGAATATCCTCTTCATCTCCTTGCTAATGTTTATGATCCCTGGTTTAATTAAAAATAATTTTCCATTTTTTTCCTATTAAAAATCATTACTGTCCTGAAAGAGGTGAACACGAGTTTTAGATTTTGTCTCTACTAGTGTCACAAACCATGTGACTTAAGACAGGTGGCTAAACCAATGTCAGAAAACTTCCAGACGCTACTCAAGGTGGAGGTAAACCTAAAGACACTTCTTTCTAAGGAAAATAGGATCCATCCAGTAAGCATTTCCACTTTGCAATTGTAGATTTTATCATAACATCTCCAAAGATCTTTCTCTTCTCTTTCTTTATTACCACGTGTGATAAAAATGGAGGAAGGCGGTGAATGGGGAGACATTGTTAGCAAAACAACTAAACTACCTGAATGTGTTTGTCTCATGTAGCTCTCTCTGTGTGAGCTGATTGACCTCGATGTGCTTTAATACAAAAAATTTATTAAAGCCCAAAATAAGGCGCAAAATCACCACACTGTAACTCTCTCCTGGAATGGAGGATTACTGAGTCACCTGCCAAGGTGCCTTGTGTTGCAGAGAGTAAAGGCCCGAGATTGTTATTTTTACTGTTCGTTTTTATGATAGTGAATATTGTGTTTATATACTTCCGACTAAAATTTTAGGTGCATAACTTGAGTTAGATCAGTGCCCATCTCAGCGATGAAGGAAAAATAGCCCTACATAATTTTTAAGAACCTCAGGGACTGAGCTAAAAGTCAATAAACATATGGGAAAAAAGACTGGAAGCAAATTGAATATATGTGCAAATTGACATTTTACTAAAAGAACATGCTTAAAACTTTAGGTTTATCAAACAGATGTCAATGAAATTGAAATCTATTCAGCAAGTAGAATGCATTACTGAATGCAGAAATACACATGTTTTATTGTGACCTGAAATGCAAACGTTTTCCATCTTGTAATATTATGATTCATTATTCTGATTTTAGAGATGCAATATTAAAAATGTGTTAATCAAGACATTTCTATTTATAGTCTTACATATGTTTTAGTTTTTAACAACATCCATCTTTTTGCCAGGGTCAATCCTCATGCAACATGGTTAGATTTCCAAAATAAGATTCTCAGAAAAATGTGTCATTTATCTTGGGCATAAATTTATAATTTATATTGGTTTGTAACTAACTCCTGAGTTTTAAACTTATATATAATAGCTATTTTTCTGATCTTTTTCTGAGTACTTTTTCAAAATGGGAAAAAAAAGTAAAGTTCAGGTTTGTACTCTGTCCATGTCTCCATTTTTCTTTTTCGTGTATTCTTTCCTCCCACCTTCCTTCTCTCCTCTCACTTCACTATTTAGCCAGTGATTTTATTCTGCTATTTCTCTTGACAGTCAGTGACCAAGACACTGTGTTAACCCTGAAGATGCAGTTGCTTTAGGCAAGCACTATTTCTTGACTGTGTTTAGGGTTAAAAGACTTTTTTAGCTACATTAATAATCTCTCCTTCTACAGCGTCTGTGAGATTATTTTCTTTTGTTACCTCTTAGGGGTTTCCCTGGTGACTCAGACAGTAAAGAATCCACCTGCAGTGCAGGAGACATGGGTTTGATCCCTGGCTCAGGAAGATCCACGGAGAAGGAAATGTAGTGTTCTTGCCTGCGAAACCCCATGGACAGAGGGGCCTGGTGGGCTCCATCCAGTCCACGGGGTCACAAAGAGTCAGACATGACTAAACAACTAACATTTTCACTTTTTTTCTGTACAAAATGTTAGCTTTAACCAGGACCAGTGCAATAATAAAGGATGTGAAAAGGTTTGTAAGACCACAGCCTCCTTCCACCTGATTTCTCATGTTCCATGGAATCTAATGAGATGAATATACCTCCTTCTCCTTCAAGCTGTTTAGAAGCCAATACATAGAGAGCAAACTCATACCTGAGTTCCTGGAACTGGGGACTCTTGCTGGAAGATCACAAAGGATATTTTGATATTGAGATGATGATCACTGAAAAAGCTGATTTCTTCTCTTTGTAGAATCATCTCTAGGTGTTCAGCTGTGACTTCCTGTGGTTGAAATGTCCAGTCAACATCTCGTCCCTTCCACATTCCTTACTGAAGGGAGATATAACTTGGCATCATATTTATAATACTTCCAGGTGTCTAGGTTTTTATCTGTGTATCTTGGCCAAAATCTGTCCTATCCATCCCATTGGATTTTCTTCAGGGCCCAATGTTATAATACACATAAAGTATGATAAAAATGTAAGACAGTTTTTCTGGAGACAACAGAACAATAGAAACTGATATGGTAGAATAGTATCAGCCAGAGACATCCTGGTTAATTCAGACCCTTTTTTTTTTTTTTTTTTTAAGTTCTGACACAACCACTTTGCTCGTGCAGATCCTCTTTTTAAAATTCACAGGAAATCAGGTCATCAGGAAGGGTCAGCAAGCTGCTCCTTGAGATGTTTTGCCATGTAATCTAGAGGAAATGTTGTGAGAGTTTGTCAGTACTGAGCTACCTGGACATGGGGAGTCTCATCAGAAAAAAAGAAACTTGTCTTCTCAAAAGATATGTGAAAAATGTCTGTGGACAAGTCATTTAGATGATACCTTTATCAAGCTCTATCCTCTATTAACTTTTCACATACCCCTTTCCTGCAAACTTAAAAATCCTTTTTTTCTTATTGATCCATTAACATAAAGTCATTTTCTAATTCACTATTATAAGTAATTACAACTAGAATGGGTTTGTTAATTAACAGCTCTTATTATCATTATTAATTACTTTCACTATACAGCATTTCATATAATCCATTCTTCAACTCTTCATCTTTAGAAAGGTAACATTCAGAGCTACCTCTGAGGACAATAGAACCTATAAAATCAGTCAGAGGCTACAGTTAGAAAACAGAAATAAAAATATTTAACACTTTAAAATGAAGAGCTAACCAGACCTTGCAAATCTTCCATGTTTATTTCACCTTAGATTAAATTAAATTAAATCTAAATCAATTAAATTAAATTATTTAGATTAAATTTCATTAAATTGGAAAGATCAATACAATTTCCAAACTAGGCTTTGTTCATTGCTTTTATTGATCAACTACCAAGGAAAATGATCTCAAATTTTTATCTATTAATATATAGATCTATAACATTTGGATAGACAATAGACAATTTTATCTACTTTCACTAAAATTTTTGCAAAATACAAAATTAAGAGAAGTTAATTTTTTAAGCCAGAGCATGAGAATTATTTGCAAGAAAGTAATCTATATCCAAAGAAAGTTATTGGACTATTTTAGAAAATTCCAAATTCTATGGTATCTATTTTACCTAAAATGATATTCTTTGCTATATGCATTATTTACTTACAAGTAATTATTTTTAAAGCTTGTTTACTGTTCTATCCAAAGATCAACATAATATGTCAACACTTTGTGTAATATAATGGCAAGTGGCAAGAAAAAATGGTATAGAGTCCTCTTTCAAAATAAGCAAATTACACTGTGGAGAAACCTAATGTGCCCTGAAAGTGAAAGTGAAAGGCACTCACTTTTGTCCGACTCTTTGTAACCCCATGGTCTGTATAGTCCATGGAATTCTCCAGGCCAGGATACTGGCATGGGTAGCCTAGCTATTCCCTTCTTCAGAGGATCTTCCCAACCCAGGATCAAACCCAGGTCTCCCAAATTGCAGGTGGATTTCTCCCACATTGCAGGCAGAATCTTTACCAGCTGAGCCACCAGGGAAACCCCAGAATACTGGAGTGGGTAGCCTATCCCTTCTCCAGGGGATCTTCCCCACCAAGAAATCGAACTGGGACCTTCTGCATTATAGGTGCATTCTTTACCTGCTGAGCTATGTAGGAAGCCCAAGCAGGTATTATAAGCAGAAACAGATAGACATGAATTAAAGGAAAAATTCTTTGCCTTAAGAGATCATAGAATGAAGGTGAGGTAGGGATACAAAAGACATATAATTAAACACAAATGTTACCTTTACCCCCAAATAAGTAACTCAGTTATTCTCTTCTACTGACCATTTATAGCTCAATTCACTAAACTCCTACTTTGATACACAGTCGAAATGTTTTATACCCACTTCTTAAGACCATATATCTCAGGAAAGATACTACAAACATCTTTTAAGATGCAGTTGTACAAGAATCAGCAAGTATGTACCTGGCCCATTAAAAACGGGCTGGGTAATAAATAAGATATTCTGCTGACCCCTATAAATCCTGCTTCTGCCATGCCCTGGTTTCTGCCTGTCACCATGGTTTGCCTCAGTAGTTGCTGATCCCGTTCTTGTTCTTACCTCAATATTTGGCATTTCCTGTATGACTCCTGGTAATTCTCTTTAGCTGCCCTCTACCACCTGCCTGAACCTAATGCCTTCTTGTTCTTTACTGGTACTCGAACTGCCTTTTTCCTGAAGTTTTGCTGTACCAGCCCATGTTGTACATGGTCTGACAGCTATGTCAAGTGTCTTCTTTTATCTGGGTAAGCACATGTACCTGGTTAATTCTGGAAAATAATTAGTTTATTTCATGATGTTCTTGTCCACCTGGAAGGCCATTTTGGAAACTGCTGCATAAAACAGTCAAAATATTATGAGATTCAGAACTAAGATGGTAGCAGGAAACCTGGTGAATTTAAGAACTACCAGAGAGATAGAATGAACAGGATTTGTGACTGATTGAATAATAGAGCTAGGGCAGAGTGAAAAGCCACAGATCATGCCTTAATTCTGGCTCGAGAAATGGGGGTAATCATGAACACATTTATCGAAATGGGAAACACAGGAGAAAAAGCAGATTTGGGGTAGTGAGATGTGATGAATTCAGTTCCTAATAACCGAACTATAAGCATGTTTGTAAGACATCTAAGTTGTGAGGTCCAGAGTGCAGATAAATTTAAGGTCTACAGATAAGGCAAGAAATCTAGCTTGAGAATACATATCTGAGAATAGAGTATTTTTAAAAGACTAAATGACCAAAGGAGTTAAAAAGAAAAAAGTCAAGAAATCACTAGGATGAGGACTGAAACCTATTGGGTTTACCACAGAGGCTATTGACGAATATGGCTGGTAGAATTTTAATTAAATGATGGAAAATAAACTAGAATCTGGAGGACAAGGAATAAATGGAAGGTGAGGGACAGGACCATCTTATCCTTACAATGAGGACAGCTGGATTTTTGTCTCATTCAGGATTAAGAACCAGAATTACTTACATATTTTCTAAAAAAATTTAAATGAAGTCTTTTACTTCTCTTTCACATCTATTCTCTATTCTATCTTCTAGGTATCTATGCGGAGGAAGCTAATTTTAAAGAGACAATGTATACAAAATACTTGGCACAAAGGCCAACATACTAAATGCTCCAGGAATATAACTACAGGCACTCCTAATTAGTGAATGTAAGCTACTTCTGAAAACATGTGGAAAGGCAAATGTGTTTGCAGCAAAAGCAAATATTTAATTATGTTAAATGAGAATAATAATAATGCATCCTTAGTATATCTAAAAAACCCAACTACTTCCTCTAAATATCATTAAAACATTCTTAAACATCTACATAAAAACCTACTAAGGATTAAGGCAAAAACACATAATACTTGCTTACTTAACACTTAATGAACACATTAGTGAATGTGTTGGTGTGTAGCACAGACAGTATTAGGTACATAATGCATTTTCATTCTGAACTGCATTAATAGTTGTCTTAATGTAAATAAATAAGATAATATGTTAAAATATATATTGAATGCAATTAACAAAATAAAATAAGCAAATGAGGCCATTTTTAAAAAAATGGTTACTTTCCAGAGTGAGGTTTAGTGATGCGGGAGACATTTTCCCTTAATAATGCATAACACCTTCAAACCAGACAAACACAAAGTGAAGTGAAGTGAAGTCGCTCAGTCTTGTCCGACTCTTTGTGACCCCATGGACACTAGGCTCCTCCAACCATGGGATTTTCTAGGCAAGAGTACTGGAGTGGGTTGCCATTTCCTTCTCCAGGGAATCTTCCCGACCCAAGGATTGAACCCAGGTCTCCCACATTGTAGACAGACACTTTACCATCTGAGCCACCAGGGAATGCCAGACAAACACAAAGTGCTCTCCTATTCAGAAAATATCTGAGATGTGAATGCAACATATTCTGCATGCTCTTGCACAGTCTCTGGAAATTATATGGAGATTCATTATAACAAACAGATTCAAACACTAAATTGGGGGTAAATGCTTTTAAAAGTTGCTATTACTACAGTAGTATTATTTGGACCTATGGTGTAAGTTCGGAGAAGGCAATGGCACCCCACTCCAGTACTCTTGCCTGGAAAATCCCATGGACGGAGGAGCCTGGGAGGCTGCAGTCCATGGGGTTGCGAAGAGTTGGACACGACTGAACGACTTCACTTTTACTTTTTACTTTCATGCATTGGGGAATGAAATGGCAACCCACTCCAGTGTTCTTGCCTGGAGAATCCCAGGGATGGGGGAGCCTGGTGGGCTGCCGTCTATGGGGTCGCACAGAGTGGGCACGACTGAAGCGACTTAGCAGTATGGTATAAGTTGAGAATACTATTGTCATGGGATGTGAGCCAAGAACAGTGGTTCTCAACTGGGAGTGAATTTGCCTTAGCAATGTCTAGGGATATTTTTGGTGGTCACAAAATATGTGATCCAGGATGGTCCATAATAAAAATGTCAAGGATGCTGCCAAATATCTGCAATGCACAGAACAGACCCCCACAACAAAAATAATCCAGCCCCAAATGTCAATTAGTGCTGAGGCTGAGAAAACCTCAAGGAGGGAAGAATGAAATAAAACCAGTAAGTCAGAGGAAACCTCAGGTGGAACAAGGCACAGATTGAATATTCAAAATCAGAAGTTGGAATGAACTGATGTCATTAGCTTGGGAAACTGTAAAGTGGATCTTTCCACCCACAATGCTAATAAATACTAGAAAGGGTGATATTGTGGGAAGGAACTATGTGGAAAAATATTTAGTTTTACCATGTCACACTTCAGGTATGGATGGAACATCCAAATGTATGAGATAATTTTAATGACTGTAGGAGTTTTGTCTAAATTTTCTGGTAAATTTTTAGAAAAGCACTGAGATACTCTTCAAGTTACAAGTCAACTAATACATTTGAGCTCTATCTCTCTGCCATATATCATATATTTTTCACATGCAATGTTGCTTAATCTTCAAAGAATTATTGGAGAATGATATTACTACCCCATTTTATGGACGAGAGAAATGAGGCTTAGAAATGTTAAGTAAATCCTTGTAGCAGCATTGAAATCAATGTCTTTAACCCTAAGGCCTGGGCTTTTGGCTAAAATAAAATAATACTCATGCATGCTCCAGTTATTTCAGACAATCCCCTACAAACATATCTTTACTGAGCTTTAAAAGTAACTTCCCTCAGCGAAACACACACACACTTTTTAATTTTCTTATGTCAATGTAGAAGTTTGGAAAACATAAAAAATAAGTCAAGAAGATAAAAATTATCATGAATTCCACCACCCAGAAATAACTACTACTAAATAACTTTTAGCTAATAATTTGAATTTTTACTTTTTCTTTTGCTGTTTTCATCTGCTGGTGGTTATGCTTACATACAATGATATTTCTAAAATGAACTATGAAGAATTAGAAAGAGGAGATGGAGGGAAAGATGGTACACAAGCTAGAGAATTAACTCTCAAATTCATAAAAAAGAAAGTGGGGTGAGGCGGGGGTAGGGAGAGGGTAATTTCCAGAACCTCTTTTTGCCCAAGGAGTGCTAGGAACTTAATAAATCTTAGTTCATCTGTCAGCTCTATGCTCTGCTAATGACAAGATTAAATTGAAGCTACACTCTCCTGAGTGCTTATCATTTGCAAATGCAGTACTAAGAGCTTTACTCACATTATCTCATCTTATCCCTGCAGCAACCTTGAGTAGGATATTATTATTTCCAACTTAGAGAAGGAACTTAGGCTTAAAGAGGTTTTAACAACTTGCCGGGTTCCACATCTGGTTAATGGAAAAGTGAGGCTTCAAAAGCAAATCTGTCTGGCCATGGAGGCAGCATTCTTCTTTTTGCAAGGCTGCCTCCTCCTCCTAAAGAAAATCAGGCGTGGAACGCAGAGGATTCAGGGAAGTGATGGCAGAGCTGAAGGAGATCTTGAGATCTCTGACAGAATATCTTTTCATGGTTGTTAGCTCCAACTTCCTTTTCTTTTCTGTTTGCAGGAGTGGGTTGATATTTGGCCTCTGAAATATGGTCCTAAGCTTGAGTCACTAGATGCTCTATATTTGATTCCATTGGAAAAACACTGTGATAAGGAATGCACATGAGAATATGACTATGTGCCTGACACAAGCAGGCTTTCAATAGCGTGCTGAAGGACCAGAAGAAGGAAACGCCAACTGCAGATCGTTTTCTCTAGAGCCACTTTAATAAAAAGCGGAGCCAAACCTCTACTGAAGTTTATATCGCTTTTTTTTTTTTTTTTAAAGAAAAGCCAAATTTCAACAGATGTGAGCTGATTGAAACTACTATTCCCAACTACCTTTCTAAAAACTAGACTTCTGCTCTTGGATAAAAAGAAGAATATCAGAGTTTAAAATTGTGTGGTTACAAATGATCACATTTTGGTTCAAATACAAAATAAATACATTCCGTTATTTTGACAAACTTTTTGGAAAACACAATCTTTGGCTTTGAGTAATGGGGTGTAGGATGGAGCTGTTGTGGAAAAGTAAATCACAGTTAGGTGTATTTTCTCAGCTAGCCCTCTGAGTTAGGAATATGCTGCTTATCTGTGGAAACATGCTCTCCCAGCAAAGTGCCATGCAAATCACTGGTTTTACATGAAGGCCTATATTAGTCTAGTCACTCACAGACATCTTTAAACATAATTGTTGGGTAATAGTCTATGTTTATTTTTATGATAAATGTTTCAGAGCTACTGTTCTCTGGGGTTTTTCACATTAAAGGAAGATAGTTATCTCATTGGAATTTTAACCACACTACAATTAAAATGAAATGCAATCAATAAAATATTAATGCAGGTATATTTGCAGATCAATTACTTAATGGCTAGGTCGATATCTATCATTCTTTAGCTTTCTGAAGGTCAATATATAGCAGAGTCAATGAGTTAACCAGCACATCAGAGACATAATATCTGTCTAATTGTAGTCTAGGATTAATTCCTTAATACAGTGAATGACTTGATGAGAGTTTCTGCTGCCTATTCTTGTTAAAACTTTCTGCCAGACTGGGTTCTCCTTTAAAGTCTTAGATTATTAAACAATATTTTTAATGCTAGATATCAACACAGAGTCATCAGATGTTAAACTAAAATACAGCTGTCAAGACCCCTTCTTAGCCTTTCCTTTAGAGAAAGGAAGACTGAAAATCAGTGAAGACCACTGAGCCGCTCAGCATCACACACTTAGTCATGGAACCTGGATGTGGCTCCCAGGCCTTGGCACTTCAGAACACCGAGCTACTGAATTTCAATATCCCACCCCAGGGTTTGGTTTTGCAGATACTGTGGGTAATTTGCCTTGGTACTTGTGGGCCTCGCATGTGTTCGTTGTTTTCTAAGCACAGTGAAGTAGAAACTAAGCAGGTGAAGGAATAAGGGAGCAGCAGAAGCTTGCACTAACTGAAAATGCAATCTCACAGCGACAGGTGCCACAGGGACTTTTTGAGGCTGTTATTGGTGAGGGCGATTTACCTCTCACTCACTCAGAAGTATCAGAAGTGACTAGCACCAACTTTAACTTATGAAAAGTATCACCTCCGAGTCCCAGGCAGATGGATGGAACTCTTTGGGGTGCCTGCCAAGTAAAATGGGCTATTGAAAAATACTGATATCTCAATTGTCAGTATGGTGTTTTATGTTAACAGTAGAAGTAAAAAACTACAATGAACCTTCCCACTCATTTTCCATTGCCACTTTCTATATGAGTCAGCTTTAATTGCTCATGTTGGATAACATGCTTGTGTAACCCTAGCAGCACTCTACAAATGAGAGTGTAAAGTTTTTGAACTGAGGTACTCTGTCTGTACAAGCTTACAGGTGGCTCAGTGGTAAAGAATCTGCCTGCCAGAGTAGGAGCTATAGGAGACATAGGATCAATCCCTGGGTTGGGAAGCTCCCCTGGAGAAGGAAATGGCAACCCACTCCAGTATTGTTGTCTGGAAAATTCCATGGAGAGGAGCCTGGCAGGCTACAGTCCAAGGGATCACAAAGAGTTGGACACAAATAAGCACACACATATAAGCATATATCCAAAACCAAACACACACAAAAATTATAAATGGAAATAGCTATTCATTTCAGTTTTAAAGACATTCACTTTCATTATGTAAATGGTCACTGGGCAGTTAGAACACATTAAAGATGCTTCAGTAAGTTTTGCAGTATTATCAAACTGTATCAGTTCTCTACCAAAATACAGCTATTTTGTTAAACTGATCACAGCATTTGCCTTTCAGTGTTACCAAAAATAGTTTGACCGATTTAATGACATTTTCCAATTTGATTATTAGATAAAGATCTTTTGCAACAACTAAATCAAGTTGACCACTTCTTATTGACACTTCCTCATTACCTTTTCGTGTCTGAACAAGTTACTCAGAGTCATGGAGTTGAGAGAAGTCGGCTCTTCCTACAAAATGTTTGCATCTTAGCCTTCCAAAGCATTGGAAGAGGAATGTATCCCTGTGTCTCTTGTGTGTCTATAAATTAAAATTATGGATTTGCAGTATAATAAATTGTTAAAGCTGGCAGAAGTCGTGGCAACATACAACCCACTGTTTCCCAGGTGGAGGGACGTATAGTATGAGTATGTACAAGACGATTTGAGGAGACACATCAATATTGGATGATACGATGAGAAAATGCACTACACCTCAGGGTTTTTAAGATTTTCTAATTATTTCTATCAAGAAGAAAGTCTAAGACTGGTGCTGACAAAGAACTATCTAACAGTTTTTCCTTCCTTTTTAAGAAATAGAAGGCAAGCCTCAGGCTCAGTCTCCAGCAGACAGCTATGTGGAGCTAGAACTTAAAAATATTGTATGCTGCTCCTTCTGCTAAGTTGCTTCAGTCATGTCCGACTCTGTGCGACCCCATAGACAGCCTCCTACCAGGCTCCTCTGTCCCTGGGATTCTCCAGGCAAGAACACTGGAGTGGGTTGCCATGTCCCTCTCCAAAAATATTGCATAGTTTTCATTAAATCAATTTTTCCAGGTCATCATCTATTCATGTCATAGAAACAAAGCTTCCTTTCAAAACACATTTATCTAAGTTTAAGATAAAATAAGCTAAAGATAAAATCTAAGTTAAAATTACTGCAGTGTTATTTACACAGTAGCCCAAATATTAAATAAAAGCTGGAGTCACTTATATGGCAAAAATCATGGTGCTTCTGTTCGGGCTGGAGATCAACTCACTCATAGGACAGGTGGGAGATCCAAAGCTTTGAGGGGGCGGAAAATCCCAAAGTCAGGAGTGTAGTCTACAGGCTACTCAACAAGGGATCGTTGCTGCTGTTGTTCAGTTGCCAAGTCTTGTCCGACTCTGTGACCCAATGGATTGCAGCATGCCAGGCTCCTCTGTCTGTTATCTCCAAGAGTTTGTTCAAATTCACATCCATTGAGTTTGTGATTCGATCTAACCATCTCATCCTCTGCCACTCCCTTTTCCCTTTGCCTTCAGTCTTTCCCCAAATCAGGGTCTTTTTCAATGAGTCAGCTCTTCACACCAAGTGATATCACCTCTTTAATTCAATCACTTCTAAAAAATGACTAGTTTGAATATTTTCTACGAGGTGGCTTTTTCCTCCTTTATCAGTTTGTGAAAAATACACATTAAGTGTAATCTTGGGAAAAAAAAAACATATTTCTTCATTTCCATGACTAGATAAGGTTATTGAAGAAGAACTATAAATATTAGGAAAATTAAGCTAGATTTGTGAGACATGAATTAGTTAAAAAGGAAAGTAGAGGGAAATTCTCCAGTATATAAAAGTGTATACATTAAATTCAAAATAAGCAAGTTGTTTTTTCTGTTTTGAAAATAAAATGTATTTTATTTTGTTTTAGATTTACAAGTCTTGAATACTTGAAAACATAGCAAGACTAATTTTCTAGCTAGTAATTTTTAAAAACATGTACAAGCTTTCATTGAAATACAAAATTAAAATGCTATTAGAAAAAGGGGAAATTTAAGGAGAAAGCATGTGTCCTGCAAATCTTACAGATATAATAATTAAACTTGTAGTCTGAAAAAAAAGACATCTAGACATTTTTGTGAAATCCAATGATTCTCTATAAAAAGTATTTCTGCAAGATCTGAGAGGAATGTAAGTGCAACGTTTTTCTAACAGAAAGTCAAGGCTTCCAAAGCTATTTATCTCTCAGCTTGAGTAGATATTCTGAAGGACAGGGAACAAAATTTCAGAATGATAGTGGTCACTGAACTATTGGCTTTAAAAATAAATAAATAAAAGGTTTTTCCAGTAGTCATGTACAGATGTGAGAGTTGGATCACAAAAAAGGCTGGATGCTGAAGAATTGATGCTTTTGAATTGTAGTGCTGGAGAAAAGACTCTTGAGAGTCCCTTGGACTGCAAGGAGATCAAACCAGTCAGTCCTAAAGGAATCAACCCTGAATATTCTATTCATTGGAAGGACTGATGCTGAAGCTCTTAATACTTTGGTCACCTGATACAAAGAAAGAAAAGATCCTGATGCTTTCCCCCTTATTGGAAAAGGCCCTGATGCTGGGAAAGATTGAGGGCAGGAGAGGAAGGGGCTACACCGGATGAGATGGTTGGATGTATCACTGAGTCTGAGCAAACTCCGGGAGACAGTGAAGGACAGGGAAGCCTGGTGTGCTGCAGTCCACGGGGTCGCAAAGAGTCTGACACGACTGAGCGACTGAACAACAAGAAGGTTTCCTGTTATTGTCTTGTCCACTTAATTTCTGTTAACTGAAGCCTGTCTCTCTTATCAGGGGAGAGGAGGAAGAGAAGAGGTGAGCAGCTGGTCACGCAGACTCATCAGTCAGCTGGGTGTTATGATCCATTGTTGTCGTTCAGTTGTGATCTATACTGAATATGGAAAGAGGTGAAACAGAGTAAGTATTTAAGACGCTTACAAATTCCAGCCAGGTGGAAACTGATCCTTCACTTGGCTCTGTCTCAGTGTCTCTTACTCCAACAATGGGACTAACAGCCACCATGTCACTGAGTTGTCTAAAGGAGTAACTAAGAGCTAGTAATAAAGTATTAAGTTCAAGGGTTGAAGTGAGAAATAGGCTGATTCTCTTAACGTGTAAATAGCATCCAGGTTGTAAACTAGAGACAGAGGAAATTCACTACTCTTTTCCCAAGGAACTAATACTCTCCCATATGGAGGATTCCCATTTTCAGGCCCTCTGACATTTCATTCCTGACTCTGAAGGCTGAGGTGAACAGCCATGAGAGAAGTTTCTGTCTCTGGGGAGTTCTGAGGAGGTTTATTCCATGCACACCACAGACTCCATGAAAGGAAGGCCACTGAGCACCACTCACCAGGAAAGGATTCTGCTCTACCCTCTTAGGTTTTCTTCTAAGAATTCCTGAGTATAATTGTTCCAGAGCAGAAATGACAACCATGTAAAATTGGGGATGATCTGTGAACCATTCGCACAATAGCCTGAAACTCACCTTTGCAGCTCCTTGACTCACTGCTGAGATTGCCCCTTTATCCAGGAGCACCTCACACCATGGAGGATTCCATCTCAGGTGCCCAATCTTCATAAACTTCTCTCTCTTGAAAAGAAAGACGAGAGTGGACTAGAAGCAACACCATTTGTGACACTACTGTGAAGATTCCGCAGTGCCTCTTTAGTGATGTGTCAATGTGAGCCAGTTTAGTGTCTGTGACCCACACATGACTTTTATATCTTTGGTCTTGCTTAGGAGGCTCAGCTGCTCTATATGTCCTGAAATCTCCCCCGGTTCATCAGTGAGAATTCGGACACAAAGACCTATTTACTTATTTATCAATACCAGGTCATTCCATAGTTTTATCATAATTGGAACAGACTCCAATATTCAGCTCTCCATTCGGGTGTTTCTTCTACAGTGCAACTCCCACTAGCATCACCTTTCTTAGCGTTCACCCTTTCCAGGTTCAGACAGAACTGCTGTCTCAGATGTGCCCATCCTCATCACTTGGGAAGGAGGTCCCAGTGGTCCCATTTACAGATGAGGCAACTGAGTCTCAAGGAGAGTAAAGTACCCACAGGCTTATCTCATTTTAGTGCACTTTGCTTTACAGCACTTCATAGACACCGTGTAGGGTTTTTGTGGTTGTTGCTGAGGGTTTTACAAATTGATGGTTTGTGGCAACCTCGCATGGAACAAGTTGATCAGCACCATTTTTCCAACCGTATTTTCTCACTTTGTATCTCTGTGTCACATTTCCATAATTCTCACCATAATTCCAACTTTTTCAGTATTATTATAGATGCTATGGTGATCTGTAAATCAGTGATCTTTGATCTTACTGTTATATTTGTTTCAAGGTATCACAAACCATGCCCAAATGAGACAGCAAATCTAATTGATAAATGTCGTGTGTGATATGACTGCTCCACTGACCCACCCTTCCCTTTCTCTCCCTCTTCTCAGAGCTATTTCCTGAGACACAACAAATTGAAATTAGGCCAGTTAATAACCCTACAATGGCCTCTGAGTGTTCAATTGAAAGAAAGAGTCACATGCTTCTCACTTTAAATCAAAAGCTAGAAATAATTAAGCTTAGTGAGGAAGGCATGTTGAAAGCTGAGATAGGCTAAAAGCTAGGCCTCTTGTGCCAAACAGTTAACTAAGTTTAAATGCAAAGGGAAAGTTCTTGAAGGAAATTAAAAGTGCTACTCCAGTGAACACATGAATGATAACAAAGTGAAACAGTCTTATTGCTGATAGGGAGAAAGTTTTAATGGTCTGGATAGAAGATTAAACTAGTCACAAAATATGTATACTTATGGCAGATTCATGGTGTTGTACAGGAGAAACCAACACAACATTGTAAAGCAATTATCCTCCAATTAAAAATGAATTAAAAAAATAAACAAACAAGAAAAAAGTCACAATATTCCCTTAAGCTGAAGCATAATCCAGAACAAGGCTCTAACTCTCTTCAGCCCTGTGAAGGCTGAGAGAGTGAGGACAGAAGAAAAGTGTGAAACGTGCAGAGGTTAGTTCCCGAGGTTGAAGGAAACCTTAGCACCCCCATAACACCAACATGCAAAGTGAAGCAGCGGGTGCTGGTCTAGAAGCTGCAGCAGGCCATTCAGAATATCTAGCTAAGGCATTTGATGAAGGTGACCTCACTGAACGACACATTTTCAAGGTAGATGAAACACAGCCTTCTGCAAGAAGATGCCATCTAGGACTTCCATAGCTTGACAGAAGTCAAGGCCTGGACCCAAAGCTTTCAAAGGACAGGCTGACTCTCTAATTAGGGGTAATGCAGCTGGTGACTTGAAGCCAATGCTCACTGACCATTCTGAAAATCCTAGGGTCCCTAAGAATTAGGCCAAATCTACTTTGCCTGTGCTCTCTAAATGGTACAGCAAAGCCTGGATAACAGCAAATCTTTTGACAACATAGTTTACTGAATATTTTAAGCCCATTGTTGAGACCTACTGCTCAGAAAACAAGATTCCTTTCAAAATAGTACTGCACATTGATAATGCACCTGGACACCTCAGAGCTCTGAGGAGGATGTACAAGATTAACGCTATTTTCATGACTGTCAACACACCTATCTAGAGCTCATGGATCAAGGAATAATTTAAATTTTCAAATCTTATTAAGGAAATACATTTTATAAGACTGTTGCTGCCATACATGTGATTCCTCTAATAGATCTGGGCAAAGTAAATTGAAATTTTCTGGAAAGAACTCACCACTCTAGATGCCATTAAGAAGATTCGTGATTCACGGGAAGAGGTCAAAATATCAACATTAACAGGAGTTTGGAAGAAGTTGATTCCAACCCTCATGGATGACTTTGAGGGGTTCAAGACTTCAGTGGAGGAAAAGATACAGATGTGGTAGAAATAGCAAGAGAACTAGAATGGAGCCTGAAGATGAGACTGTGTTGCTGCAGTCTCATGATACAACTTTAGCAGGTGAGGGGTTACTACTTATGGATGAGCAAAGAAAGTAGATAAAATCTACTTCTGATGAAGATTATTGTTGTGAAGATTATTGAAATGACAACAAAGAACTTAGAATACTACATAAATTTAGTCGATAAAGCAGTGACAGGGTTTGAGAGGATTGACTTCAATTTTGAAAAAAGTTCTGCTGTGGAGAAAATGCTATCAAACAACCTTTTATACTACAGAGAAATTGTCTGCGTGAGTCAACCAGGCCAACTTCAACATTGTCTAACCCTCTGCAACCACCAACCTGATTAAAAAAAAAATCACTTTTGTTGCCAGAGTTTCTGACTCAGCGGTCACTCATCTTTCATGCCAGTCCTCCTTAACTGGCCTACTGCTTGGGTCTTCTACTCAGCAAGTAAGGGTCACTTAGTTGAATTGAAGTCAGCTGGATTTTTTTCCACCACTGCCCGCCCCCTGCCACCTGTCAAGAGCACACACACCTTTGCCCTTTAACCAATTACAGAATTTTCTTGTTCTCTATTATCCTTCTTAAAGGACTGAAGGAGAGAAAACATTTTGATAAACTTTGACTTCAAATTTGAATTTCTGAACTATTACCTCCTCAACTTAAAATTTCCAACTTGCATCTTTCTGACATCTGCATAGTTGTTTCCTCTTTGAGGAATGTTCTTTTATTGGAAAATTTATTTCTTTATTTTGGCTGTGATGGTTCTTCATGGATGTACACGGGCTTTCTCTGGTTTGATTAGCAGGGGCTGCTCTTCACTGCGATGCTCAGGCTTCTCATTGCAGTGGCTTCTCTTTTGTGGAGCACGGACTCTAGGTGTGCAGGCTTCAGTAGTTGCAGCTCCTGGGATCTAAAGAGCTGGCTCGGTAGTTATGGTGTAGGGACTTAGTTGTTCCATGACATGTGAAATCTTCCCGGACCAGGGATTGAACCAGTGTCCTCTGCATTGCAGGGTGAATTCTTAACCACTGGACCACCAGGGAAGTCCCTGAATGTGCTTCTTGCCCCTCTAAGACAGCAAACTCAGTTTTCTGGGACCATATTCAATGTGATCTCCTTCAGTCCTATATGAAGTCTAGTTTGTTAAGATAGTGGTATCATTTTAACTTGACACATTGTTTAATTGCTTCAACCATCAGACTTAAGTAGTCTTTCCACAGTATCCTTCCTCCACAACCTCTGGTGGGTCAGAAACGTGCCAGCAGAGAAGTAAGATAACATTGGGATCCTGGAAATGACAGACTGGTCACTTTCTCCAAAACATGAGTGCTCACGAAAGAGCTTGTTGTAAGATGCTTGAGTACTCTGGTCTAGATGCTCTTATAAAATGGCATAGAATTGGTAATGACACCTAAGCTTGGTGGCTCTTAAGCTTGGGGTCGAGAGAAGGTTTTTAGAGTCATGAAGCATCCTATATCTGAGGCATGGAGACAATGATGTGAAAGTGGAGGCCAGTGTTCTTATGCCAATGATTATGCGGGGGGCCGGGGGAGGTTGTCACAAAAATGCCCTTTATATCAGAAAACATTTTGGCATGGCATGAGGTGGTTGGACATTTCTAATGGATTAAGGTTTTTACTTTCCTTATGATAATAATTTTTCATTTAGGTAATCGAAGATTACTCTACATCAAATCATCTCAACCCACTCCAGTATTCTTGCCTGGAAAATCCCATGGACAGAGGAGCCTAGGAGGCTGCAGTCCATGGGGTCGCTAAGGGTCGGACACAACTTCATTTTCACTTTTCACTTTCAGCATTGGAGAAGGAAATGGCAACCCACTCCAGTGTTCTTGCCTGGAAAATCCCAGGGACGGGGGAGCCTGGTGGGCTGCCGTCTATGGGGTCGCACAGAGTTGGACATGACTGAAGCGACTTAGCAGCAGCAGTAGAGGCATGCATTCATTTAAGATGATTCTGTGGAGCAGACTTTTAGGTGCTAGGCACACAACAAAAGACAAAAGGAAAGAAAAGAAGGCCATAACTCCTTCCCTTAAGGTGTGACCATTGTAAGATCGGGAAGAATATGTTAATGTGCTGAAAGGCAGTCTGAAGACTTTAGGAACTAGAGTCCCTTTGGGCACTACAGCACTACAGCAACGGAAATGGTTTTCACCAGTCAAGATAAGAGAAAGCATTCCAGTGGAAATTACACTCCATATTGTCATTTGAAACCTACCTCCTTTAGAATGGGTAAACTTTTTTTCATAGAATACAGTAGTCTGGGAATCTACAGTAGTCTGGAAATCTACAATAGTCTGGAAATCTTCAGCAGTCTTGAAAATCTACTGAACATGACTGGAAAAGTACTTCAATTTTCAGGCCACCTGGATAAATCCAAAAATCCATTGCCTACTTCTACCTCAGTCATACCCTTTAATGTAATTAATCAGAATTAGTGCTGTCTTTGATGAAGCAATAGGAGCTGACATCTAATTTTACTATAGATCATAAGTAATTATTAGCTTGTGCCAAAACAAAGAGGACGGCCATCGCCACTGACTAGCCCACATCACAGCCTACGTAGAGTATTTCCACAGAGCGCCAGTTCTTAGATCACATTTTGAGAACCACTACACTAGTGTACCTTATCCTAGTGTCTTCTTGGAGAGTGTATGTCTTGGATATACAGATGGGGAGTTCATGCTTCTAGTAAGGCCAGAGATAGAAACTCCAAGTGTGCAACTTTCAGGAAAACTTCAAAAAAGCTTCAGGCTGAGATGTTCACAATTTACTTACTAGATTGCCTAGAAATGATTTTGGTTAAAATAAGTTTTGGTTTTTTTAAGTGTAGGAAGTTTCTTTTCTTTCTGTAATATTCAGCATTTTAGCCATATCTGCACACTTTTATCAGAGATGCTCAATCATTTTTTGGTTTACTTTTCAAGACACCTGAAATGAGGTTGGGTTTTCTACGACTTTGCTAAATAAATACGCAACTGAGGTAAAGTCCACCTCATTTTAAATTTGCATTTTTCTCAGAGAATGCATATTTACCAGTCTTTAGTCCCAAATTTTTGTCATCATTGCAATAGTCTGTGGTTGGGAACATGAATGAACCACACAAACACGCACACATGCTCCCATCACATTCTCCCCTGCTGCTGCTGCTGCTAAGTCACTTCAGTCGTGTCCAACTCTGTGCAACCCCATAGACGGCAGCCCACCAGGCTCCCGTCCCTGGGATTCTCCAGGCAAGAACACTGGAGTGGGTTGCCATTTCCTTCTCCAATGCATGAAAGTGAAAAGTGAAAGGGAAGTCACTTCAGTCATGTCCACCTCTGTGCAACCCCATAGATGGCAGCCCACCAGGCTCCCGTCCCTGGGATTCTCCAGGCAAGGACACTGGAGTGGGTTGCCATTTCCTTCTCCATGCATGAAAGTAAAAAGTGAAAGCAAAGTCGCTCAGTCGTGTCTGATTCTTAGCGACCCCATGGACTGCAGCCTCCCAGGCTCCTCTGTCCATGGGATTTTCCAGGCAAGAGTACTGGAGTGGGGTGCCATCGCCTTCTCCGCACATCCTCCCCTACTATAGCATAAAGTTTACAAGTTTTTCATTCTACTTGCCACTGGTTGAAATTCTGATTTCAAAAAAAAATAATGAAACAAATTGAGAAATCCTTAGATTTTACTTCATCTAAGCCCTCAGCAAGGGAAATGAGCTTAATTTGAAAAATGATGGTGATATGACTAGATTTCCTATCCAGCAGGGAGATTTATAGTATGAATAAGATGCCAAGAAATGAACCAATAGAGTACTGTGTGTGATTGTCTTTAAAGGGGAAAAATATCCTACAGGATCATGAGCCATTATTTCAAATGCTTGTGTAAATATGGTTTAGTTCATCATCACCTTTTCCAATTATGTTTATGTTCAGCTTCAAAGTAGAGCCTCTGCTTCCTTGTTTAAAATGCCACCAACTGAACTAGCATTTTCATTAATACAAACAATGTTTACAGTGCCCAGAAATGATGGTAGGGATATAGGAGTCTTTTGTTATTTATAAACTAGACATACCTCAAAGCAGTGCCCTGTTAGAGTGCCCTGTTAGCTTTTGAACAAAGCCAGTTAAAATATTATAATTTTTAGGTTCTTCATGAAATTTTCATATTTCTTAAATAATTTTTATATGTATATAGATAAAAATAATATTACCATTTTTATTTTTTAAAATATAATTTGCATACCTAAACAGATTAGGAATTAAACCATAGCTTCTGAATAGAAAACTCTTTTACTTTTTAGGAACATTCTAGAACCACTAAATATTTGGAAACACATCTATAGCTCTGTTTGTAGCTAAAGTTTTGTATTTAGAAAACTATAACATATTTTAATTGCTTTAAATATAGTGAGTATAGTGGTTAAGAGCAAGGACTTGGAGAAAACTGCCTGAGTGAGTTTGAATCTTTGCTTCACTAATGAATTATCTCCATGAACTTGGAGAGTTTCAGATCTCTCTATGCCAGCTTCCTCACCTGTAAAATAGGGTTAATAATGGATCCTATCTCAGAGGCTTGTTGCAAAGATTAAAGAGTAAATATTTGTTAGAGGGAATAATGAAATAAAAGTGTTTATTCCTGCTAGTATGGCATTTCACAATCATAAACAAGGGTTCAAGAAGAAATAAAAAATATGTAAGGTATGGCACGAACAAAAAGAAGCCTTTGTGAGTGGGAGGCTGTGAAGGACACCTTTACATCTGTGGTCCACTCTAAGAACCAGGATATTATCAGTACGTATTACTCAGTCTTCCTGATTCATGTACCTTTCCTTAGTAATGCATGCGTGCATGCTAAGTTGCTTTAGTAGTGCCAGACTTGCAACCCCATGGACTGTAGCCTGCCAGGCTCCTCTGTCCATGGGATTCTCTAGGCAGGATACTGGAGTGGGTTGCCATGCCCTGGTGGCTCAGATGGTAAACAATATGCCTGCAATGCGTGAGTCTAGCTTCCTAGACTTCTCCCCTGAAGAAGGGAAAAGTGAAAGTGAAAGTCATTCAGTTGTGTCTCACTCTTTGCGACCCCCTGGACTATACAGTTCATGGAATTCTCCAGGCCAGAATAATGGAGTGGGTAGCCACTCCCTACTCCAGGGGATCTTCCCAACCCAGGGATCCAAACCCAAGTCTCCTGCATTGCAGGCAGATTCTTTACCAGCTGAGCTACCAGGGAACCTGTGAGAAGGGAAAGGCTACCCATTCCAGTATTCTTGCCAGGAGAATTCTACGGATGGGGGAGCCCAGTGGGCTACAGTCCTGAGGTCCCAGAGAGTTGGACATGACTGAGTGACTAACACTTTCTTAGTAGTACTTGAAGACAAAGTTTATAAATACTTAGAGATCATCAAAAAGGTAACTAAGAATAATTGAGTGCTGATTTAACTGACCTTGTGCTTTATTGTCCAGGGTTCCCTAGTCTTCAGAGTTGACAAGTTGGCATTTGATTCTCTCTCCTTCCCAGGTTTAGCTATTGACTCAGTTTGTCATTCTTTCTGATTAGTTAAAATTTGGATCATCATTATCTTCTTTGTCAACTCCTCCTTGCTGCTCTTTCTGTCACTCAACCGAATTTCTCCTTTCCCAAACTACAGATGAATTTTTTTAAAGGAATATATACTATCCCACTTCATCAGGTTGCTTATATCTAGCTCTCCTGTTTCTAACAGCATAAAAGACATGCTATTAAATATGTCAGTGGACTGAATGATGCTTACTGCCCTGCCAGTTCTCAGAGGTAACAATCCTAGTTGATTCCTCACCAGCACCTCTAAATCAAAATAGGAAAGAATGGTCTTCTGGTACAATATACTAGTTTAAAGATACTGGTCTGGTCTTACTGCTTAAGTCATAGGTTAGAAGAAGACAGAACCATATATCTTGGAATCTGAACTGGTGACCTAGACAGCACCTGTTAAATTCACCAGAGCTATTCTAGCTCATAAAGTGATTACTCACTATTGGTTTGAAAATAGACGCCAAGGAAGAGAAAAAGAACACACCGAAAACCAAGCTTGAACTAAGGACCTTTAGAAAATCACTCTAATACTGACTCAACCATGCTCAGTGGGAAGACTTACTTTATTGAATCCATACTTTATCAGAATGCCTTCTTAAGAAGACACCCAGTTATTTTTTTAAAAAAATCCTTGTTCAGCAGAAAGCATTTTAGATAATAGAAGGAAGAAGGACCAAAGATGGTAATAACTCCACATCCTCATCCCTTCCTTTGATCTATTTTCACTGACATTCAGGCAAAGTAGCATGGAGGGCAAAGTATGGCAGTATGGCAGAGAGAACTCTGGACTAGGTGATGGGGTTGTGGTATGGGTCTAAGGTCTGATACTTGGGAAAGCCCACTTCTCTATCTGAATCTGAACATCTGTTTACAAGAGAAGGTAATGATATTTACCTCACAGAAATGTTGTGAAGATTAAATGAGACCTCTGTAGGTTGAAACAGTAATATTAGATATTATTTTTTTTACTAGCAATAAATCATCTTGATGTTATAGATCTAAATAATTAAGGTCCCAAACTAAACTAGACAAATGACTGCTTTGACTTTTTTTGTCCCAGAAATTCATAATCAGCACATCTTCTGGGATGTAGTACATGAAGTGTACAGGGCTCAGGCATTAGGAGATGAAAGGTCTGAAAACAAACTCATTAAGCCAGTTTGAATTCACCTATCAGTAAGTCTCTGACCCTTGGTTTTTCTTTCTGTGATGCAGGGCTTATGACACCCATTTTGCAGAGGATTAGTGATAATGTATGACAGTGCCTAGCATAGTGAATAGCTCCCAGTAAACCGCTATTATAGGATATTTTTTCTTTTTTGTTTTCTATGCCTTCATATTATCATCCAACTACAGGGTTGCTGTTGTTCGCAATTGCTTTAAGGTCCTCAGGCATTGTGCTTCATAAATAGTAAGTGTTGACAAGGTTGTAGCTTAAAAAGATATCATTTGGATTGATAAACCATCCAATGTTAATACAGTGGGCTCAGACATTCTTTTCTGTTCAGATATCCTAACTGGAAACTCTTTAGAAACTCAAGATTCTGAGGAATGTAAACACTGATCAGACACGGTTCTGCCTTCAGCAAGCTTACATCTTAGTAGGAGGTATTTCTCTCAGTAAAATCTGTGTCCAAACAAATGTGGTCTCTGTATGGTGATTGGGCTGTGAAGTAAGAAAAAGAAAAATGTTTTCAGAGATTGAAGTCAAACTTCTGTCAAGAGGATGAGTGATGGGAACTGGGTTAGGGCTGTGGCAGGGAGGATTAAAGTCTGTTAACTGTTCTTTATTATCAGGCACAGTACTAGGCGATTCACATTCACTGTTTTGGTTAACCCTAAAGCAAACCTATGAGATGGGTTGCAAAATGTGGACTTCACGGTTGAAAACAGTTGGCAACTTAGAGAAGTGAAACTACTTACCTAAGATCATGCACCCAATGAACGCTGGAGATGGGATTTCAATCACTAACACGGGGAGGAGATTAGAAAGTGGGTCTTGTTCAATTTAACAGAAAAATAATTTAACCTGAGTATCTACCCTTCTGCAAAAAATTCTTATTTTCCCTCTTGGATTCTTCTCCTTTCATTTTGTATTGGGCCCAGAAATAAGTTCAATTCTGGATTGTGGGGCCCTACGATCAGGACTATAGTCATCTTTCCATGTATATAACCCAAAGGGTTTAACTTATTTTTTTAACCCTCATACTTACATCAAGAAGAACTGATAGCTATTTCAGATGTGCTAGTGTTTAGCATTTATGAAAGGAAAGTCACTCAACATTAAGTTAATTGTAGAAATATGGTATAGAATATACCACAATTAAGATATATGACTATTACTTATCCTTTTATTTAACAAATACTAGTGTTATTGCTCCCACCCCCTCAATAAGTCACAAATCTTTAAAAATAGTTTTAGATAATCAGTGTAGTCAACACAAGGACCAAATTAACATGGCTTAGCAGTTAGGATTTTTTCCTTATGTACCAACAAATCTGAGGATGGATAATCCAGGATAGTAAAGAAGAATGGAGAGGTGAGATCAGGAAGGAGTCTGTCTCTTTCTCTTTTTCTTTTTTCTTTCTCCCTTCCTCCTTCCCTCCTTTTATTCCTTCCTTCCTGTTAGAACACTTAACAGGAGATCTACCCTCATAACTAGAGATGTGCTGTACAACTGAGTCTGTCTCTTAAAATAAATTCTAGGAAGCTCCAGCTACCAATTTCACCTTCTCCTTGGTCAAAGGGAGCAAGGAAATCTGTGCTGTGGTTTGGATTGTAAAAACTGGAAGAAAAAGAAAAATATCATCATAGAGACAGAAAGCGGTCTTTTTAGAACATTAACACTTTTACTTTTCCAGCCTCTATCATAAAGAAAAGCAAGGCACAACAGGGTTGTGAATGGCTTTGAGGAAGCTATCAGCTCATCCACAGCGTTGGGCCCAGGAAGCTAACTGGCCTTCCCAGGACTGTGTGTGTTGCTACAAAGGGCATTCTAGTTCTACTACTTACTGTGAATCACATTCAAGTTTCCTAACCTGTGTCAAACTTACCTGCCTAATTATAAAACAGGTAATTACAGTGCTTATTTTAAAGTATTCTTATAGTGCTTAAAGTATTGTATATGACAGTAAAGGGGAAAAAGTGCTTAACATCACACCTGGCACAAAGTAAACTTTAAGGAATATGAGCAACTATAAAAATATACTCATTGATATTGTATAGTATAATACTCATACTTCCTTGATTAAAGTGAGTTTTTTTATGTTATCTGCATATTGTCTGTCGTTTCTAGCTTTGTTATTTTTTTGTCCTAGGAATACTCTTCTTGAGCTCTGGATGTGTCCTCATGACACAGACCACACTGGACACCAACTCAGATATTGGGTAAGTTTCACGACCACTGAGTGCAGACGTGCTGATCACTGGCCCCCTTGATACACAGCGGCTAAGCTCTCCTCTCAAGCTCGTGGGGCTGGAGCTGCCTTGAAGCGCTGAGAGATGCCATGTCAATTCACGGCAAGGTCTTTATTGTTAGACCTCTTGCATCATGACATCTTTATTCATGTGAAAATACAGGATGAATTTCAACTATATGATATTGTTTATGTTCATCAGAAATGTTATTTGTCTTTACAAAGTCTGGTTTCAATGAACCGACTATGTAATGGATATTAAATAAACATGGAATTTTACATGTTCATAATATTTGGTTTCTTGTTGTGATTTTGATGAACTATACTTTCAAACACTGTCAGTTCATCCTTATTTACAAACGAAACATTTGCTTGTAGTGGAGTGATATAGTGATTTGCTTTATTTTAAGTCAACTTTTCTATTCAATGTTTAATGTGAAATTGACTCAAAATGTTCTTTTAGGCCACATTTACATTTCCCTCTGTATAACATGTATTATACTATTTTAACTTAATGCTGTGAGCTATATAAACCAAAGACATTCTAATTCTGTTTTTAATGCATTTTTCCAAGATAAATAATTTATAATGCACTAATAAAAGTAAGGATCTCATGTTAAAAGAATTGTATGACCTACTGAAATTGATCTATGGAAACTGATTCTCTTAAAAATAATTTCATGAAATTATTTTATACAAATTTGACTTTATTATATGAATTCTTGACAACAAATATAAAACAAAAAGAACTTGAACTCTCCCTCTTCATCATTTTACACACTGAAGAGAAGTAATTGAATACTTTCTAACTTTATGATTTTGGGGTTTCTTAAAAAAGAAATCAGATGAATGTAAACATATCAGTTGTACATAACAATTCCAGCTATCTATTTAAACTAAAAGGCCTTTTCAAAGTACATCTACTCTTTTCACAAATATAAAGTGATATAATGAAATGTTGTTTTCATCTTGCCATCCAGGAGAAGAAATGTCATTTTTTTTTTGGAAGGCTGAAAATAAGTAATCCTGAGCCTAACAGGTGCCTTATATCAGGACTCATAAGCATCACGTGAGATAAGAAAAGCTATGAAAGGGCAAACAAATATTCCAAGCACTAAGATTCCTTTAACTTTAAAAGGCTTATTTAAAATGGGCAGTCATGGCATACTAGGACCACATAACATTATCACATACAAATCTGTGTATTAACATCCTGCCTTTGCAGGGAGGCACCAGGAAGATGCTGGGGAAGGGAAAGGACCAGCTTTCAGAGAGAGTTTCAAACAACAGGATGATGGTGTCTGATCTTTAGTTTTGAAGTTGCAGGTGGTGGTGGAAATAAGGGAAAGGAGGAGGGAACTGGAAAACCTGAAGAGTTGAAGGAATGGAAGAAGTCTGTAGGAATTTTAGTGACAAAATGCAGATTCCTATGACCATGCTTCAGAGTATCCTAGCACCAGATTGCTAGGGGCAGCGAGATTATTTAAAAAGAGTCAGAACCTCGGAGTCATAAGAAGTAGCTTCTTATGCCATTTCTTGGATTGGGATACTTTTGTGGGTGACTAACCTCACCCATTCCTGGGATTCTTTCCATTTGACTAGTTTCATTTTTCAGGCAGTGACCTTTCCCTGACCTCGGCCCCAAACTCCAGGTCACCTTGCTGTAGCCTTGGTGCAGGGCTGAATAGAGAGCTTACCAGATTGTTGGCACCAGATAAGTGGTACTGAGCACAATCGTCCTCTTTCATGAGCGGGAGGGAAGTTGCCTTTCCTAGGGTTCAGAGATCTGGGCTGACTTAACGCCTCCTTTTCATTTTGTTGTCCAGTAATTTTCCCTCTGGCCAGATCTGCAAACTGGTTGCCTTGCAGGAAGGTGACACGCATCACTGATGCAAAAAGAAAAAAAAAATACTACTGGCCTCAGCACAGATTCAACGGTACTTCCAAACAGTTTCATTTTGTGATGAAATAGGTCAATTATTTGCCCCAAATAATTAAAAACTTTCATCGCTTAAGCTTATCTCATCTCTTTACGTTCCTATGTTGTCATCTGATTATACTCCTCCTCTGTGTCGAAGCATTATCTGAACATCTAGCTTGGCCTGTTTTCTATTCCACCACCCCCAAATTATCCTGGGAAAGACATTCCTCCTCCTCAAACTGAAAACAACCTGTATGTACCAAGTTTTTAGGTAGTGAAAAGATAATTTTTTGATTACGTATCAGTCAGAGATTCCAGGCTCAATCATTAGCCTCCATGTTGCCATGTAGCCATGACTCCACAAGCAGCATGGTCATTTCTAACGTTCTAGACTTTTCTGCTCTTCTCTTTAAGAAAGAAACCTAATGAGCCCTAATGCTGAGATTCAAGGGCTACAGTGAATGGCAAATTCTGACATGCCACATTGAAATGCAAAGCCAGTGTACCAGCCTGCTTCTTTTGAATAAATCAGTATGGCCATACTGACAGTTTTCCTGCCTACCTCTCTATATTCTGTATTTGCTCCCATTCTAAGGATGTCAGCACTGAAGAAGGACAGAAAAGGAGAAATAAAGAAAAAGAAGGAGGATCTCAGTAATGAATCGAAAACATCAAGCTAATCTTTTATCTTGGCATCCAATTTAGTTCTTGGAAAAACAGTGTTTCAAAATATTTTTCAAATGATTAGTTTCATGTCTTGCATTTGGACATTTAATTAGGCTTAAGGGAAAAAAGACAGAAGTTTTTAACACCATTTTGCTATGTAAAATACTCATGAACGTTTCTACCATATTAGGTAATTCTCTATCAAATACACTTGTGATTCCAAGAGGCCTGGCCGGGGCCGCCGCAGCACGCAACCATCAGCCAATGCCAGCTCCGCACAGGATGCATTGTACCCTGCGCGCTCCAAAGCAATCAAACGAGTCTGCAAATGTTCTTCAAAGAATACATCTAGAATGTTACTTCGTTAAACATCTCCTTGGCATTCATTCTATTTTCCACTTTGAATTGCTGCATTTAGTTTTGTAATGACCTTCTATAGCAAGGAGGTTTTATTACTCTTTGATCTTCTAGCTTTGGGATGAAAACAAAGAAAATATAAATGAGCACTTTGTACACTGTCTTATAGAGGAGGCCAGAAGAAAAAAGGAAATATGTTTTCATCAAACAGATTGGCCTGTGTGGAGACTTTCAGCCCTTCCTGTTCTTTTCTCCCTTTAAAATGCTTATCAGTGTTGTACATGTGTTTGTTTTAATGTTGCTGAATAACGAGATCTCTGTTTCTCTTCTCTCTAGCACCCACAGCCGAGGTGAGGGTCAGATATCTCTTTGTGGGTTTTCTTTTTAAGGCGTTCCTCATCCTTGGTTTTCTCTAACCCTAAGTGCCATTCTTGGGAAAGCTGCCATCATCTTTATGGGATGAAGGCAGCCTTGCTCTCTTTCCAAGTGTTCCTTTGTGTGTGTCTCTGTGAGTGTGGCAGGCGAGTGGATCTGTGGTCAGGTAGTTGCCTAATTCCGTGGTGAGAAAAGACTGAGAACTCCGCCTCCGAATTCCAATTCTGTACTTCAGTGTAACCTGTCAATATATTCTGACATGGAGTCTCAGAATTTATTCAGCTTGCCCCTAACATCCTCAACTCATGGCATTATCAGTTTAGAGATGAGACGCTGCCTTTCACACTGGCTGACTGCATTTTCACTTTTTGGTATCCTTTGGTTTCTTTCCTTTTATATTCTCATATGATTCTATGGTCTTGGTCTTTATCACAACTTTGGAAGCAGAACTTCAGGTAACATATTACAAAATACCAGCATTTTATGATAAAAATTAAATCCAAAGAGTGGAAATAGTTACTAAACAGAACAAACCTTTCCTTTCCCCAATCTTATAATCAGCCATTCACGACATCACACACTTTCTTTAGTTAGCATCTTGATATTTGAAGCTCTTATTTGTTGTTAAATTTAAAGCAACTTGAACTAAGAACCCCTGGACTTTCTGGATTTGCTCAATCCAGACTCTAGAATAACAGGTGATGTAATTGGATGCTGGTAACACTATCTGGTCCTTTTGTATACCTCGGTTTATTTGAAATGAAAAGCCTTTTTTTTTTTTTAAAAAATCTCCAAATGTTTTCATTTTGTTTCAGCTAAGGTTTTCTTTTATCTAACTCATGCAACACTATCACTGTTACTGGTGTGCTGAGAATGATAAAGTAAATGATATTTTAAAAAATGAGTGATAATTTGCCTAGGTGCTTTGCTCAGGTAAATTTGGCTCACTATTAGAACTCACACCTTTTAATTTCCTCTTTGCTCTAATTTGCTTTTCTGGGTCACACAAAGGGTGGGGGAAATGATCAACTATTGAAATGGAAGATATTCAGCTTTTCATCCTTGGTGTTTTCTCAAGTGATGGTCTCATCTGTAAGAGGAGGGCTAGCCAGTTTGGTAAACCCCTTTTCACATCCTCACTTGGTGCCTTTTAGTTGTTTTTTTGGAGAATAACTCATTTCTGATCCTAGCAATTCTTTATTTTGTTTAATGTTTATTTGTCTTATCATACTTCAAACTATAATTTCCCTAAGATGAAAACTTGCTTATGCTCTAGAATATGTTCTATAAATATTTTACAATGATACTAATAACAATAAATCTCAACACTGTGAGAATGTGTCTATTAGGAAATTTCTATTTATAGATAAGTTACTGACTTTGAAAGGATGTCAGTCTGGCAGTTGTGATCAGAAAATAGCCTCAATTTATATACACATCAGGAATATTCCTAAACATTCTACTGAAATACCTTTCCATAACAAAACAAGCAATAGAGCAATCAATATTTACATACATGCATACATGCGGTGGTTTAACCTTGGGTATAAAGCAAGATAACAAGCAAAGAGAATAACTTAGAGCAGTTATTAAAGGAAAATTATATATATATATAATATTTAAATTTGAGATCTTGAAATACTAATTGTTTTAAATGGTTCCAGAGAGATTGGAAAAGATGGGGGGGGGGAATTAAATGACTTACAGAATTCTCTTCTATTTTTATCTTTTGGTGGTCCATTAAGAAAAAGTTCAAAACAGTATAACTTTATTCAGAGGCTAATAGCATTTTAACCTATTTGATAATGCTTTATGCTTCTTTCAAAAATCTTAAACTATGTAATCATAAAATAATATTGTGGTAGGTGTACATAGGGTGTCCTATTAAACAGTTGAAGAGGAAAGCCCTTTATCATGGACAATTATTTATTTAGATTTTTTGTCCATGTTACTAGGTCAAAGAGTAAATTTGTTTTCCTACTTTGCAAAATGGTGGGGGAAAAGAATTTAAGGATCAAGGGCTCTTGTGAAAAGTTCTGATTGTCTCGATGTTTGTAGAGGCTCTTGGTTAAAAATGGTGAATTAATTACACGCACTTATCTCTTCTTCCACAACCTCTACCAAAATGATAGCAAAAAATAACAAAGGTATTTGCCTCTAAGAAAAGAAAATGAAAAAGAAAAAAATAGTGAACATGGGATTTCAATATCTATTTAGAAGAAAAGTAGATAGACAAGTACATGAAGATCAGAGGAATAGAGCCAGGAGTGTGCCAAAAAGTCCTGAGAGCCTGCATGCAGATGGGAGGGTGGAGTGTAGGGCTAAATACTAAAGGAGGGGTGGAAAGCTGGAATACAGACAGGAGAACACCCAGATCTCCTCCCTCCCTTCACACTCCACACACACACACACACACACACACACACACACACACACTACCCTTCACTTTCTCTCCAGCAAGAGAGAAGGGGTTTGTCTCCAAAGAAAATAAACTATACTGGGTCTTGTTCTAAGGATCCCAGCATAGCAGAGTTTGAGGCTAACACACAGGACTGAAATAAATCAAAGTTTAATACTAAATTATAACACTCTATCCCCTTCTCTAGCTCTGCTCTTAAATCACTTGTAGCCAGGTACATGCTTTCCAAGGTAGGAGACTTCAAGAGAGCTCTCTAGAGAAACTGAATGGTCCCCAAGAAAAGACCTATACAAACTGAAATCTGAGTTCACCTCAGAAAATGCTGGTTTACCCCCACAGTGAAGTCTAGTCATTAGTAAGCTCTTCCTGTCATGCGGAGCTTTCACACAGCTTTATAATGTTCTATTTTTAAAATATAATTGGGCAATTAAGGATCACCAGACAGATAAGTAATGTCTTCCAAGTGAAAGTCAGAAACAAACTCTAAAGACAGAGGGAAAGATAGTGACCCAAAGAAAAGAGGAAAAAAATTCAAACTTATTACAGTCAGTATCCTCAGATATATGAGAAAAAATTGGGTCCACAAACCAAGAATAGAATGTTGTGGAAAAGGAACAATAAAAGAAATAACCTCTGAATATGAAAAATATATTTATAGTCAATTAAAAATTAAAAAGAAAAGTAAAAAGATAAAATTAAGAAAATGTTTCAGAAAGCAGAACAAGTCAAAGAATTGGAAACAAAATGAGAAATGATTGGAGAAAAGAATTACCATCTATTTCAATATAATGACTACACAAAGAAAATCTATTCCTTTCGTAACTGTGAAGAGTAGATATTCCATGTGGCTAGTGTTACGGCTGTCATGAATTTTGCAGTGGAAGAAAATGCCACAACTCATAGGGGATGGTCTTCAGAGTTGAGAAATGGCCAAGCTCACCAATGTTAGTATGGTCCAAACTTGAATAAACACAATTTTCCATGGGTTCGAGGTTTCCAGACTGACTGAAGTCACTGCTAATACTGAGTGTTCAGAGAGGGTGGCCCGTCAGTGAAAGAGATCATTAGAGGCACTGGGTCTCTATAGGGTTATGGAGCCACCTGAGACCGTTAATAAAATATTCAAGATGCTAGGGCTTCATTCATTCATTCAGAGATTCTATAAACATCTAGTCACATCACCCCTTCCTTTTCCCTGTGCCCTAAGGCATTTGGTCTTTAACACACAAAATAACAAATACATTCAGTTAACTGTCTTTGTACCTTTTTTTATTTCTTTTGTACTCTCTCTACTGCATTTTATCTCCCTTTCAATCCTTCTTCCCTCTGCCTGAAAAAAGTCACAATATAAGTCTGTCTCTGTAGCACTGCCTTTATAGTATAGTGACCTCAAAACATTTGATATTAATTTATACATACTGTGGCAAATGTGCTGTTAACAAAATATTCTCCTTGTGAATACAATAGGATTGTACTTCCTCTTCTTTGAAATTAGGCATGACCATGTGACTACTTGGTCAATGGAATTTGAGTAAAAGCGAATATAAATTGTTATAGCCTTTTCCTTCTTCCACGGTGACCAGAAATGTTCCCACTAATTTTTTTGTTCGATTGAAGTGAGGATGATACAGAGCAAAATTCCAAGTCAACCCATGGAAATACAGAGCAAGAAATAATCTTTGTTTTATAAAATCTCTGAGATTTTTTTTTATATTACTGCAAAATCTAACCTATTCTGACTGATACAAATATAAATATAGAAAAATATAGTGTTTTCTCACCTACAGTCAGCCAATACACATGATGACTGTCGTTTTAAGACTTCAGCCAGTGAATATTCATATGCCATTCTGTTTTCTTTAATGGCACCTCCCTGTGTTGTTTTTAGCTCTGCCTTTGATTTATTTCTGGTGAAGAATTTTGACTAATTATAACAAGTCAAATGTTGTAAATGGTTATTCAGGAGGTTTCACCAAAACTCCCTATCAGGCCAGATGGTAAAATGGAAACCTTCAAGGAAACGGAGAAAATAGAGGCTAAAAGTCAATATACAGGGATTGGTGAAAGATGTTTCACACGATGAGGAGCAAACTTCACTGCAACCTGGAAGATGTTGTTAATTGTATGAATAGTAGCTAGAAGAAACTGTGGCCAAAGACAGACCACAGTTTGGGTGTTTGTTTTTTGTTTTTGTTTTTTTGGCCATACTGCGTGACAAGCAGGATCCTAGTTCCCCAACCAGGGATCAAACCTGGACCCTCGGCAGCGAGAGCATGGAGACCTAACCACTGAACTACCAGGGAGTTCCCTCAGGTGTTTCAAAGATGGAGGATGTTAATTATCTCTTGCCATGTACAGATTTCCTCAAACTCAGCAGGCATTCAGAAGGGGTTCTGACAAACCAAAAAATTTGTTGGCTCACTTTATTGATATATTTGCTTTATTGCTGTGGCCTGGAACCAAACCTGTAATATCTCTGAGGTTTGCCTGTATCCCATTTGCTATACAAGTTAACTCTACTCATTATGTGAGGAATTAACCTGAGGGTGTAAATACTAGGAGACAGGGGCATTGAAGGCCACGTTGGGGGCTGAGGACCTCGTTGGAAGAGCCCTTGGCAAGGTATAACTTAGGGATTATACTTCCGAAGGTGATTTTGCCATAATGGCCTTGCTGTTTGTAGAGATAGTGTTCCTGTTCTAGAAACACAGTCTACACCATCCCATTTGCATCTAACCAATGGAACATACTGAATAAACAAATTTCAAAAATATATTTAAAAAATTGATTGATTGAGATACCACATGAGCTACTGTCAGCTTAAACAGTCTACCGAATATTTCATAGTATTATATTATTATCTGCATAAAATTGAAAATAATTGAAAGACTGAACTTTTGAGATCTCAACTAAATCTTTCCTTAAATATATTATTTTTATATCATATAAATATCAAGATATATTTACTAACAAAAGTTAAACTATAACTTTTCTAAAAGTAAAATTTGAAAAAAATAAGAGGAACAATTACATTGTACAGCATTCACAGTCAGCTGCAACTGTACACTTTTGGAATAATTATTTCCCCAGATTGCAGATTGAAAATCATCGTTTTGATTTTGCTCCTTTCCTTATGTCTTCAAAATTGGAAATATTTCTTGATTTTCATTATAATGCCAAATTCATTATATACTTTAAAATTTCACCCGAATAAAAGTTTAAAGTTTTTATTACTCCATTAGAAAGACAAATATAACAGAGTATTTTTTATTAGAAAGACAAATATAACAGTAATTTTAGTAAAGACATTACTTCTACTCTTGTTTGAAATTGAATTGACATTTAAAATACATGTTGATTTCCTTTTTATAAAAAAAGCAAAAAAAAAAAAAAAATCCCAAAACATTAGCATGACAGTGACAAGACCATAACCATCAAACGGCACCAACATTTCTATTTCTCAACAAGAAATGTAGTTTATTGGCTGCCCTAGTTTACTGATTGGTCTTACTTCAAAAGCTTTTTTCTAGTTTGCTTTGTTTATAGTGTAGAATTCATTTCCCCATACAAATAATGTTTAAGCATAAGAATGACTCAATTAAATTAGTCTTCAGAAGCCTTCTTAACTGCAAAATTTTTCAATTGAGTATTCTCCAGCTACAGAATCTAATCTCCTTGTGTGGGAAAACCTAAAGATGGGCCTCCATTGAAGGATGTGCTACAGACCCTTGTAGTTTGATTGAAAGGGAAAAAGTGGTCTATCTGTTCAGTTCAGTCACTCAGTCATGTCCGACTCTTTGTGACCCCATGAATTGCAGCACACCAGGCCTTCCTGTCCATCACCAACTCCCAGAGTTACTCAAACTCACGTCCATTGAGTCGGTGATGCCATCCAGCCATCTCCTCCTCTGTCATCCCCTTCTCCTCCTGCCCGCAATCCCTCCCAGCATCAGGGTCTTTTCCAATGAGTCAACTCTTCACATGAGGTGGCCAAAGTATTGGAGTTTCAGCTTTAGCATCAGTCATTCCAAAAACACCCAAAACTGGTCTCCTTTAGAATGGACTTGTTGGATCTCCTTGCAGTCCAAGGGACTCTCAAGAGTCTTCTCCAACACCACAGTTCAAAAGCATCAATTCTTTGGCGTTCAGCAAGATTCCAGCTTGTGCTTCTTCCAGCCCAGCGTTTCTCATGATGTACTCTGCATAGAAGTTAAATAAGTAGGGTGACAATACAGTCTTGACGTACTCCTTTTCCTATTTGGAACCAGTCTGTCATTCCATGTCCAGTTCTAACTGTTGCTTCTTGACCTGCATACAGGTTTCTCAAGAGGTAGGTCAGGTGGTCTGATATTCCCATCTCTTGAAGAATTTTCCATGGTTTATTGTGATCCACACAGCTTTTTCCTTTTGTTTTGCTTCCTGGTGACTTAGATAGATCTACTTTTTTTCTTCTTACTATGTTTCCTTTGCCTCTGCTAGAATTTATCTTCTTATTTTTTTCACAATAGATATAGAATTTTCTTCTTGAATAATAACAAAGTACTGATAATCAAAATAATAATAATAAAAATAAATAAATAAGACTTATTGAGTGCTACTACAAATTACACACTGGTCCAAATCTTCTGTGTGTGTTATCCTATTTAATCCTATAACAACTCTAGATATAAAGCATTAACATTATTCCCATTTTAAGGGTGAGAGAACTGAGAAATACAGAAGTTGAACAACCAACTTAAAATCCCAGAAGTTACTGGGATAAGAATTTAAACTTAAGAAGTTTGACTCTGAATCTTAACCACGAGAAGACAGATGAATAGAGAGATAGCTGGAAGATAGATGAACACACAATTTACCTCTACTAAAATTAAAAACAGATGGAAATAATACTACATCTACCTTATTTCTAAAAATTTTAGCAGCAATGGGAAAAGCAAAGCTTCAGAGGTCAGCAGTAACTTGCATAATTCATCTCCATTTCAAAAAAAGAAAACCTTTTGGAACTGAGACAATAGCTCTGGGTAGACAAGGAAAGAAATTAATGCACTCTGACAGTGGGTTCTGGCTTGGGTGTGGAAAACACAGCGATTTGTTGGAGAGGTTGAAGAGAGCAACCCTTCCTTCTCCCTTCACTGTGGGACCACTTGGTCCCCACAGAACTTACTCTGAAGCAGCCCTGAACCATCACTGGAGAGTGTGCAAAGCAGGCTTTGGGGTTCTAAGTTTGCTATGTGGAGAAGGAACCAAGGGTAGAATACACTTAGGTTGGCAATGCAAGCAGCAAAGTCTAGGAAGCTAGCAAAATACACCAGGAGACACATATTTCCTAGTGAAGTAAGCCAGAAAGAAAAACACCAATACAGTATACTTACACATATATATGGAATTTAGAATGATGGTAATGATAAACCTGTACGCAAGACAGCAAAAGAGACACAGATGTATAGAACGGCCTTTTGGACTCTGTAGGAGAGGGAGAGGTGGGATGGGTTGGCAGAGTGGCAGTGTAACATGTGTGATATCGTGAGTGAAACGAATCGCCAGTCCAGGTTTGATGCAGGATGCTGGATGCTTGGGACTGATGCACAGAGATAATCCAGAGAGAGGGTGTGGGGCGGGAGGGGGGAGATGGGGGTCGGGATTGGGAGTTCATGTACACTCGTGGCTGATCCATGTCGAGGTGTAGCAAAACGAATACAGTATTGTAAAGCAAAACAAACTAAAAAAATAAAAATTAATTAAAAAAAATACTGACAACATGTATAAAGTGAAATTTGTAGGTGTAGTGTTTTAACTCAGTGAAAAGTCACTTAATCCTAATGTGTTACTGCCTTCCTTTAATCCATTGCCAATAGCTGGGAACAGAATCAAAGCACAGACAACGCTCAAGAAAGTCACGAGCAGCTAGGAGAGTAAGTTGTTCTCACTCTGAGAAATTAGAAATCCTTCTCCATTGTGCATTCTTACATCCTTGCCAGGAAACGGATACATTTCCCCACTAGGAACTGAACACGGTCACCTTGGCCCAGGTTGTCAGGATTTAAAACAGTAACAGATGCTTGTCTACAGCAAGATGACAATATTGCTATCAATGATTTCTAATGTTTCTTTCAAAAGAAAAGACATAGTAACATGTGGAGATTTAACGAACATTTCACAAATAGGAGGTGGCAATTTGGTTTGTTAGTGCCAACTAAATACCTTTGTTAAAAAATTAATGAGTGAGCTAATAAATGGTTGGATTAGCATCACCAATTCAAGGGACATGAATTTGGGTGAACTCTGGGAGATGGTGAGGAACAGGGAGGCTTGGTGTGCTGTAGTCCATGGGGTCGCAAAGAGTAGGACATGTTTTAGCGACTTAATAACAACAAGAAATAAACAATCATTTCAACAGTCAAGTAGTTACTTTGACATCCTCTAGCTAGACAGAAGTGCAGTAGTGCAATTGGGAATAAAACCAAGATGGCAGTCTGCTGGACACAGATAGGGCCTGGACATGGCGCATAGAAGGAGGTGTTGATGTTGGCCATTGAGAGGGAAGCGAGACATCTATAATGAAGGTGAAAGCTTTTATATGGAAAGACACTGCAGTGAGAGTCAGAATTTGGGAGATTCTGTTCCTTCTGAAATTAACAGTTTTGTGACCTTGGGAAAATTATTTTTCTTCCTTGGTTCTGGTTTCCTCTACAAACTCAAGGAGTTGAAAAAATATCAACAACAGAGGGCCTACAATGCCTAGAATATTTACTATTTGAAATATTTACTATTTTTTCTTTCCAGAAAAACATTGCCAACCTGTAATATAAAACATCCTATAGGATTAGTGATCCTTAGAACACGCATAAGGAAATAATAGGCTAGATGATTACTATAGTTCTTCCCCCTCCTATCAATTTATTCATGTACTAAATGAACATATACTGAACATTCATTTGTCTTAGGTGCTGTCCTAGGCCCTGGGACTTAAAATATGAATCAGTCATAGTCTCTTTGAATATTCACTGGAAGGACTGATGCTGAAGCTGAAACTCCAATACTTTGGCCACCTGATGCAAAGAACTGACTCATTGGAAAAGACCCTGATGCTGGGAAAGATTGAAGTCAGGAGGAGAAGGGGACGACAGAGGATGAGATGGTTGGATGGCATCACCGACTCGATGGACACGAGTTTGAGCAACTCCAGGAGTTGGTATGGACAGGGAAGCCTGGCCCGCTGCAGTCCATGGGGTCATAAAGAGTTGAACACAACTGAGCGACTGAACTGAACTGAATAGTTTTTCTGCCCTCAAACTACATACACTCTTTTAGAAAGATACATAAAAAATAAGTGCAAAACAGTGCTTTAGGCAATATGATGATGGCTTGGGTAGGATCCAGGGTGTGTAGAAGATGCCTTTTGGTGTGAGTGTTTAGCCCATGCCCTTCTCCTGAGAACTATCCACATCAGGCATTGTGTTAGGAGTTGTGGCTGTAAAGACAAGCACAACAGATATGGTCCCAGCCTTCTGTTGTTGTTTAGTCCTCAGTCATGTCTGAGTCTTTTGTGACTCTGTGGACTATAGCCCAAAAGGTCCCTCTGTCCTTGGGATTCTCCAGGCAAGCACACTGGAGTAAGTTGCCATTTCCTTTTCCAGGCCATCTTCCAGATGCAGGGATCAAACTAGTGTCTCCTGTATTGGCAGGCGGATTCCTTACCACTGAGCCATCAGGGAAATCCCCAGCTCTTATGGAGCTTAAAATCTAATGAGGGAGACGTGTATGCTTATAATAACAATAAAAAGTCACAAACTTCTGTGGCAGAAAAATATCAATGACTGATTTCTGACAAAACACATAGGAAATGTTGTACTCAGATTGTGAGGGTCAGGGATGTTTTCAGGACTAGGGTCCACTGAAATTAGAAATTTGAGGATTAGCAGGAGTGAACAGAACACAGATGGCAGGGTGCCAGGGCATGGGGCATGGAAGAAGGATTCAGGGTGGAAGGAATAGCATGTGCAGACACTCTGAATTTTGTCCCTTCTCCTGGGAAGACATTTAGGCTGGTAACTTCTCCCTGCAAGGAGCATGAGCTTTTGCATAAGCTCATTCATTACATCAAAAATCCAGTTTGATTTTGAACATGTTGACTTTAAATTGCCTGTGGACAACTCGTTTGGTCAAGAAGATAGTTATTTGGTGGTGAAACTGAAGACGGGACTGGACTAGAGAAGAGATTTGAGAATAGCCAAGAAGAGGTGGCAAGAATACACAGAAGAACTGTACAAAAAAGATCTTCACAACCCAGATAATCACGATGGTGTGATCACTCACCTACAGCCAGACATCCTGGAATGTGAAGTCAAGTGGGCCTTAGAAAGCATCACTATGAACAAAGCTAGTGGAGGTGATGGAATTCCAGCTGAGCTATTTCAAACCCTGAAAGATGATGTTGTGAAAGTACTTCACTCAATATACCAGCAAATTTGGAAAACTCAGCAGTGGCCACAGGACTGGAAAAGGTCAGTTTTCATTCCAATCCCAAAGAAAGGCAATGCCAAAGATTGCTCACACTACCACACAATTGCACACATCTCACACGCTAGTAAAGTAATGTTCAAAATTCTCCAAGCCAGGCGTCAGCAATACGTTAACTGTGAACTTCCAGATGTTCAAGCTGGTTTTAGAAAAGGCAGAGGAACCAGAGATCAAATTGCCAACATCCACTGGATCATCGAAAAAGCAAGAGAGTTCTATTGCTTTACTGATTATGCCAAAGCCTTTGACTGTGTGGATCACAATAAACTGTGGAAAATTCTGAAAGAGATGGGAATACCAGACCACCTGACCTGCCTCTTGAGAAACCTATATGCAGGTCAGGAAGCAACAGTTAGAACTGGACATGGAACAACAGACTGGTTCCAAATAGGAAAAGGAGTACATCAAGGCTGTATATTGTCACCCTGTTTATTTAACTTATATGCAGGGTACATCATGAGAAACACTGGGCTGGAAAAAGCACAAACTGGAATCAAGATTGCCGGGAGAAATATCGATAACCTCAGATATGCAGATGACACCACCCTTGTGGCAGAAAGTGAAGAGGAACTAAAAAGCCTCTTGATGAAACTGAAAGAGGAGAGTGAGAAAGTTGGCTTAAAGCTGAGCCAACTTATCACTCAGAAAACAAAGATCATGGCATCTGGTCCCATCACTTCATGGGAAATAGATGGGGAAACAGTAGAAACAGTGTCAGACTTTGTTTTTCTGGGCTCCAAAATCACTGCAGATGGTGACTGCAGCCATGAAATTAAAAGATGCTTACTCCTTGGAAGGAAAGTTATGACTAACCTAGATAGCATATTCAAAAGCAGAGACATTACTTTGCTGACAAAGGTCAGTCTAGTCAAGGCTATGGTTTTTCCAGTGGTCATGTATGGATGTTAGAGTTGGACTGTGAAGAAAGCTGAGCACTGAAGAATTGATGCTTTTGAACTGTGGTGCTGGAGAAGACTCTTGAGAGTCCCTTGGACTGCAAGGTGATCCAACCAGTTCATCCTAAAGGACACCAGTCCTGGGTGTTCACTGGAAGGACTGATGCTGAGGCTGAAACTCCAATACTCTGGCCACCTCATGTGAAGAGTTGACTCATTGGAAAAGACTCTGATGCTGGGATGGATTGGGAGCAGGAGGAGAAGGGGACGACAGAGGATGAGATGGCTGGATGGTATCACTGACTCGATGGACATGAGTTTGAGGGAACTCGGGAGTTGGTGATGGAGAAGGAGGCCTGGTGTGCTGCGATTCATGGGGTCACAAAGAGTCAGACACGACTGAGCGATGGAACTAAACTGAACTGAATGTAGATCATGAGTGAAAGTCTAAAAATGCATGAAACTGCATGGGTAGTGAATGTAGAGTGAAAACAAAAAAAAATAAACAAACAGACCCAGGACATAAGCACAAGAGAAAATTCATGGAGAGAAAAGGAAATAGGGAAGATTGTTTAGATGGGAAGGAAAATCAGGAGAGTACAACGTCACAGGCACCAAGCTAAGCAAAAGTTCAGTGAAAAGGGTGGTCCACTGTGTCAGAGCTGGCTAAGCTGGTCAAGGGAGGGGCTGCCTCAAGGTGTTCACTGGATTTAGAAGAAAGGAAGTTTGGGTCACCTTGATGAGAAAACTTTTGAGGATCTGAGATCAGCGGCCACAACAGGTTCATGTGCCACCTGGGTAAATGATGGAGCCAAGGTGGGCACATTTTCAACCTCAGGATGAATTCAGGAAACAGAATTGTTAAAAGGTTATCATTGTTTGATTCAAAATGAAGGTAACTTAATCAAATTCCATAGAAAATAATATGAATTCCTATCGTTTAGGCTAACCACTTTATTGAACAAAAAATTGCCAATGAGAAAATTGAGCCATTTCTTTAGTCATTAAATGATTATACTCTAGGCACATTTGCTAACAAACAACACAGAGGCAATTCTCTAATCTTCTAATCTTTCCATTTGCATAGCACTTCAAAGTTCAAAAATATTTGTTCATTCTCAAAATCATAGACCCCAGGAAAGCCTTGTCATTACTATTTTCTTACACATGAGGAATCTGAAGTCCAGAGGGTTTGAACAGCACCTCCCAGTGGTATGGCTAGAATCATTCATTCAGGTCAACGAAACTGTGTACCAGGCCTTGTGACAAGTGCTAGTTATGGAGATGAATGGGATGCCCCTCATTACCACTAGTTCTCCCCAAACCATGACCAGAGGACATCATCTCGGAACATACTAGGCAGAGTAATACATGGAAGGTGGGGTGAACCTGTGTAAATGGGGGCCACCCTAATGTCTTGTTTCAGAGCACACTGATTCTTCCGTCAAGGGCTGGGTTAGATGATTCCTCACATTCAAAGATTATAGCTTGCTGCAGAGGTGTGGCATAAGAAACAGGAGGTTCAAGACAGAACCTAGAAGCAGCTAGAGAATAAAGAGCCCACGCAGAACACTAAGATCATCTTTACCATTTTCTAGGTTTCACATACATGTGCTAATATATGATATTTTTCTCTTTCTGACTTAACTTCACTCTGTATAACACTCCAAGGTTCATTTACGTCTCTTTGACTCAATTTCATTCGGCTGAGTGATATTCCAAAAATTAGAGAACAAATATATGGATACTAAGCAGGAAAGGAAGAATTGGGAAATCAAGTTTGACATATATACACTCATATATATACAATATAGATAATTAATGAGAACCTACTGTATAGCGTGGGGAAATCTACCTAATGCTTGGTGACTTGAATGGGGAGGAAGACCAAAAGGAAGGAGATAAATATATATGTATGATGATTCATTTTGTTGTACAGTTAGAAACTAACACAACAATACAAAGCAACTATACTCCAATAAAAATTAATTTAAAAAGACAAAAAAGGAGACTAAGAAACTGCAAGAACTTTAGGAAGAAAATCAGGAAACACAGGGATCAGATTCTCTTGGAAGGGAGGTTGGTTCTAGGAGGGAATTCACAGTGTTAAATGTGACAAAGAACTTAAGTAAGATGAAGTTTGAAAGAAGTCCATTGGATTTTGCCAGTAAGAGGTCATTGATGACCTTGCCAAAGTCATCTTCATTGGCTAAAGATACTTGTACAAGTTGTAGACTGAACCAGGATGTCGGCCTTCATTCTGCTCATGAAATCATCCCCCACAGGAGCAGATGCCTTCTTTCCCAATTGGGACAAAGGCACCAAATGTGCTTGTGAAAACACTGGTGGTTTCAGTGGAGTGGAGGAGGCAAAACCCTATTACAGTGAGGTGAAGATTAAATAACAGGAGAGAAAAAGGGTACATTCTAGGGCCCAAATTCAGTATTGCTACTGGGCAACTTTAAGCTGCAGGACAGGGAGGCCTGCTGTGCTGCAGTCCATGGGATCTCAAAGAGCCAGACACGACTGAGTGACTGAACAACACCAACAACTTTAAGTTGCCAAAAAGACTTTCACCATGGAGGGAAGAGGTGAACCAGAGGAGAGGTGTCAGAAGGAAAAACGGAAAGAGGAAGGGAGAAGGAAATGCCGTGGAATATGGATTGTGACTTTATTGCTAATAAAACCTGCTGTTTATTCTGCTCATTCTTATTTCTGTAGAGTTCCACAATTTAGAATATTGCTACATATTTCATTTGATCCTTAAAATATCTTAGGAGATAGGTAATGCAGCATTCCTGTCCTTTCTTCATACCTGAGGAAACTAAATATTCAGAAAGTTCTATTTAAAGTATACTGTAAAGGACCAAGGATGGATCTTCCCTGCAATTTCAGGTGCCTATCCCAGCGCTGTACCTGAGCAGCAAGTTGCATTACATCACTGAGCCTCTGTTTGCACAGTTGTTAAGTGGAATACATAGTGTCTACCTTATAGAGATGTGAGATGAGACATACAAACACCTAGGATAGAGCAGAGCACAGACAATCAACATCCATAAACTCCCTTTTCCCCCTCTTCTCCACCTAGAACTCATATTCAGGTTATCTGACTCCAGATCAATAAAGTACAAGGCTACTATGGTTATTTACTCATTAGTTCATATTTAAATCTATATAAGTTTTGGTTAATGATTATTCAAGAGACTTACTTTGTAGAAATTAAGTTCCTCTTTGTTTTTCATACAGAATCCTTCCAATTATGTTATTAGAACTTTGGAATACTGTAAAATTACCAATCTTGTTTCCTGCAGGTGTACAGAGAGGGCTAATAGAGTTTTGTGGTTTTCAGGAAATGGAAAAGGCAGAATGTATTGCCTTTGTGTTAAACTACAGTATTATCAAGATGTAAGAATTGTTTCAGATTTTATGGCTAATATTTTATTGTGCATCACATGCAATTCTGCTCGTATGATTAGAGGATATAAAGATTGAGAACAGACTCAGGAAAAAATCACCATGCGTATAATCTAAGAAATTGTCATTATAATTCAAAAATCCTTTGCAAAAGTGGTTAAGCATGAGTTTAACTTAGGATATAAATGGCATGTAACTCTATATAACATATATATCCATACATACCCACATATATGCTGATATTTTAGTGTCTTAAGCAACAGTGGTTGCTTACGGAGATATATTCTGGTCCATTTGAAGTTGATACTAGCATTGCATCTCCAAAAAGAGAGTAAATACAATGGGAATATTTTTTCATATTTTTAATACTGTGGTGCTGCTGACATCATTATCCACTGGTCAGGATAATCTCAAAATGCACACAGTACTTGTATGATATGCATAATGCAGAAAGTATTCAAAGATGGGATAACATACAGTTCTGTTTGGGTATTTATTATCAGATTATTGTATTGCATATTTGCTTTAAAGAATCTAGTCTTGCAAACAATAGGTAGTCTTCTCCCAGTATCATACCATACCATGTGTAGGATGTTGCTACGGAGTTCTCTCTGAATGTCTGGGTCTATGTAAAAATCCATTTGCTGCTAACCAATAAAACAAAAAAGGAACCTTGCAAACAGCTGGTTTATATAGGTTTTTCCAAAAGCTTATGTTCTGATCCATTGTACATATGGAATTTGTATTAGCTTATGGAAGTTACTACAGCTGTGAGTTAAGAAGTTCACTCCAGGAAAAGAAATAATATCTCTTTTTCTAGAAGATAGCAACAAAATATGTTCTTGGTGTAGATGTGTTTCTCAATTTTGTGTTACTGGCTATGAAATACATGTGTCTGGAAGAGCAATAGCATCTAATTGAAATTATTAACTGTTTCATCACTCTTAATATGGGAACTTCCCTACTCATAATGTGCTAGTTTATAAAGATAATTGACTATATTGGAACTCATCAAGGTAGTAAAAATCTTTTTACATTTGCAGAAAATCTTTGTGTGTGTGTGTGTATACATGAGTTTATATAGTTCATAAAGTGCTAAGTCAGTCTTGTTTGGGGGGAAAAAGAATATTGTAGTTTAATATATGATAAATTTTCATAAAGAATCTTGCTAACTAACATATTCTGCCACCTTATGGTTAAAATCATATTTCAGAAAATGTGTTTATTTGGGTTTTATCCTAACTCCTTAAATCCACTTTGACCTCTATTGCATCACTGCTTAGCCACTGTTAACAGGTGTTGTGGTTGAACAGTTTCTATCCTTTCCCTGTTAAAATTTTCCAACCCTTTCCCTTCTGCTAAAAATTGCAATATCATTTTAAAATATATGGTTTAATACAAGAATGGCACACAATACGATTCCTATCGATTCCCTTTGTCATTAGGAGATAATAGGGATCGATAATTTTTTGCCAACTTCACTTTAATTCAAAGCCCAACACCAGCATCTCTGTGTTTAATAGGCTGCTAAAGAAGATTCTTGTAGAAACTTTACATTTATTATTGAGAATAAAAACTTCACCAAAAATAATTTACTGATTTTTCTAATATTATGATTACATGATAAAACCATAACTCAGAACGGAAAAAATCCAGTCCAGTCTCTTTTAGTAAACTAGAACTAATTTAATGATTAATTCAATATTATCTCAAGCTATGTCAAATGACAAAAGACACTTTTCATAACTCATGTAACCCTTCATTCCAATGAGTGCATTTATTCATGAAAACAGAATAGATGCATCTCCCTTAATAATTCTTTCTTTACTTGATATCCTTATTTGAAAAAAGAAAACCAAAGAATAAAAATTAATATGCTGACATTATTAATAATGCCCCCAAATAAAAATTCCAGATCTCAAATTATTGGAGACTGGGTAAGTTAGAGTATACCCCTATAATGGAATAGCATGCAGCTGTGTTAGAGGATATTGTGGAAGAGTATTTATTGTTCTGGGAAACTGGTTATGGCACAATCGATACGAAAAGTAAAATCAGAATATATAGTATGGCTTAGTGGTAACGACATACCAAGATCTTAGCAGGAATTATAATCTGAGTGGGAAGACTGATGTTGACTTTTTAAAATTTCATCTTTCCTTTCTGTTTTTCTGCATTTTAAAAGTTATCTGCATTGGCTGTTCAGTATTTTTGAAATTGAGAGACAGTTATTAAAATCACCTCATTAGAGGCAAGAGGGCTAAGTGAGTACAGAGGCAACAGCCAATACTTTGTCAGTCGACATGATACTTGGTTCATGCTCATCCACCGTCTTCTGCCACAAGCTCCCTTGGGGAAAAGTGAGAAAAGAGGACAGGCTAGAGCCTATCTCTGAAACACTCTCAGGTTTGATTAAGACTGCTCAACCTGGTGTAAGAAATATCTTTTCTGATTATCATTATTTAGATTTTTCCCCAAACATTGGACTTAAATATCCTTTTTCACTATTAAACATATATCAATCAAAACTGCTAAGTGACTATCAGGTATACAATAGTGCTTTTACAGAACATATATAAACACCACTATCTTCATTTTAAAGTCATGCTTTGTAAAGTATTTTTCAAAGGCAAAAAGCACTTTCAAATTATTTTGCAAACTAAGAGGAAAAGATCATTTCTGTTAATCTTTACCTTTACTCGATATTGATATTAAATCATCTGGCGAATTTGTCATTCCCCCTGCATTCCGCATTTTATGCACCTTGTTAATACTGATTCTATCTGGTTCATCTGCCAAAAGGAAATCGGGTGTCAACAGTTACCTCTGTGTTCCTAAAACAAATGAAGATATACACTTTTGGTTCAAAAAAACTATGAAAAAGAGAGAAATTCTTATAGCATGTTTAAAACACATTTTTTTTAACTTAAGGATCCTGAACTTACAGTATAATTTTGTTATGTATACAAGTTCTTCCATAGTTAGGTAGGCCAGAGAACAAAGAGAGGTCTGGAACTTAATATTCCCTTCAAGAACTAATATTATTAAAATGGCCATACTATCCAAATGCAACCCCTATCAAGTCACCCATGACATTTTTCAAAGAAGTAGAACAAATAATCCTAAAATTTATATAAAATCATAAAGGCTCTAGAATTGCCAAAGCAACCCTGAGGTAAAAGAAAAAGCAGGAGGCATAACCGTCCAAGACTTCAGACAATACTACAAAGCTACAGCAATCAAAACAGTGTGACGTGGGCACAAAAACAGACATATGCATCAATGGAACAGAACAGAGAGTCCAGAAATAAACCCACATCTACAGTCATTTAATCTTTAACAAAAGAGGCAAGGATATAAAATGAGAAAAAACAGTCTCTTCGGCATGGTGTTGGGAAAGTTGGACAGCAGCATGTGAAACAATGAAGTTAGAACACCCCCTCTGACCATACACAAAAATAAGTTAAAAATGCCTTATAGACTTAAATATCAGACATTACACCATAAAATTCTTAGAAGATAACATGGGCAAAACACTTTCTGACATAATTCATACCAATGTTTCCTTAGTCTCCTAAAGCAATAGAAATAAAAGCAAAAATAAACAAATGGGACCTAATCAAACTTAGAAGCTTTTGCACAGCAAAGGAAACCATAAACAAAATGGAAAGACAATCTACCAACTTGGAGAGAATATTTGCAAATGATGTAATCAGCAAGGGCTTAATTTACAAAATATACAAACAGCTCATACAACTCAATAACAAAAAAACAACTTAATCAAGAAATGGGCATAAGGTTTAAACAGACATTTCTTCAAAGAAGATAGACAGATGGCCAAAAACCACATGAAAAGATGCTTAGTATGGCTAATTATTAGAGAAATACAAGTCAAAACTATAATGAGGTACCACCTCATACCAGTTAGACTGGCCACCGTTAAAAAATCTACAAATAACAAATACTGGAGCAGGTATGGAGAAAGGCGAACCTTCCTGCACTGTTGGTGAGAATGTAAATTGGTGCAGCCACTATGGAAAATAGTATGGAGGTCCTCAAAAAAAAAACTAAAGTTGCCATTTGATCCTACAATCCCACTCCTGGGCGTATATTCAGAGAAAACTATAATTCAAAAAGATCCATGTACCCCAGTATTCTTTGCTGCATTATTTACAATAGCCAAGACATGGGAACAATTTTAATGTCCATCAATGGATAAATAAGATGTGGTACATATATCACGGAATGCTATTTACCAATAAAAAAGAATGAAACGCCATTTGCAGCAACATGGATGGACCTAGAGATTATCATGCTAAGTGAAGTCAGCCACAAAGAGAAAGACAAATACCACATATCATTTATATATGGAATCTAAACTATGGACTAATAAATTTATCTATGAAACAGAAATAGATTCACTGACATAGAAAAGAGACTTGTGGTTGCCAAGGGGGAGTGATCAGGGAGGGATGGATTAGGAGTTTAGGACTGAAAGTTATTATTGAAAGTGAAAGTTGCTCAGTCATGTCCAACTCTTTGCAACCGCATGGACTATACAGTCCATGGAATTCTCCAGGCCAGAATACTGGAGTGGGTAGTCTTTTCCTTCTTCCCAACCCAGGGATCGAACCCAGGTCTCTCACACTGCAGGCAGATTCTAGTGTGAAACAGAAACAGATTCACTGACGTAGAGAACAGACTTGTGGTTGCCAAGGGGGAGTGATCAGGGAGGGACGGATTGGGAGTTTAGGATTAGCAGATGCAAACTATTGTACGTACAGCAGATAAACAGCACAGTCCTACAGTATAGCACAGGGAACTATATTCAGTATCTTGTAATAATGGAAAGGAAAATGAAAAAGATGTATATATATGTATAACCGATTCACTTTGTGTACAGTAGATATTAACACAACGTTGTATATCAACTATAGTTCAATAAAATAAATTTTAAAAATATTCCTTTCAATACTAGGGATTTATTGAATTATTATAAACAGAGTGTTGGGGGAAATGGCCCAATCTTCTTGCTTTCTTCCCCTAACAGGTGCTTTTAGAAGACACTGAAAAGGTAATTCATATGTAATAAAAATAATCACTTGACAGACAAATAATATATTCAAATAGTTCTAACTAAATTGGTCTGGATAATCTAATGATGGATATGCTGATGTATTTTTCTTAGAATACCATTCCCCTAGGAGTCAAGAGCCATGCCAACTCAACCCTAAAACAACAGTGTGACCTTGAGCAAAACCCAGAACTTCTCCAGGTTAAGTTTCCTTATCACACTTTACACAGTAATTTTGATCACGTTTCAATACATGTCTAATGATAAAACTGAATATCTAAGCCCACAATGATGAAGGACTGGACAGATAATCTATCAGGTGCATTCTAGCCTAAATTAATTTGATTTTGTATATATATATATGCTATATATAACATTCATAAATTTTAAAGCACAGTTATACTAACAATGAGAGCTTATATACAGTACTGCCTCATCTTTCTATTTGCAGCCAATTACCACCCAACCTAATGTTTCACTGTATATAAATTCATTTATTCTTCCATTCATTTCAAATATGTGATGATATGGCTATGAAATCAACATTTGGTTGTTTTGAATAACCCCAAAATAGCAAATAATTTAAAATCACTTCTACTTGAGTTTGGAATCTATTACATGCATTGTTTTTCCAGAAAATTTACCTCATAATTATGTTGTGTGGGAGTGAAATGAGTTTCTATTCCAAATTCACACATTGAATTCTGACTGCTGGGTGATGAGAAGTACCCAAGGTTAACAGTGGTCATGTTTCCAGGGTTAATTAGGGCTGTTTGTGCATGTCTTTAAATTTGGTATCAATTCTAGGGAGTCCAGGTCACCATCTACTGTTTTATATCCCTTTTTGGATCTTGTCAGGATCTCACCTTTCCTTTCACAAATTTTATACACTGTGTATTTTGCTTTTGGAGGCTTTGTTTTTCATACTCTCTAAGAGTATTATCTTCTCTGCTGCTATGAGAGTTATCAATCATGATCAAAAGTGAGAGATCCTTTAAAAGAAAACTCTTCCTAATTCTTACTGTATTTACAAGACATTGTTACATAAGAATAATTCTTGATCTTCCTCCTAAACCTTAATCGTAATCCAAACCCAATTCAGGTCAGCCTTGATAAAGATTCTCTTAAAGGTTGCTCTTTCAACCTGGTGAATTTCTACTTCCCTGGTTACCATTCATTGTTAGGATTTTGAATAGCTCTCTCTCCATCTACTCTGTGTATTTGCTTCCTTGTCAGTTTCTTTTATTCTATCCTTTTTTTTTTTTTTAAAGAGCTAAGCTCAGCGACTTCCCCAGTGGTCCAGTGGTTAGGAATCCACCTTCCAATGCAAGGGACACAGGTTTGATCTCTGGTCTGGAACTAAGATCCCACATGCTGCAGGGCAACTAAGCCCATGCTCCATAGCTACTGAGGCCTGTGCATTCTAAAACCTGTGCTTTGCATCAAGAGAAGCCACTGCAATGAGAAGCCCACACATCACAACCAGAGAAAGCCCACGTGCAGCCAAACATTTTTTTAATGTAAAAAAAAATAAAGAGTTCAGTTCAACCAACAACCTCAAAAGTTTTGATTTCGTGTATTATTTTGTGCATACTTCCAGGATCCATTTCCCAGAGCTAGTACAATGTATTTTGACCACTGAAATACTATCACCTAGATTTATTAGGCCTTTTGCAGTAGAAATATTAATTATTCCACATGGCTAAGCCTCATGTTACTTTTAATATAGTGTTATTAATTGCTACATTTCTAAATACACTTATTTAAAACTTCTAAAGCTGCATCCATTTATTCATAAATTCGGCAAATATTAAGAAGTGTTTACTATGGGGCAAAGCCGTTCCAGCTGATGTAGATACTGTAGTTAAACGCAACAGACCAAATGCTTATTTTCATAGAGGATAGTGTTCACTTAGGAAAGTTGGACAACAAAATAAAAAAGATAATAACACATTGTGATAAAGCCAAGAAAAATAACAGCAGGGTAATGGGTACGTTTTCAGGTTAAAATTTAGCTTAGATGGTCATGGAAGACATCTGAAGTGGTGACATTTGAATTGATCCCCAAAGGACCGAACACCTGTACCACCCCTGTAATGTGGAGCTTTGGGGCGTTAGAAGGAATTCAACTGCCTTAAGGAACGGTGAGCTTGGTGTGTTCACAGGCAGTCCCTCTGATTGGATCTCAGTAAGTGAGGGGAAGAGTGGAATGAATTGAAGTCTGGTAGGCCCCAATGACAACCCACTCCAGTTTTTGGCTTGGAGAATCCCTTGGACAGAGGAGCCTGGAGGGCTACAATTCACAGGGTCGCAGAGTCGGACACAACTAAGCAACTGAACAAGAAAAGATAGGTGAGGGCCACATTACACAGGGCACGAAGGCTGTGGAGGAGACAGCAGTGGGAAACCATTCAAAGGTTTTATCTAAACATTCACCTCCCTGGTGGCTCAGACGGTAAAGCGTCTGCTTGCAATACGGGAGACCCGGGTTCAATCCCTGAGTCAGGAAGATCCTCTGGAGAAGGAAATGGCAACCCACTCCAGTACCCTTGCCTGGAAAATCCCATGGACGGAGGAGACTGGTATGCTACAGTCGATGGGGTCGCAAAGAGTCAGACATGACAGTGACTTCACTTTCCACTCAAATTAATACTTATAAAAGGCCACTTACTGAGTGCAGAAGAAACTATACAGCAGCAAAGGGGGAAACAGAAAGATCTGTTTACCATCACTCAAATGAGAGGTAATGGTGTTTATACTGAGGTGGTAGCTGTGGAGATGCCTACAAACAGATATGTTCAGGATGTGTTTTGAAGATGACACTAATAATAATTCTGAAGGGTTGCCTGCACATAAAGGAATTATTAAGTGAGTGGTGATTCCTAGGTTTTCTGCCTGGACTCCTGAGTGGACAGTGGCACATTTTGCTAAAAGGGAGACAGCTATGACAAAGGAAGCTGAAGGAAGTGGCAGCCAAGCACCAACTCCAAAGGGACTTCTTTGCTGTTGTTCATTTTTTTTAAACTTCTAAAAATTTTGTATTGGGGTATAGCCAATTAACAAAGTTGTGCTAGTTTCAGATGAACAATGAAGGGACTCAGTCATACATATATGTGTATCCATTTCTCCTCCAAACTCCCCTCCCATCCAGGCTGCCACATAACATTGAGTACAGTTCCATGTGCTATACACTAGGTCCTTATTGGTTATCCATTTCAAATACAGTAGTGTATACATTCCATCTCAAGTTTGGAACTCGTTAAGTTTGAAATGCCCGTGAAATTTCCAGTGTAGCTATCAGGCAGATGGTTGGCCTTTGACTTGGAGGTCAGGTGAGGTCAGGGCTAGATATATAAATAGGGAAGGATAAGGGAGATAAAATAAAACAATACATTCAAACTTCATTTTTAAAAATAGCACTGAAATGATCTCTTTTGTGGGTGGGAGGATAGGGGAGGGAACTAATCATTTTGCTCTGAAAGTAGAGTGGTCTGCAGAAAGCCATCCTCTTGAGGTAACTCTTTGGCAAGTATTTTCATTTTAACAATGGAAAATTCATCACAGCAACTTCATCTTGACGTGCTCAGGTGATCAGGGGAAAGAGAACCTTCCCCTCACTCTCAGATTCTGACTTAAGCATCTCGGTAGGAAAAGCTATTCACACAGTAGCTGCAAATATTATTGACATCACAGTATTTCATCCAAGAACAAGGGTCAGAAATTCCACACGCAAACTTATTCTTGTAAGATTTCCTGACAGATGTAATAGATAGAAAAGTACGCTCAGAATTCCAATAAGCAGATAAATATTTGCATGGTTTTCTATAGAAAAAATCCCACATTGTATATCTTTAAAATTGCTTCTTGGTTTATTATCACTAGAGGAGTGATATCAAGACCAGGCATAGCTGCATGATAACATAATAGATGTATGGTAACATAATAAATGAAAAACCACTGTCATTTCTTAACACTTTTTAGTAAAATCTCTTAAGTATTGCAGAGATGTATAGCTTGGTGACCCTACAATTAAGTATTTAACATAATTAAATGCTAAAACCATCATTCCACATTCTAAAAATTCCACAAGAATTTTGGGGTGCATGTTATACAAATTTTGTTTTTTTTTAATGTTAACCAAGTACATCTTGCCATATTAAATAAAGGCTTTTAGAATGTAAAAAAGAGGTTTTGTATTTCTATGCATCATTGCTATAATTAAATCAGACTCACTTTGAAAATTCCATTGCCCCTTTCATTATGACTAGAGTTGGACAAATAAATAAATGTTCAGTTCAATGAACTCACCCAGTGGTGCGTATGTGTCTTGTTCTTTGTTGAACTATGTTTTGCTTTGGTGTAGTAGTAAGTCCTTCCTGAAGGGATGCACTTTTGGTCCCCGAGGAGGTAGGAAGCTACAAAGTGTAGCTGGTGCAACCCCTCCCAGCCATATGCACTCCAATCACTCTTGTAAAATGTCAGATAACAAGCTCTGAAGCCACAGAGTCTTCTGTCAGTAGAACTAATGGTATCAATTCATTGTTCTCTTCTTTCTTTTAATACACATAATGATTAATCTGTATCAGACTCCTTTTAGCCTAAAAAAATTCTAATGCTATAACAATCTCCCTCATCAGTGTTTCAAGTTCCAGGAAAGTTTTCCTTGTTATTACTTGACATATGTGCAACATTTAATGTCTGTTATTTAACTGCTGTTTATTTGCTCTTTGCATCTCAAATGAATTGTGACATTTTCTTTCCCACTGTCTTATTAATAATAATCCAAATGCATTGTGGGAAAAATAGTCATCTCTAACGACAACAGAAAATTCCAATTCTCATTACACTAGTGGAAACTCAAAATGTGACTAACAGATACATTTGGGTGAATACTAAAAAATCATTCATTCATTCATTCAATGCATTTATTACATCCCATGGGCTAGTGATTGGGAATATAAACATGATATGATACAGTACCTGCTCCCAAGAGGCTTCAGATATAGTGAAGAAAAGTAGACATATAAAAAAATGACAAAATATTTAATGAACTGAGATGGTGATAGGTAGAGAGAGGGAAGAAATTGCAATTCCATCATAACAAACTTCATAGAAAAAGTGTCTTCTTAAAGCTTTGTGTTATCAAGGGAAACAAACTACACGTTCACCATAATTCTCATCCTTTTCATCAAATAGTTTTATCTTTAAGGAGTTATCTTTAACACTGTTTTGTCTATGATGCCAAAGCAATCTTTCAAAAAAGGAACGACTCATTTTCTGGTTTACCAGGATGCTCTCCTCAAACCATTTGATTGATAATTACAATAAGTAGTTTGGGCAGGATTTAAACTCTGAAGTTACAGAGTTTCTCTGCAATATTAAGCTGGGTGATCCCTCCAATATAACTGAATTCAGTTCAACTATTATTTGAGTGCTATCTTGTGCTATGAAAACATACATCTGTAAGTTTGTTATTAGAACCCAACAAAAATTCTACTGCTTTTACTTTATACGTAGGCTTAAGGACAATGTTTTGCATGCAGATTTTTTTCTGACTTTTCTTTCAAGAGGAAACAGAATGCCACTAAATAATAAGGGGAAATAAGCAGGATTTCCAAGAAAAATGAAAGGAGAATGTGAGTACAAGAAAGGTTGAAAGCCAATTTACCAATTTTGAAAAATATGAAACCAATCCTAGTTGTTAACCTTGGAATTAGCTAAGGCTTAGGCTTTTCTTATTTTCAAGTTTGAGAGTCCCCCATTTCACCTCTTATTTGCCCCTCGACATGAGGAATTCTGCTCCTACCAGTTCATTAAAATGAACTGAGTGATTCAAAAATCACTCTTGACAGGGTCATAGTAACCCTGAAGATATGAACCCAATGGACCCTTTCCATCCTTCTTTTATTTGAGCTTTTGGGAATATTTGACTCATTGGCAATGCCGATATTCCTGAAACATTGTCACCCCTTGACTTACATGATTCTAGACTATTTTTCACCCATTTGGTCACTCTTTCACAATATCCTTATAAAACTATTTCTTTAAAATGTGTGTGTTTCAAGGGGTTCCCTGGTAGTCCAGCAGTTAAGAATCCACCTGCCAGTACAGGGGACATGGGTTCGATCCCTGGTCCAGGAAAACCCCACATGCTGCAGGGCAGCTAAACCTATGTGCCACAGCTACTGATCCCACACTTCCCAGAGCCCGGGCTCTGCAATAAGAGAAGCCACTTCAATGAGAAGCCCTTGCATCGCAACTATAGAGTATTCCCTGCTCATCGCAGCCAGAAAGAGCCCACACACAGCGACTAGAAAGAGCCTATGCACGGCAATGAAGACCCAGCACAGCCACAAAACAAACAAATTAATAAATCTATTTTTTTTAATGTGTGTTTTTCAGCATTTGGTCCAAGGCTTTCCTCTCTTGTCACTTTATACTGGGAGTTCTCAATGTTGGTTTTCTGTTTTTTTCTTTTGGAGGCACTGACATCTTTGAGAATCTGAAAAAAACAAAACAAAACTATGCACTCACTCTCCAGAAAAATGAACATAGATACACACAAAAAGGTTTTGTGCATTATTTAAGCTGGTTCACAAGACACCTTCTTCTGCTCCACACAATTTGGTAGTATAATCTTCACTTACCATCAGTGTGCTGATTTCCAAATTTAGATTTTCAGCTAAGATCTGTTATCTTCTATGCCAGACTCTTAGAGCCAACTACTTACTGAACTTCTATCACATGGCCCCCAAACCCAACATGTCCAAACTATAACTTATTATCTTCTTTCCCTAAACTTTACCTCCTCCTCTGTTTTATATCTTAGGACAGGGCACCACCAATAATCCAATTATGTCCAGATATCTCTCCTTTTACTCCCCTCCCCTTATCCATCACAAGAACTGCGAACGCGAACTTCAAAATGTGTTTTCAATGCCTCCACTTCTCTGCATCCCCATGTATGCCAACCTCACCAAGCCTCAGCATTTTCTCTCTCTTGACCTACTGCAACCGCCTACTAACTGGTTCTTCTGCCTCCAGCTTTTTTCTTCTGTAATGTATTCTCTGTGTCTTTGCAAATGCAAATTGGATTATGTCACTTCCCTTGTGGCTTCACAGCATCCTTCTTCTATTCATAAACAGATTTACCATCAAACCTGTTTTATAGTTAGAAGAAAGTTGATACAAAGAATGTTTAACTGGCTCTCTGTAATCCCCAAATCATTCACTAAAAGGACACAGAGTTAACATCTTCTGATCCTGTCCCAATCTCTTTTTTATATGAGGGTTGTATTAACACCTGCCTTTCCTAAGATTTTATGAAAAAAAAAATGAGGCAGTAACAATTCTAACAACTTCCATTTGCATAGTGCTTTGCAATTTACAAGATGCTTTCATATATGTTTTTCTGCAATAAATGTGAGAGGATTTTGAAACACTGAAACCACAAGATAAATACAACATTTAAAAATGTTTCCACATAAATTTCACATGTGAAAGTCACTGAGAATCAAGGTGATAGGACAGGAAAGTGAACTAGTGTTTCTGAAGGTTGACCCTCATTAAGCTCTTTCATACTGTCAGCCCACCGCCCTATGTATAGCTAGAGGTCTTCTCAGAGAGCCATGGCCCCTCCCATTTGCAGATGGACTAAGTAATTTTAGCGTCTAGACTGCCTACACTAGCCCTTGAAAAGTCACATTTAGTAGAATCTTTAAAAAGCATCCTCTTTGTTCAGAAACTATTCAATCTGGAATATGATCTCTCCGTGACTTCGCGCTACTTGTGGCAGTAATTTTATCTTTTAGTAGAAAGCCTGCAATAATATTATGTCCTTGGAGGAAAGTGAGATGGAAAAAAAAATTTCACATCACAGTGAGTGACTCAAAAAATACAAAAAATTAATATAACAAAACCTTTAGAAAAGGCATAGAAATGTATGTACAAAACTGCTCTTTCCCTTTTTTTTTTTTTTAAGGTTTTTACTTGTCTTTTTCTAGGCGATTTTGAAAAGACGGAGGGAAATCTTTCTGCTTCTCTCTATAGAAGCTACTTCAAGGTGGCTATTTGGAGAAGACTGACTTTGTAATGGGAGAAGGCAATGGCACCCTACTCCAGTACTCTTGCCTGGAAAATCCCATGGATGGAGGGGCCTGGTGGGCTGCAGTCCATGGGGTTGCTAGGAGTCGGACATGACTGAGCGACTTCACTTTCACGCTTTGGAGAAGGAAATGGCAACCCACTCCAGTGTTCTTGCCTGGAGAATCCCAGGGACAGGGGAGCCTGGTGGGCTGCCGTCTATGGGGTCGCACAGAGTTGGACACGACTGAAGCGACTTAGCAGCAGCAGCAGCAGCAGACTTTGTAATGGGAAAATATGGGTAGTTTAATCCACCTCCTCCTCCACAGTGTGACCACTCCTTCTACTTGACCCAAAAGCCTTAGCAGAGGAAGAAGCGATGGGACAGGAAGGCTTGAAAAGTTCTTAAGCGTGGTTTTGTACTCATTCTAAATGAAGAGATTCATGTCACACCAAGAAAAATCCAGAGGGCCTTTGCATGGAAACAGCAGTGCTGCGAGCAGAACCATGGACTGTTGTGATGCAGGGAGTACAGGCTCCATGCACACTCAGTTGCTCAATCGTGTCTGACTCTTTGCAACCCCATGGACTGTAGTCCAGGCTCCATGGGCGTCTGCAAGTCAGGTTGTGTCAATAGAGGTACAATCACTTCTATGAGGCTAACATGGCCAGTTCCAGTGTCTTCAGTGGGGTAAGCAGAAGGTCCTTTCAATCCTGGACTCACAATCACGAAGATCTCAAATTTAGACTGTGGACATTATTTCCAAATGAGGTCACCCATGCAGCTGCAGAGCAAAACTGCCAGGATTGAAAGCAGCTCATTGTGTCATTTTAAATTTGTGTCTTCCCACTGAGACAACATGGAGAGCATTGTCAAAGCCCCTGCCGTTGCCACCTGGATTACTGCAAGAGCCACTGGAACCGTCTTTCTGCCTCTGCCCTTGCACCCCGCCACCCATTCTCCCAAAAGCAGCCAGAGTGATTCTTTCTAAAATGCAAAGATCACAGCTTTGATGTGAAATGCCTTCCCGTGAAACTCAGAGTAAATCTTGAGTTCCTAGTTTAGCCTATATAGTCCAGCATGATCTGAACTCGAGCCATCTCCTTTCAGCTTCACTGCACTCCAAGGACTGACCTTGCCCTCTCTGGAACAGGGGCAGGAATGTCCCCATCTCAGGGCCTTTGCATCTGCTATTCCCTAGCTTGAGAAACCCTTTCCCCAGATATTCCACTGCTTCTTGCTTTCTTTTAGGTCTTCAAAAGTGATTTCTTCAGAAAGGTGTTCTCCACACAACCTATTTAAAAGAACACTTCTGTCACTCTCTGTCCTTGCAGGATGCCTTATTTTTTCTTACACACATGTGCGTCTGCATTTATTTAGCCTATTTGCTTTTTATCTTGCTCAAGATAAGAGAAGATAAGCCCCATGAAAGCCAAAGACTCTGTTTTTTCACTGCTATATCTCTTGTGCTTAGAATAAGTGCCTGGAACACAGTAAGTGCTCAGTAAATATTTGGGGCCCTGAACAGATGAACTCATTGGAACATACTGCATATGATGTGGGCTTCCCAGAAGGCCCCAGTGGTAAAGAACCCACCTGCCAATGCAGGAGACTTAAGAGATGTGGGTTCAATCCCTGTATTGGAAAGATTCCCTGGAGAAAAGCACAGCAACCCACTCTAGTATTCTTGCCTGGAGAATCCCCTGGACAGAGGAGCTTTGTGGGCTACAGTTCATAGGGTCACAAAGAGTCAGATATGACTGAAGCAACTTAGCATGCACACATGCATATGATGTACTAAGAGTTTATTTCTTGCATGTATTTTGTAATAAAATCACTAAACTGCTAAATATAGATGCTGGAACATGGTAGCTTAGGGGAGTTTCCCACCCCACCCCTAGCTTTCAGTCCCAGCCTCCCGCACTGCAAGGAGCTGTGTACATGTGGTCGGACAGTCCAGCTGCTTGTCTAAGCCCTTGGCCACACCCTTCCACCCTGCATCCCTTGTAGCAAACTGCCACCCTCCGGAAACTCCTTTGGTACAGGATGTGTCCACCAGCAACAGGGGTTGCCCTGCTGGGAAGAGGCCACACAGGCCTGGAAGTGAGCACCGACTGTTTGGGTGGGAAACTCCAGCGCTCTGGGCATCCAAAGCAGGTTCTCTAAGGGAGAGCACGGGCCCTGGAGAACATGTCCTCTGGCAAGGGGAGGGGTGTGGCTGACGGACATGTGGAGCAGGACCCTTTAAAGCTATCTAGCCACTAGTCACTTGTGGCTATTTACATTTTGAATTAATAAAAGTTTGGTGAAATTAACCATTCAGTTCTTGAGTTGTACTAGTTACATTTCAAACGTTCAGTAGCCACCTGTGCTAGTGATGACCGTATTAGTCACACGGCAGATATACAGTCTTTCCACCGTCACAGAAATTTCTAATGGACAGCATCAGCCCTTGAAACCTCTCACCCAGTTTAAGTGAAGTCTCCTATAAGCTTTGTTAAACAACTTGATGTATTCAGAAAACATCTACTGAGCATCCACTGTGTTCCATGGGCCATACGAGTTACTGCAAAATCAGAAACGGACAAGGCACAATTTCCGTAAAGGACATGCCGTCTCAGGCAGGCCTGTGGCTGAATCACAGACAGGGAGTAAAATCGTCATGCCCATCACATGACAGAATCTTGGCAGTGGCTCTGTTTAAGCAGCATCAAGCAAACACAGGTGTTCTCAGGGAAATGAAATACAGGAAAAATAGGGTTAAAGAAGGACAAAACCAATCCAGCAGTTTGTAAATCAAAGAACACTAGACCCAGCACCTCTTACTTAACAGAAACTTCTGCCTTCTGAATTAGACTAGATGTTAGAATGACAGAAACTAGCTCATCTTACTTCATGAAGTTTGTCTCGCTTTTGAAAATAACTGAAGAGAGAAAGTACAATGGCTGTTTTAAAAACCACATCTCTGAAGTTTTATGTCTCTGTGGTTTAATGTTTTTCTGGAAAAAAATTACCTATTTCTATATGTAATCCAAAGTTTCCCCAAGTATGTATATATTTTTCATGGAATCTTGCTTTCAATTCTTTCCCCCTAACACAGAACGCACCGAAAATTAGAATTCAACTAATTACTTGTGTTCCCACTCAAACTGTCCTGAGGAACCCTGTTTTGAAAAAAAAATTACCTTACAAAGTTAAGCCTGGATTCATTTTTCTGAATTGGACCCATTTCATTCCAGCAATTTTGTTCCATTCCAGCAAATGTATTAGACAGTCTTGCATAGATATTGTGTGAGAATAAAGGCAAGGTTTGTATAAAAACGCTTACCTGACTTCCAAAATAGTTTCAAGTCTTCCTTCTTAGTATTGTCTAGCCATAAAATCTAAAACATAAAAAGAATCCTTACAGAAGCTTTTGAGGAAACAAAAGTCAAGGCTAGGTTCCAGGACTTTGGGACTTCATTAAGTTTACTTAATCATTAGCTTTGTTTAGCTCCTAATTAGTGTTAAATTGTTAACTGGTTCTTCATTTCACAGAAACTTTTGATAATTGGCAGCTGTCAGTCAGGCAAGTTTGAAACATGTTATTCTGAAAGTGTAAAGACACGTTCAAATACACATTTTCTCTTGGGGGTGAATGCCTTGGCCAACAAAACACCATGCCTATTGCAGTAAATTTCTCATCATTATCACTGATACAATATTTCATCCAATGATATTGTCTAAAAAAACTAAATTGCCATTTATAATCTATTAACAATTCCACACATGCTACTAAAAACAGATTTTTGCCTTTGTTTTGTTTAGATTCTCTATCCTAGAATTTCCATATGCTTCCTAGAGGTACACATTACATATTGTAGTATTGTATGTCCACATCACCTGATGGATTTGTATTAAGTCCACATTCACTTTTCTGTTTTTGCAGAATATCTATTCAATTTCAAGATATTTATTTTCATAAATTTTAAGCATATTTAATATGCACAGGCAATTAAATGCTTTAATATCATTTCCTAATAGACTAATGTTAATGAGTTTATTCTGGAAACATTACAAACCAGCTTAATTCTATTTAAATGGCCTATAAGGAAGATTTATTTGGGGTGAAGAGAAATTTTGCCTTTAGAGAATTGGTGAATGTGTTTCACTTTCAGTAAAATATCAGAAAGATTATATCCATAGTTCTAAGATGAGATCTTCATTTATTGATTATTTTGGAGATTCATAAACTTCTCTGGTTGGATCCTTCTTCTTCATAAATGACACAGATCTGTAGAACATCATTGTTACTGTCTTGTTCTATTAAATACATATTTTAATTTCCTTTTAGCATAGTACTGTAAGTTGAATTGAAAGCTCAAACTATCATTTATCCTGAGTGCAAAAAAACTTGTATGGTCCAGAAAAAGTAGCTATTCACAAAGCCATATTTCATTGTAACATTACCTCTTATAGAGTAAAAACAAACTTTCAAATTTAAAAATAAAAGACTGGAATATACTATTAGCCTGCCTCTATTCAGACATATTGGCTAGACCATTTTTTTTTTTCTCATTCATTGCCCAAACCTCAAGTTCTAAAAATTTCATATACTTCTGCATTTTAAAGAGGGGGTTGGTATGTTTTTGAAATACTATGTCTTAGTGGAAACATCATAACAATTTTTTCAAGAAATAAATTCTACCCTTGTCTACATGGTTAAAACAACTGATGAATTTATAGGTAAGGATCAGTTTACTCAACTCTGCTACTCTCTCTCAATGTGTTCAGTTATTCTAGGCTTCTAACTTGGGGATCCAGAACTTTGATTCTCTGTGGAATCCATGTTCACGAAGTATAACACACTTGCTTTCCTACTATTGTTATCCTGGAAGCAAGTTCGCTAGAATTACCACCAGAAATGAACGCAAGCTGAGACTCTTCAGTGTTCACCTGAAACCATCACGTTGTTATCAGCTGTACCTCAATACAAAATAAAAAGTTTAAAAAATAAAAAAAGTGAAAATAATAGTCCTAACTGCCACTCTTTTCTCCATTTTATACTGATGCTTGCCAAACTTCATCTTTCAGTACTGGGATACCAAGTATTTTGACATTGCTTTGTTTGGGGAAAAGAGGTTTGGAGGAAACAAAGGTTCCAAAAATTACAAAATAAAAGTTTGAATGAAACAAAGGATTTCTCAGATCTAATAGAGTGGAACAGGCCTTCCTGGGACGTGAAGATACTTTAGATGGCTCAAAGTAGAAAAATATAGTAGGCTAAGCATACAGTATGGACTTCCCTAGTGGCTCAGCAGTAAAGAATCTTCCTGCAGTGCAGGACACCAGGGTTCAATCCCTGGGTCAGGAAGATCCCCTTGAGGAGGGCATGGCAACCTCCAGTATTCTTGCCTGGAGAATCCCATGGACAGAGGAGGCTGGTGGGCTACAGTCCATGGGGTTGCAAAAAGTCGGGCATGACTGAGTGACTAAGACACAACACACAAGTATACAGTAGCTTCTCAAGAAATGTTTGGATGAATATATAAATGAAGAATGAACACACTGAGTGTGAGAAGTGTTAACAAACTACTTTATGGAATTTTTCTAAGGTTACAGAGCATTTCTGATTTAAATTTTTTAGGTCCCTGCAGCATCCAATGGTTTCATGTAAATTATGAACCCAACATAAATATTTGCTATTGTGACTGAAAAAAGAAATGAAGAAATACAGCTTTTTAATAATCATATTTCTTAAAGTGGCATATGAGGAGAACCCCACTGCCCTCTACACTTGTTCACTCAGAAACTAGTTTTCAAGGGAATATAGAGGTATCTTCACAGCCACCATAGTTGCATGTGAGTTGGGTTAATGTTATAAAAATGAAAGTGACAGTTGCACCAAGACAGCACATTATCTGGGCTTCCCTGGTGGCTCAGCTGATAAAGAATCCACCTGCAGTACAGGAGACCTGGGTTCGATTCCTGGTTTAGGAGGATCTCCTGGAGAAGGAGTATTCTGGAGAGTCCAGAGGATTCTCTGGAGAATCCTCATGGAGAGAAGAGCCTGGTGGGTTACAGTCAGTGGAGTCACAAAGAGTCGGATACGACTGAGTGACTAAGCACAGCACAGCACATCATCTATGGCTAATATTTTAACTACCCAAAATAGAAGAGAAACATACTATGGCATGTGGGCTGCTGGAAGCATATGATACTTGGAGGCATTCTCGTGGAGGCTTTTTTTTGGTGGGAAGAGAGAGAAACATCCTTGAGTTCAGGTCCACCTTCTCTTTTTGGTGGTAAGTATAGTGCCAGCTTCAATACATCACTGCTTTGAGAAGACCACAGAAGGGACCCAAGTGGGTATTGCCTGGCCACCATTGTCTCCCGAGGGAGATGCCCCCAAGAACAGAGGATTCATTACAGTCTTGGCAAAACACCAGCTCACACCAGCTGTGTGTGGGACTGTTCGTCCTCTTGCCCAGCTAAGAGGCATAGACGTCGTCAGTCTTGCTCGGCAGGTTTTCACAAACTCTCTGCTAACCTAGAGCATTCATTCTTGGACTTCTAGGGAACAGAGTTGTTTAATCCTGAGTTCTTAAAGGCAAACATATTTTCTTTTCAAATCTACTCCTGGAATTTATGAGCTTTGGAAAGCAACATTCACAGCAGATTTGAGATTTCCATTTTTGGTAAAGGCCAAGTGAGTGGTGTGAGTTCCATCTATTACCAGTTATCCGAATGCACCAAATCAGGAGGTAAAATAGGGGGCTAGCATGGGGGGCAGGGTGAGAATCTGTTACTTCAGTTAGATTTACAGGGAGTCCTTGTAAACAGGGTGCTAAAAAGTGTGTTGGATTTTTTTTAACCTTTTGTGACACACAACAGAGCTGTGAAATCAGTGAATTAAATAGTTCCAGTCCCCTGGGCACACATGAGCAATAGCATAAAAATGGACAGCACCCATTATAACATTACTGCTATGGAGCAGATGGACAGCTTCAGTTTCAGTCTTTTGTCCTTACTTCAGAATGGGGCAGAACTGGGAAACGACTGTAAATTTTCTCAAAAGAGATGAATAGGAAAGCTGTTAACTTTTTTCTTATTAAAAAAAGCAGCCTGGAAAAATTCCAAATTACACATTTTGCAGCTCTTTGACTGCAATTCTTTAGCTTTTGCTGCAAAACATCTGTAGGTGGTTAAGCATTTCCCACCCTCATTCCCCAAAATGGAATATCTCATTCCTGGCAAGACATCCAATGCCCGAGAAGACATATGTTTACCAAACCAGTTCCCTGCCATATGTGTCCCACAGTTTATCCAGAGCATGATGCATGGGAGCTGATTGGCTTAGCTTGAGAGACTCAGAGAAGGCAAACAAGCAGGAAACAGATTGAGAAAGAAGTCAAAGATGGGGAAAGGGAGAGAGAGAGGAAGAAGAGAAAGAGAAAGGAAATAAGAATTACTTTTTATTTTCTTCATTCATTTTCCTTTTAAAACTTAATCTCTTCCTTTTTCAGTGGATGCTAATAAGAAAATTTCTGGTCATATTGTAGTGTTTTTACTGCTACTAGGTAATTTCCAAAATTATAGAAGTCAAAATAGCAAAGGTGTCATACAGATGAACCCTAACACTTGATATATTTTGGTATCTAGTCATCTCTGATTTTTTCTATGATATGTGATCAAATTATCAAATAGAACAAACGCTAAGTAGCTTCAGTCGTGTCCGACTCTGTGCGATCCCATAGACGGCAGCCCAATAGGCTCCCCTGTACCTGGGATTCTCCAGGCAAGAATACTGGAGTGGGTTGCCATTTCCTTCTCCCAACATTAATAACCACTTGAGTTTAAATTTTAATTTTGGACTTATAAAAAGTTATAAGTTTGTCATATTTTGGCAAATTCCAAGAGAGAAAACCTCAAATGCAAAATAACCTTGCTGGATCAAATGAGTAATTCTAACCGTCAAAGGGGAGGATAAAAAGGTTGCAAACATGGTACTTAGATTCACTAAAATAACTCTAAATTTTAAAATAATTCCACAGAATAATAAAAATATCCTTTTAGCCAGCAAAAACAAGGCTGACAAAGGAAAATGTATACTTGTTTTGAAAGTTTCTATTCTGCACATTAATTAAGATATTCTGACAAAAATACAATGTGTCAATGGGGCAAACTGTTGGTAGTAAATAGTGTCTAGATATTAATAAGCAAGTGTGTTGATAATTCCTTAGAGCAGTTAACAGTTTTTAAAAATAATTTTACATATGAGAAATAATTTGAAGGACTCCAAAAGACAAAATTCTAATGTAAATACTAGATGTAAAACTAATATTGCTAATTATTCAGTCTTCCATAGCCAAACCACATTACTTCTATGATGAAAAAAATTTAAGAGAATTGACAGTGCTTTACCCATTCTAGTTTTACTACCATTTAGACTCTTCACAGGCAATGGATTAAACTGGGGTAAAGTTGTGGAATAGCAGAAATGTGTCACCTCAAGCACACAAATTCCCATCAAGTTTATGTATTATCTTCTAAAAAGCTTTTGCTATTTAATAAGATTTAGTGTCTTACTTCTAATCTCATATTGCAGTTGCTGGGGGAAAAAAAGAAAAGGAAGGGAGGGGGAAGGAAGGAAGATCTCGCACTCTCCACCATGTTGCACTGTTGTCATGGGTTCACAATGTGGGACATCCCTTCCACCAGTAAGCAAACAAGACGCTCAAAGAGCACTTGGGAGACAGTCTAACCTTATAGTATTGTTAGCTGCAGAGGGTTTTAAATAAGCAAATGGTTTGTGGTTTTAATATAACAGATCCTAGCAAAAGAAAAGAAAGTTAGACTGATAGCTGCTTCTATGTATTCATTCAGCAATTTTAGAGGAATTTAAAGTTGCCTATCTCTTTTTCTTCTCTACTTTCACACTGCATATCAATTATTCTTATATCATTAACAGAAACTGCCATTAGAATTATTAGTTCCTATTTTTCTATGGCTATAATCGTACTTCACAAGTACTAGTTATTTATAGAGAACGATAAATATGCTTCATGTTCTTTGGGGTCTTTCAGCAGATATGTGGAACATGACACTTAATATCACAGCCATTAATAATATTTCATATTTGTGGGGTTTTTTTTTGCTTTGCTTTGCTTTGATTTTGTTTGTTTAGTTCCTTAAAAGCAAAGTTTACATGTGTTTCAGATTAAAATGTTAAAATTTCATTACAATAATGAAAACAGGTTCACCTGATTATAGCAAATCAATATCTTATAAGGATAAAGGAATGGTGATTAAAACCTTTAGATGTGTTTTTCAAAGGAGAAGAAAAATACATAGATTACTCAGAATGGACTATTTAGCTCTGCGGATCAAACTTAAGAATAAAAGTCTGTCCTTCAATTAACTTTTCCAACTTATATGTGATGAAAAACTTCTGATAATCAAGATAGCTTCAATTTTAAATACTTCTGCCAGACACAGAGAACAGTGTACAGCTACGTCTGCATGCATCCTATGAAAAAACATGCACATCATTCTTTTGGAGGAAAGTTTCTCCTCTGTGTAGTTGTAGAAAGATCCTAACATAAGGCATTTTACATATTCCATTTTGAATGAATGGATGGATCACAATTGGCAGTTACCAAAAAATGATTTAGTGAGTTTCATAAACTTGGTTTAAAATAGTAGATAAAGCAATGCAGATTAGGGGGGGAAATCCATATTCCAAGACAGCAAAAATACTGATACTGACTGACATATTAGATTAATATAGTACAATTATTGTACAAGTTTATAAATTGTCTAACTCTAAATTTCATAGCAAAGAGTAATTAACTTGGGGGAGGGGGTGGAGCTAGAATGCTTGATGAAGATAAAATGTAGTTGAAATATAGATGTACAAATGAAATGATTTTGCAATAAGTCTGGATCTACAAAAATCACAGGGGAAGATTCAGGTTTGTTTCCAGTCACTCCAAATAGATCTTTCTCAGTTTAATCTGTAAATTACTGCTACACTGCAGGCCTACACAGCAATCATTGCAGTTCCTTGTGGGGACTATCTTATTTCCATTCTCCAGATGCAGGTTTTCTCCTTTCTCTACTATTTCAAGAACTGTAAGTAAGCAGGGTTCTAAAATTCAAGTTCAGTGTGCAGAGAGTTAATTTAAATTTGATAACAAATGGCTCTGCTTTTGAAATGAATGTAGCCTGGCAACTTCAACTGGGAACCCTTCGAGGGCCTCAATTATGTATGCAGCTTCTTTGAGAAATAGTTTCACACATCTGACCCAAGGCCCACTATGTTGTTGCCATGAAATAAAACTGTACGTGGGCATTGTTTCATTTCTGTACCGTCTACTCACTGCCAGACTCCACTCCCTTCCCCCATCCTGTGCATGCATGCACATGCACGTACACACACATACACATACACACACTCACAAACTCCTTTATTGTCATTCTGCTTCTGTTTTTCTAGTAGAGTGAATGTATCAATATAATTATCATAAGCATAATGGCCCCTGATTACTTTTTTTGTTATAAAAATATTCTGACGCTAACTGCTAAACTGTTCCGGTCAAAATCAGGAGTGGGAAACCTAAAAGATAAGCAAAGGGTTAAACCACCCACCCCATTTCATTTTTTTCAAATGGCTGCTTTGTCTGTGTGCATACACCAATAGCAAATGTCCTTCTGTTATTGTACAGCCAATTTGATGTGTCAAGTATTCATATGCTAATAACGGTACAGTTTCTCACTTTTTCACAGATAAATGGTAAAGATTGTTACAGACAGTGAAACACAAGAATAAACAGCTTTTATTTCAGACGCGATAAATTACTTTCCATTCAAATAACATACGACACACGCTGCTGACCATTTTGTTTCTATTCACTGTTAGTTTGCCTTCTGGGTGTGTTTTTTTAGAATAGTTTGAAAATATTTAACAGATATGGACAGAGTTGTTACTAAAGACTTGATTGCATTAATTTGCTTTGTAGTCATTTCATCACTGGAAGTTCATTTTTATGCTCAGTTATTACAGTCTGAGAAAGTTTGATGGAAAATCTGACACTGTTTTCCTAATATGGTACAATCAAGTCTTTTTAAAGCTGGGTAATGACAGTATTTGAAGAAGGGATAGCTTCCTTTCCAGGTTAGCAGAAATGTCATTTAATAAATAAAATCCCTGCTAAGAATATCACCTAAAAAGAGACACTTGAATGAAATGTAAGTTGTTCTTTCAGAACAAAGTGGAATTATTTGGTTTTCTGATGCATAAATATGTCCTTTTAAAAAAGGCTGAGTAGGTTAAATATATATGATTAAAACATATATGTATTGTTAGAATGAACAATTAACAGAGATGGGGATTTGAGAGTGTGTTTTGGTGGTGGTGGTGGGGCGGTGGTGGTGGTGAGAGATAAGTAATGGTCCTTAAAGAAATATTTTAAAAAGAATGTACTCATGAACAGGCATGCATTGATGACAGAGTTGTAAATCAAAAGAAACTTTTCTGATTTCTTTTCCACCAATTTAACGAAAATGAGCTTATACCCTCTTGAGTTGTAATACATTTCCTTTAGGGACAAAAATCAGAAAACTTAAGAAATAAAGCTGATGATTCTTCCAGCTACTTCTTAAATTCACTTTATTGTGCCTAGATCATTGTCTGAACTTTATATATGATTACTATTTAGTCTATGCTGGGTCTTCTATTGTTACTTATGCTTGATTTGGTTGTATCTTTAGGTGGGGAAAGCACACAAAATTAAAAAACAAACACACAAAAAAGTAGCTGGATTCACTGCTAGGCTTAAAGATCACAGATTTTTAAACTGGGTCGCACAAAAGTCTTTTCTTCCTAATTGCTCAAACTTAAATACATGTGCACACATACACAGATCCAGACAAAATCACATTAGAGAATTTCCAGAAGCACAACCCTTGATCACGTCAAAGTCTGCCTTGAGACATTAAGGATTCCAGAGGTAACTATGACATCAGGTCAGTGAGGCTGCAGCTCCCTAATAGTGTAATCAGCAGACTATGTTTTTACATGATTCTAGTACAAAAACTAGCCTTTTAAAGGCAGTCCTATAATTTCAGGCCTTTTCTCCAAATTCCAAAATACCAGAGATGACTGTTATATCATATCAATGAAGAATAATGCAGGCAAGTGACCGATTTTATATCAAACATGGACAATCAAGGGGTTTTTCTTCTATAGGGCCATACATAGAAGCTAATAAAACTTGTTCCCCCTTCCTTCCCCTCTAATGCCATCATTAAACCTATAAATTAATAGGATCAAGTTTCAATATCTATTTTAAATCTTCCCCTTTATATATGTTATTAATAACATTAGTTTGCTACAAGAAGAGTAGTTAATGGCAGATGAGAGGCTTGATTTTTACTTTATGGGACACCCATCAAAAAGTGACTGTAAGCTAATTTATCAAAATTGAAATAAAGTAGGACACCAGTAACTATTTCAAGAATTAATTTAAAATGTGATATATGCCACACATGCTGCATTGCTTGGATTGTGTTATTAAATGTTTCTTAACTAATTATAAAGACTAACGGGAGAAGTTTTTACCCATTGCTTCTTTTCTTCTCCCATCTTGTCTTTCTTCATCGTTGTACATACAACCAGGCCTCACTCAGAGCTCTGAATTTTCTAGCTTCCCGTGTTAATTCTTGGTTTTAGTGTCATTGGCATGATGGTCGCAAACACAGGAACATGCAACAGGAGCCTGGGGTTTCTCTCGTTGCCACTCCGCTTAGTTGCTGTCACTCCACCCTCAAACACCATCTCCACTTACTTTGGGAGCTGCCTGTTTAAGGACAGATGTTTGAATTACAGTGGACACCTAGTTACTAGGGACTAGCACAGAATGTGTCAGCTGTATGTGATATCAGGTCTTTCATAAAACACTCCTGTATACCAACTCCAGGCAAACTGACCTGGGCTCAGGCAGTGGCAGCCTACCCTCAGTCGCCAGGGTTTCATTCTACTGGAGGTTTCAATACAAAAAGCAAGTAGAATGGAATACCAAAACGCCAAGGGGCTACTGATGGTCAGGAGGAAACAAGGCTTTTGTGTTTTGCCTCGAAGGTTCAGGTTGTGTTGGTTTCTGCCATACATCCACGTGAACCAGCCACAGGTATACATAAGCCCCCTCCCTCTTGAGCCTCTCTTCTATACCTCCCTCCCCAGTCTCACCCCTCGAGGTTATCACAGAGCAGTTATCCTCCAATTGAAAATAAATAAATTTTTAAACAATAAAATGTATTAAAGAAAACAACAGCAACAACAAAAGGTACAGGTTGGAAGTGTATGTTATAAAACACCCTGTAATTCACACTGGCTAACTAATTTGGAAGTAAGAATAAACAGCTTTCTTTTTTAAGAAGTATGAGAATGGTGTTTTGAGGTTTCGAGTTTGCCTGTACACAACTTCTCCGATTCATTTGTATTCTCTGCCAAGAGTTTTCAGTCTGTCATTTAAAAGGAAAAGTATTATATAGACGAGCCCTATTATATAGGGCAAGCAAAAAAATGACGGCATGGCTAAGTGCCATAAAAAGTCACTGAGCCTCTGAGTTCCCTGAATAAAATTATATTCAAAAGCTGAGGATGCTCTCCATGTTGAACTGCCTACATCTGTCTGTGGCTACCAGCTGAATGAAACAGTGCGACACGCTTATTCTCCTCCTTGTAATCAAATCAACCATGAGGTGTTTCATATTTTGGCACAAAGGACACTCTACAAAAATAAATTTATCTATACTCATGTGGTGTGAATGTCTATTTCTTGGATCTCTGTAGATATAGCAGTTTCTGAGTATCGTACTGGTATATCGTTTAGGTTATTACACATACAAAGGAAAACAGAGACTGAAGGCAACGGTCAATACAAATCATGTGGGAAATCTTACAACTGGCCTTAAATATCTATATATTCTAAGCAAGAAACTTATTTCACCTTTCTCTGAAAGTGGAGAAATAAAATCTCCACAGGTTCTATGTTACTAAAATATGACGAATTTGTAGACGTGTAATTAAAAATTTTGTCTCAAGTGAATTGCAGTGTGAATTTAAGTCCAAGACTATCAGGATAAGAAAACATTGCCATTAAGGGCGAATCTACAAATATTACAGACAACGAAGAATTGAGGCATTATCTGAATAATGCAAGCTTTGAAAAGTGACTCTTGAAATATGCACTGGGCCCAGGTTATCTGGATAAGGATCTTAATTATTCACTTTCTATATCCAACCTGACTGTATCTAAATTCATTCACCAGTGGTTTGAGGATCGTTAACTACGGCGAACCTAACAAACAAGCATATCCCTCAAGCTCTCAGATTGGTATTTTCTGCACCCATCTTTGAAGGAGCAAAACTCCTACCAGGAGAGACTGTCATAGGCAGAGAGGCAAGAGATCAGGTTTCCTATAACCTGTTTGCCGTATATAAAAGCTGATGGTTTTGGTGATTTGGGCCACAGAATGAAAGTCATGTTTTTTCTTCTGTGCAGTCACAGGAATGAGGAGTCCTGTGAGTCAACAACAAGCAGAGCGACAAAGGAGAGCAGGACTAATGAATAGAGGGTAACAGGCCTTCTCTGCCTGCTCCCACATTGATGCGCCACCCTGGATAGCTCATTAGGGTACTCAGCAGAATAAAAGCATCCTTTAAATAAAGCTTCCTTGTTCCAAAAGAGTGATTCATCACCTCACGCATGTCCAAGATAGGAGCGCTTTCTCCTTGGAGTCTGAATGAAACAACCTGTAATCATTTGTATGGAGATGTTGCTAAACATATTTGTAACCTCAAAGAGGTCCTCATACACTGGGACAGGAACAAACTCAGAAGAGATGGATTTTCCCAAGGGTACCACTTCTATTTAGTGTGTTAGTACCTTTGTAACCTATTGGACTGAGGACACTGTGGGAACAGCCTAGAGAGACTTCCTCCTTTGCACAGAGAAAAGGAATCTAAAGGGACAGGAGTCTTGTGGCAAAAAAAAAAAAAAAAGAGAACAAAAGTGACTCATGAAGGTTTAATGGAGCAGGCACCTAACTAAACAATAATTACAGCTTCTCCACGATGTTGTCAGAGAGCCAGTCCCAGGCTGCGTTTTGGAACCAAGGGTTAGCGTGCGAAAATAGAAGTCATTCTAAATAGAAGGGAAGCCCAGGAATTGGGGATAGTGTTCGTGACTGTATTACTTCTGTGGCAACACATTGCTTTGAGTTACATGAACGATATTCACGTGTCTTGGCGATGCCGCTTTCCTCCTTTAGGTTTGAAGTTAAAAAGCTGTAGGATTAGTCTTACCTGCCAGAGAAAACAATGGGGGTGAAGCGACACAAGCAGGAGAGCTTTCCTGTGCTCGATTTACAATGGCTTCAAAACAACAATGATTACTAGAGGTGGTGGAGGAGGAGACATCCTGTAGCCTTGCGCTGAAAAGTTGCCAACCTTTTAGGGCTAGTCAAAATTCCTGCAGAGCTTCTCCAGTGAAAGTGAAAGGAAAGGACTTCAGTCATGAAGAGTGATCTCACACAGGTGAAATCTCGAGTGAAAAAAGTACTTTAGGATAACCGTCCTATCAATTTAATTTGAGACTGAGTTTATCAACTGCTTTTGGAGGCTGGCTGCCCTAATATCAGTGATACACTGAGCAGTTCTAGTTTCTTCCTTGTTGAAGCTAGTAGTGAGGATGCTTGAGGAGGAGAAGAATGAAGTATCTACTTTATTTTTTATTTATTTTTTAAAATTTTTATTTTTACTTTATTTTACAATACTGTATTGGTTTTGCCATACATTGACATGAATCTGCCACGGGTGTATATGAGTTCCCAATCCTGAACTCCCCTCCCACCTCCCTCCCCATATCATCTCTCTGGATGTCATTTTCAGATTGAAAACTTCTTATAAATATTATTGCTAAAAATAATTGTTTAGGTCAATATTGCTCAACTGGACTGATTTTTGGATGCGCTCCAAAGCATATTTACTGGGAAAGTGAGGCCCCTTAGTAGGAAGAGTCTTCCTGTGGCCTGGGTCACTTGGCTCCTGCAGGACTTACTCCTGGCCAGCATGCTGCTTCACCTTTACCTCTGGGAAGGAGAGATTTGCAACTGAGCAGATGCTTTACATTAGCAAGTGGCCAAGCTATTGGCTAGTTCTTGTCATTTAGTTATCAACATTCTTTCACCAACTTGGCGCACAGTCTGGAGGCCATGTGAAATATGACAGAATGAAATATTCAGTCATTATTTCACAATTTACATTTTACCATAACTAAAAAAGAGGCATCAGTGAAGACTCTAGATGTAACTCCAGCCTTGAACTCCAGTTGAATTTTCAGCTTTCATATTAAGAAAACCATAATTATTCAATCTTCAAAATATGTTGCTGCCTGAACACTGGGAAGGCTGGAAGAATAAATTCAGTACTGATAGATGCAATTTGTGTGCATGTATAACTTGGGTAAAAATAGACCTAATTTTAAGACATGAAAAAATGTCATATGTGTGGACATGTACAGTCACACACATACAATATATAGATACGGATACAGACTGATATATACGTATATATAGATATGATGCATATGTATATATGCTGCTGCTGCTGCTGAGTCGCTGCAGTCGTGGCCGACTCTGTGCGACCCCATAGACGGCAGCCCACCAGGCTCCCCCGTCCCTGGGATTCTCCAGGCAAGAACACTGGAGTGGGTTGCCATTTCCTTCTCCAATCCTGAAAGTGAAAAGTGAAAGTGAAGTTGCTCAGTCATGTCTGACCTCACGACCCCATGGACTGCAGCCTACCAGGCTCTTCCACCCATGGGATTTTCCAGGCAAGAGTACTGGAGGAGGGTGCCATTGCCTTCTCCGATATGTATATATAGATATATAGAAATAGATATGCAGATAGTAGAGATAATAGGTATTTTTTTGTTATATGCATACTTTAAACAACTAGAGATTTTATTTCAATTATGTAAGTTATATCCAAATGTATATACTACTATGTATTCCCTGGTGGCTCAGAGGTTAAAGATTCTGCCTCCAATGCGGGAGACCCGGGTTCAATCCCTGGGTCGGGAAGATCCCCTGGAGAAGGAAATGGCAATCCACTCCAGTATTCTTGCCTGGAGAATCCCATGGACAGAGAAGCCTAGTAGGTTACAGTCCATGGGGTCGCAAAGAGTCGGACACGACTGAGTGACTTCACCCATAAAATAGATAACTGATGAGAACCTACTGCATAACACAGGGAACCCTACTCAATGATCTGTGCTGGCCTAAATGAGGAAGGAAATCTAAAAAACAGTGGGTATATGTATATGTATAGGTATGACTGATTCACTTTGCTGTGCAGCAGAAACTAACAAAACATTGTAGAGCAACAATATTTTAATAAAAATGTTTAAAAATAAAATAAAGTGTGTCCAAGTATATAAAAGAAAGAAAATCAGCAACCACTGATTACTTTTACTTAACTCGTGTGAGCACTGATGAGAAATCCTATTCTGACTAATGCCTGAACAATTAAAATTGTATTACGTTTTATATGCAAATGTGTATTATGATACTAGTATTCAAATAACAATACTACTAGGATCTATAAATGTAAACTACCTGTTATTAAAGGAGGTATATAATTTTTTTTTAAATCATAATTTTAAAGGATCATATGACTTTGAGAACACAAATTTTTCTTGGCCCTTTCTAGCTTGATGACAAAGAAAGGTAGAATTTTTTTACTTTTATTTTTAAGAAAGAAAATCAGCAACCACTGATTACTTTTACTTAACTCGTGTGAGCACTGATGAGAAATCCTATTCTGACTAATGCCTGAACAATTAAAATTGTATTACGTTTTATATGCAAATGTGTATTATGATACTAGTATTCAAATAACAATACTACTAGGATCTATAAATGTAAACTACCTGTTATTAAAGGAGGTATATAATTTTTTTTTAAATCATAATTTTAAAGGATCATATGACTTTGAGAACACAAATTTTTCTTGGCCCTTTCTAGCTTGATGACAAAGAAAGGTAGAATTTTTTTACTTTTATTTTTAAGAAATTCAATAGTTAGAAGATCTGTGCCTACTGTCTGATTGGTTTTTGGACATCTGTAAAGGGAACACCCCAACTGATAGGAAGTACCTTTCTCAGTGACCCAAGAATCTACCTGGAGGAGGTACTAAGAGTAAGCCAGGAAGACTAATGGAGATGACTTTGGGAGCATGAGATGTGACTTGTGTAAAGCAGAAGGGAGATAGGAGACCATATTCTCAATCACTTTCCATCATACAAACACATGGCCCTGAAATCTTCACACATGACTTTCTAAAGTGGGCAAAGAGACATAACAGGATTATATCAGAAAAAAGCCACAAACCCAGAGCTCCGTCTTTAGCAGGGAAGGAGAAATCCCGATCCCTTGCTAAACTGACAAACTGAAAAATTGAATGTTTCAGTTTTAGAATTATCTCAAACTGTGTTCTTATTAAAATCAATTCCAAGGTGAATAAAAGATATTTTAAATGCCTAAAACCCTCAAGTTCTCTTTGGATGTATTCACTTTTGGGGTGCTTTTCCTAATCAATCATAAAGTTTTTAAGTACAAAACTGACTTTAAACCCAGATGATTAGAACAGTGGCCTAGAAGAACCTGAACTTTGGAATCTACCCTTATTACTAATATATTCAAATATAGGAAAACTATAGCACGCAAGACCTCTCCACTAAAAGAGCTTTCCTGTAGGTACCTAATTTAGAGACAGTATTGTTAACAATGCTGACATTTAAGTGGCCATAGCTAAAGCTTTGCAAAGAATATTCCATTACAATAAATGTGAAAACCTACAGCTTTTCTTGGTGTTCAACAGAATGTAAGGATGTTGGTTGACAGTGTGAAGGTTGAAACGACTTTCAGAACTAGAAAGTTTGCCTGTAATCTGAACAAAGTACTTCTTAGAGAAAATCCTTTGATACAATAGGACTACAGTAGGGCTTCCCTGGTGGCTCAGACAGTAAAGAATCTGCTTCCGACGCAGGAGACCCAGGTTCGATCCCTGGGTTGGGAAGTTCCCCTGGAGAAGGGCATGGGAATCCACTCTAGGATTCTTGCCTGGAGAACTCCATGAACAGAGGTGCCTGGTAGGCCACAGTCCATAGGGTCACAAAGATTCTGACATGACTGAGCAACTAACACGTTCACTTTCTTTCACAATAGCAAGAGAATTCATGGCATATGCGTCTACTTCCCTGAGCTCTGTGCCTGGGACCAGGGTTAGCTATACATGACCACATTTTCTTCTTCACAGAACCTGTTCACTTTCAAGACTCTAGTCCTCCTCTGCTACAAGAATATTTTAATTGGACGCCCCATCAGATTAAACACAATGCTTCTATACCTGAGTGGACCATATCATCCACAAGTCCCTCCCTCCACCCCCAAAAAGAAATCCCAAACTCTTTCTCTGTCCAGTTGGATCAGCTGACAAGTACAATCAGTTTTTAATTTTTTGTAATAACTCACTTCCTAACCTTTTATCCATGACTGTCATTAGACTCAAGTCATACCCAAACTGTTGATACTCTTCCAAGAAGTTTTCTGTTTCTCTCTACTCTATTTAGCTTGACTTCACTGACAAGCTAATCCTCCAGAACTTTACTTTTTAGTTGGCAACTCTTTTGCTAAAAACTCTCCTGTTTGTTCACTCCCTCCTAAGCCTGGGAAATAATGACTCTCACAAGCAACTGATTTTCTATTTTTTCTCATGACCAATGCCTGCGTGTCTGAAAATGCCTGGTCATCCCAGCTCTCCTTTTTAACATAGGCTACCCCTCTCTCCTTTCCCATCATCTTTGCCTCCAGTATCTCATTCGGGTACCAATTCCTCCACAAATGTTTCAGTGACATCATCAGTCTTGTCTGCCTTCTACCTTACTCGGTACATAAGCTTCATCAGGGCAGATCTTGCAATTCAGAGATTACCCGTGGGGCTTCAGCCACAGAATTCATCAATATTTCTAATTTGTTCATTTTAATTACAGGAAAACATTTTACACTATCATGATTTCAAAAAGCTGCAAGACCCTAAAAAGTCATGTATTGGAATTTTACTGATTAAATCACATATTTAACAGAGAGTAGGGCTGAGTGCGGAGAGGGCAATGGCACCCCACTCCAGTACTCTTGCCTGGGGAATCCCATGGACAGAGAAGCCTGGTGGGCTACAATCCGTGGGGCCGCACAGAGACAGGACTGAGTGTGCAAATGCATGTGCACAAACACACACACATACACACACTTAATGTATCAGACTGTAGTTTATCTTAACTATAATCCTTTAAAATAGTTTTATTTAGAAGACTTGACACAATGTGTGTAAGGCATTACATCAGTAGATGGGGATAAATTTGAAAATACAGATGACAAAACAGTTTGAGTAATAAAATGTCCATGCTATAACTAAGTAGGAGACAGGATTTGAAACCATCTCAGTAAGAATCCAAAGAATAATTCATACAAAATCCTCCTCCTAGATCCATCCAGTTTTTGTCAAAAGAAAATACGAAATTCACATCTATTTCATAACTTTATTAAAATTTTGTCATAAATCTAATTTTCATGATTTTTTTGTGAGACAATTATAAATTATGAGCCTATGAAGCATGATTACCCATTAAATACTGTGTTGAGAAAGTAATAACTAAATTCTCTTCTCTCCTTGACTATTCCAGGACTACCCACCTAGTCTAGTGTTAAAAACACTTCTTTGTTGGTGAAACTTCTTTGCATGTAACTTCAATTTGGTTATCATCCAAAATTATAGTGGCTTAACCACACTGGATTTTACATTACTATATTACATACATAAAGGAATATCATTCCGTATGCAAAATCTTCATATTATAAAACACAGTACGTAAAGGGGAAAAATCATTCTGAGCTTTGCCAACTTTCTTGGCACAAAGTTTGAATATGAGCAGGTCAAATCATGTTAGAGTGCCTCTGTCTCCAGTAAAAAAAAAAAAATATATATATATATATATATACATATATATATAAAGTTTTTATAAAGTGATTTTCACTTCGAGAGTACTGTTTAAAATTTTAATTTATTTATTTGGCTGCACCAGGTCTTAGTTGTGGCATGTGGGATTTAGTTCCCTGACCAGGGATTGAACACAAGCCCCCTGCATTGGGAGCACAGAGTCTTACACTGGACCACCCAGGGAAGTCCCTTTCTCCAGTAAACTGTATTTTATAGTCGCAATCTCTATGGTGAGATCACATTATATACATATCTCTTAAATAATCTCTTAATAAGTCATGTTTGTGTAAAAAGAGTACAAATAAGAGGAAAACAAGCTTGGACTGTAATTCTGATTATATAAAAAAAAATTGCTGTATGATTGTAAGCAAGAAAACTCTCTGAGCCTGTTTCCTTTTTTAAAAAAATAAGATACAGGTGGCATTAAGTTCTACCCATGTGAAAAGGCAGGGTATCCACCTTAAAAATAAATCTTAAAGCTAAGAAATTCACGTGCATTTTAAGAAAGAACAGCATATAACAACATAGCAATTTGGTTTACGTTAATCTTCCAGTAAGTGAGACAGCTGGACAGCTAAAGACTGGGAGGAGGCCAAGACAGGAAATGCTCTTTCCAGTTCTTTCTGCATTATATTAAGTGACCATGGGCAGGTTATTTAGATTCTCTCTGTCTGGGTATGTCCTTCTGTGGTACAGGGAGCTGTCAGAATGTCTTTTTATTTTTCAAATTTCTCACAAACTTTAGAAAAATGCAGTCCTTTGAAAATTTCAAATATCCTTATTAGTTATTTTACAACAATTAAAATCAGGTAATGTAAGAATTTTTTTTTTTAACTATTCACAGGCCAGGCAGATTTAGACTAAAATAAATCTATTCAACTGAGTGAGAAATGTAAACAATCAAATTGGCTATTTCATATTGTATAGACCTCTTGACATGATTCATTTACTAATCTGTATGGAGGGTGTGATTTCTTTATTTCCTTCTTCCCCCTTAAAGCCCAGCCCTCCCAGGGTTGCCTGTGGTACTCTGCCCTAGGTCCCAACCATTTCTGTGCGCACTGACCTGACTTACTGCTGCCAGCATTTCTCCACCTGAGGGCTTTCCTGAGCAGTGAGGCCTATTCCTCCATGGCTGTTAACAGACTGGGAATGCCCAAGGACAAATGGCTCTACTGAGCAGCCCTCTTCCAAGGCAGAGCAAACACCTGAGCCCCCTCTCAGATGTGAGTGAGTTCTGCCTGTTCCCCAGCGTTTTCTAGTGGATTGAGTTCTGGTTGCCCACACCCTTCATTGAATATCTTTCCTGCTTTGTGTCACCCTTCCACTTCCCTCGAGTGCTTTCGGGATCACCTATTAAATAAACTATTTAGAAACAAATCTCTGTTTCAGGAGTTATTTCTAAGAAAACCCAAACTATGCACCGTCAGCTACAGAAGGGTCCAATGTAATGTGTTAGGGGTTAATTTCTGTCTCTCACTCTTCCCCCCAAATATGTTGAAGTCCTAATCCACAGTACCTAGGAACACAACCATCTTGATGTCTGAATCCCTAGTACTTCAGAATGTGACCTTATTTGGAAATAAGGATGTTGTTGATATAATTAGTTAAGAAGAGATCATCAAGGTGGGCTGTAATACAATATGCTTTGTATCCTTAGAAGAACAGACACAGAGGGAGAGACACATAGGAAGGCAGCCATGTGATGATAGAGGAAAGATTGGGGTGCAGCATCTACAAGTCAAGGCAGGCCAAGGATGGATATGTACCAGCAGCTGGAAAAAGCAAGGAAGGATTCTGCCTAGAACCTCAGAGGGAGCCTGGCCTTGCAGATATCTTGATTTATGAGGTCTAGCCTCCAAAATATGAGAACAAATTTCTCTTCTTTAAGCCATCCAGTTAGGTGCTTTGTTATGGCAGCCCCAGGAAACTAACACGGGCTACAATGACTCTCCCCGGTGTTTTCCAGAGACCATCTTAACTGCTTGTTTTCTCACTTAGGCCTCCCTGCTCACCACTCTGGCACTCTAAGTCCCTCCCTTTATACTTTGACTTTAATGACTACTTCTGTTTCTCCCTTAGTTTGGTCACATACTCATTCCTATTCTCTGATTCACTGACCTTGATTTGCCCCTGGATTCTGAGCTCTGCAGAATCTTCTGAATTAGTGCAAATTTTGACGTATATCAGAATCTTTTCTCATACCAGTTAAAACATAGATTGTTGGGCTCTCACCCCAGAGTTTCTCATTCAGTAGTCTACTTAGGGTTGATAATTTATAATTCTAGCAAATTCAAGTTCCCAGATGCTGCTAATGTGGGACCACTTGTTGAAAATCTGAATCCTAGGTTTTCAAAATTTGTCAAAATTTCCCATTCTAAATCACCTTCTGTGGCTTGTTGCCACTCCAAAAGACTGATAACTTCCCTACCACCATTTTTGAATATCAGAAGAGGATGAGTCCCATTCAGAAAGATGAAAATCTCCAGGCTTTCTGGTGCCAGAGGTCACCAGGAGCTCCTGGATAAGACTCACTGCTGATACACATTTTATATGTGAATGCCAGACTCTATTTCTAAAGCACAAGCATGATTGGACAGCTTCTTGGCCTTTTTTTTTTTTTTCCCCAGGTTGAAATCTAAACTCCTTAGCATGATACAAAAGATCTAAACAGTCAATCCTAAAGGAAATCAATCCTGAATATTCATTGGAAGGACTGATGTTGAACCTGAAACCCAATACTTTGGCTACCTGATGCAAAGAACTGACTCACTGGAAAAGACCCTGATACCGGGAAATATTGAAGGTGGAAGGAGAAGGGGACAACAGAGGAGGAGATGGCTGGATGGCATCACTGACTTGATGGACATGAGTTTGAGCAAGCTCCAGGAGTTGGTGATGGACAGGGAAGCTTAGCATGCTGCAGTCCATGGGACTGCAAAAAGTTGGACAAGACTGAGCAACTGAACTGAACTGAATCTCAGACCTGTCTAATCCTCCAGCCTCATCTCCCTTTTTTTGACCCATGGTGGGAGTAGGGTAGACACAAGGAAACAGCACTTATTGCACACTCACTATAGACGGGTGTTGTACTAGTTGCATTATAGGAGTTGCCTCATTCACCCAAACCTACAAGGAAGGAATTATTAATTTCCATTTTACAGATGAGGAATTAAGGCATCATCAGCTAGTAACTAACTAAACACAATTACTCTGCCTTTGACTATCCAAGCTTTGATTCAGATCCAAGTCTATGTGATTCCTGCTGCTGCTATGGCTGCTAAGTCACTTCAGTCATGTTCGATTCTGTGCAACTCCATAGACCGCAGCCCACCAGGCTCCCCCATCCCTGGGATTCTCTAGGCAAGAACACTGGAGTGGGTTGCCATTTCCTTCTCCAATGCATGAAAGTGAAAGGTGAAAGTGAAGTCGCTCAGTCATGTCCGACCCTCGGCGATCCCATGGACTGCAGCCTACCAGGCTCCTCCGTCCATGGGATTTTCCAGGCAAGAGTACTGGAGTGGCGTGCCATTGCCTACTCCATGTGATTCCTAAACCTTCTCAAATCTGTGCTCTGCCTACTTGGGGTGACCAAATATCCTAGTTTATCTGGGACAGTGCTTGTTTGCTCCTGTTATCCCCGAGTACTTATGAAAAACACTCCCTTTCACTTGCAAAAGTATCAACCTGGTCTTGATGGTGAGCTACAGTATGGCCCCCTCTTCCTGCATTCTAAATCCGCTATGTTATCCGCTGTTTTGGAATGTACCATACTCATTCAGGATTCCATTTCTTCCTGTGTGCTGTTCTTTCTGCCTTAAATGTCCTTTACTTCCCTTGCTTCCTGGGAAAATTATGTCCAATTCTGGGGACTCTGCTCTGCTTCATTGTCTCTGGGAATCTCCCCAGTCCTCTAGCTATAGGCAATGGGTTTGATACACTCCTCTGAATTCCTCACACTCTATGTTTACTGTTATTCTATTTTGATCTTTCAAGTACTTAGCAATCCTCTTTACCAGCTTGGGAGTTCCTTAATATTTGGACTGTGCCTTAATTACCTCTGTGTATCCATAGCACCTATAATTCTGCATGGCCCAGACTGGATATTTATTAATTATTTGCTGAGTGATTGAATAAGTGAAATAATAAAGTCAGGAAGATCTAGCTATCTGCAGAAATTATTATAAAATGTAGAAGCAGACTTTTGCTAAAAGGCTTACACCAGCTCTGCTTCACTTTACCTGAAGGCTGGCTGAGTTCTGAGTGATTGTTCAGAAGGGCTCTGACCAGCATCAGCATGCAGGCATTTTACTTGATGAACTGGTCCTTCTGTTTGGGGCCTGAAATGTCATTCTCAGTTCTCTGGGCTGTACCCCATCGCTGTCATGTGCCTTGTGCTTCATTTAAATATTTTCCTGTCCTCTCTTACTCTGTGGTTAGGAGTCAGACTATATGGGTTGGAATCTTCACTCCACCATTTCCTAGTGAGTGACCATTTGAAAACCTCTGAAGTTTCCTAAGCCTCAGATTCTTCATCTGAAAAGAGGTAAAATTAACAGTACCTAGCTCAGAGGATTTTTATAACAATTAAATAAGTAAGTGGTTAACATAGTTGCTGGAACATAGTAAGAACCACTAAATGTTAGTTCTTGTTTTTAGTAATAGCATAATTATGCCTCCTCTTTGCTATGCTTTCATATCAGACTGGAAAACTTGTTTTCTATAGTGGTCTATTTTTTCATCTCTGTCCTTCAGGATTTACATTAATTTTAGTTGTCTCACTATATGTTGCATTCCCTAGATAAGTCCTCAGTTCAATTCAGTTGCTCAGTCGTGTCCGACTCTTTACAACCCCATGAATTGCAGCACACCAGGCCTCCATGTCCATCACCAACTCCTGGAGTTCACCCAGACTACGTCCATCGAGCCAGTGATGCCATCCAGCCATCTCATCCTCTGTCGTCCTCTTCTCCTGCCCCCAATCCCTCCCAGCATCAGAGTCTTCTCCAATGAGTCAACTCTTTGTATGAGGTGGCCAAAGTACTGGAGCTTCAGCTTCAGCATCATTCCCTCCAAAGAAATCCCAGGGCTGATCTCCTTCAGAATGGACTGGTTGGATCTCCTTGCAGTCCAAGGGACTCTCAAGAGTCTTCTCCAACACCACAGTTCAAAAGCATC